>CM060429.1:49316095-49916095 GCA_030545235.1 Helianthus tuberosus | reverse complement strand
AAATAGAAAGGGAACGCACCTTTTTAAAAGAAGATGACAAGAGAACAAAGAGGGTAACAAGCAAGAGAAGAAGATGAGATAAAAAGGGTAAAAATGAAATGGTGAAAACAACTTTTATTGGAAGATTAAGTCGGTTAGGGATGGTCAAATCGAACCATCACCTCAACAGGCGTTCACAGTTCCCAATACGGGGTTTCGTAACCGTCACAGATGGGTGACTGACGGTCAAGTTACTTGTGTCACCCACGCCACGTTAGCACTATTCAAATCGTGCCACGTCACTCGACTAGAACCACTCTTACGACAACACGTCATTCGGGCGAAATAACTTATGCAAACATTTTGTTAAGTCCCTTACAGAACTTAAAAAACTGGGGGACTTGAAGATACATATCCGAGGCCGGATATGATCCTTTGGGACGGACCGGACTATACCTGAACGGACATTCTTAAGATGCCCATTCCCCCATAACTCCGAGGACGAACCTCCACTCAAGTGCGTCTGGACGAATGATGTCATCTCAGTTGACCATTATAAATACCCCATCAAGTACAAAGCCAAGTACGATTTTCTGAACCTTCGTCCTTATTTTCTCTCTCTACCAATACTTATCCTCACGCCGGAGGGTGGTCGCAGAGGGGCCCTCCCATCTCTGCGGCGAGCCTAACGGTTTTCTGTTTTGCAGGACGATTCTCCAGCTCTCATACAAGATCCAAACCCTCGATTACAGGCTCCGGCCTAAACTCGATTCTTTGTCTCTTCAGTACCAAAGGAAGCTACGACACCAACTCACTCTAAATCTTGAGCAATTCGTCGCACTCGCTGTTGGTGTTAAATAGTGGGCTAGGAGTGAAGACCTAGGGTTCCAGCGAACCTTATGGAACTCCAATGAAGTTCGGATTAAATCCGTCAAGCCTCCAGTCGGAACCCCGGTTAAGCACCGATGGCTAGGGTGCTAATGGGTGTACTTTCCATGACAAAAATGAGGATGGTGGGGGAAGCTAGGTGTGCGGCGATGGTGAGAAAAGGTTAGGGATATGGTTGACGGTGAGCAGTGGGTGGAATGGTGATGAATCGACGGTGAGAGGTAGCTGGTACAGTGGAACGTTGTAGTGGGGGATGGCGGTTGTGGTGGATGGTGGTGGAGTGTTGATAGTTAAGGGAGGAATGGAGGGGTGGTAACCAGTAATGTTGGATTTCTTCAGAGGCAGTATGTTTTATTATTGGATTTTACATAAACATACCCTACAGTATAGTTAATTATATAAATAATTTTCAAAGTAACAAGGGCATTTTAGGCATTTCATTAAAAACATAACAACAGATTAGATGGGGTTAACGGAGGTGGATTCCTACATACATAGAGACAAACATTTGTCTTTTCTCCTCTCTCTCTCTCTCTCTATATATATATATATATATATATATATCTCCTTTTAGTTATTGAGATGTATCCTATACATATATAGGTATATGTACAGATATGCATACATAGTTACATGTAAATGCACAAAAAGAAATTTACTTACATGTGTAGGTTGAAATCATAAAATCTGCAAATAAAACTAAGAAACTCCACCTACACAGGTGTAGGTCGAAACTATGGAACTACCCGCAATTAATATGAAATTAGTTTTTTTAATAAGATCTCGCATATTGATTCTCATTGTGACCAAGGTTCTTGTAGGCAATCCCTCATTTTTTTGGTCGATAATCAAGGTTTGGAGTTCCGGTATTCCCACCCTATACAAATGATTGTCGGAGTGGGCCCATTATCAACAGAGTCCCCCAGAAATCCGTTTGTAGTGTTGTCTATAAATGGTGTTCCAATCTATTGGTATTATTGTCAAGGTGGGGCGGACACTTGCAATTACTATCCTCGCTTCTTACATAAGTACTATATTAACTTGGACTTGAAAATTTAATGTAATTAAGAGTGAATTGCACTTAATGGTCCTTCAAGTATATAAAGAATTATAGTTTGTGTCCTTAATGTAAGGTGATTACAACCATTATCCTTTATGTTTGCGCTTCAATGCACATTTATCTTTTAAACAATACCCGGTTTCTTTATTAAATTAATTCCCCTCATGTGCTACTCACATAAGGGCATTTTTGTCATTGCACATTTCTTGAGACTATATGTTAATAACTTAATGATTTGGATAGAAATTTATAAGAAAAAAATTTAGTACAATTATTCTCCTCCACTCACTCACTTACTCACTCTCTCCCCCTCTACCTCACACTAATATCGCGGACCAAAACCTCCTTCTTGGCCACAACCTTTTCCCGCCTCATTCCTAGCGACCACCTTCTTCTCTTGTCTTCCCCATCTCTCCAATACTGGCTTCGTTTATTGAATCCGAGGTCCCATGTTTCTAAAAGACCCTCTCAAATACCCTTTTTTTGCTCTTGAAATTGAAGCATGGACACCATTGCACAATATTGGACGTGATGCGACTGAAACTGAAGCATGGACACCATCGCACATGTGGTGGGTGACTGATGCCATCACAAATCTCTTTTCCATCACCACGACAGAAAACTCAAGATGCTATAGCGGCACATATGCGACTTGCAAGCCTTGTAAACTCGCAACACCACATGTAACCACCCCTGCCACTTGGTCAAACTCCATGAAATGGTTACCGTCTATTGCGGAATTGATGCCATTTAGGATAGTCACCTACGTATGAATATTGCATTTTGCATGTAGGAATTTAGGATGTTGATGATATGACATCGTTGTTTTGGTGGGTGGCCAAGAATGGCTATGGCGTCATTTTTTCCGTGTTGGATTTTAGGGTTTCTCTACTTCGCCGGAGATCTACTTCGCTAAAGAGAGAGGATTTATATATATATATAGCAAATGGAACGATGTATATGGATGTGTGTCAGGATTGCCCAAGGTCACCAAATGTAATCGTCTTTTGTAGCAGGTAGGTAGAATATATAGTCATCATAAAAATAAATGTTTTTTTTTTGTAAGATATGAAAATAATCATTTATTGACATGTTTATCTTATGAAGACCCTATCCAATAAATAGAGTAATTTTCTTCCATTGCATGATGACTGAGGCACCTAGGACTGTGACTCTTTTTGTCGCGCTCATTGAGACCTATTAGAAGAAGAATTATAAGCTAGATATAATATATAGTTCAATTATGTTATGTGACGTCGTCGTCGCCGCCGCCGCCGTCGTCGTATTATAGATAGAAGCGGTTATCAATCCAATCCGTCATGTATATATGTAATCCATGTATCAACATTTATGAATACCAATTCTATTCAAGAACATTATATCTCTTTCATTCAAAACCCTAAATCTACGATCTTAATCAGTGGTATCAGAGCCACAACGATCTACACTTACAGATCCTCAAATCATCAAATTCACACAATTCTATAACGCAAACAACGTTATAATGGCAACAACAAACGGAGGCATTCAAACTCAAATTCCAAAATTACTGGGGAAAAACTATTATCACTGGCACATACAAATGAAAGTGTTGTTGGAATCACAAGACTTATGGACAATCGTGTAAGAAGGATGAAGCGAACTCGTAACCGGAGCGTCTGAAAATGATCAAAACATTCACAAGAAAAAATCAAAAAGGATAAGAAGGCACTGCACATCATTTTTCAGGCAGTTAATGAAACTGTCTTCGATCGAATTGCTACATGTAAAACTTCTAAAGCATGGGATGTTCTGCATAAAGCGTACAGAGGCGAACACAGAGTGAAAATAGTAAAACTTCAAACACTAAGATGTGAATTTGATGCCTTAAGAATGAAAGAGAGTGAAATAATAGAAGAATATATCAATAGAACGACGATTATAATAAACCAATTACAGTTAAATGAAGAGAACATTGCAGAACAACGAATCATTGAAAAATACCTCCTAACACGTAAATATGAATCAGTAGTGGTGGCCATCGAAGAATCCAAGGATTTAAACACAATATCTACAGAAGAATTACTCGGTATTCTTCAATGAGTAAGACTGAAACAATATGATGATGCACCAATGGAGCAACAATTATGATCGTTCAAGACAATTCAGATCAGAATACACTGGAAGAGGACGAGGTAGAGGAAGAGGAAGATTCAATGGACAAATCCGCTATTACAATTGCCAAAACCTGGGACATACAACACGTTTCTGCCAACGAAGAGATGAAAACGAAAAAAATGGTAATGCCCTCTTGCATGAAGACGAAACGGAAGAGGGAAACGATGAGACTATGTTCATGATATTTAATGTGGAAGAGGTAACAAAGGATGATTGTTGGTACCTAGATAGTGGGTATAGCAATCACATGACTAGAAATAAAAGTCTATTTATTACACTAAATGAATCCGAAAGAAGAGAAGTAAGAACAGGGGACAATAAGAGACTCGAAGTTTTGGGATGCGGTGATGTAGCCATCAAAGTGATAGGATTAGAAAAGAGAGTACCAAATGTATTTTATGTTGAAGGATTAAAACATAATCTATTAAGTGTTGGACAACTAGTGTAAAAAGGATATGAAGTGAAATTCTATAATCAAGAATGTGTGATTAAAGATTCAGCAGGAATGTGTATAGGTACGGTTAAAATGACCGGAAACAAAATGTTTCCATTAAACTTAAATCATGATGTAATGCCACGCGCTTGTAGCATGATGGCACAAGATGTGTCCGTTTTGTGGCACCACGATATGGCCATCTGAACTTTGATACTCTGCATAACATGGGAACAAACGAAATCGTCAAAGGACTACCTAAAATTCCTAAATCACAGCAAAATGTATGTGAAGGATGCATATTCGGGAAGCATGCTAGAAAATCGTTCCCAAAGCAAGCAACATGGCATGCCGGTAAACCTCTACAACTCATTCACTCAGACATATGTGGTCCTATGAAGACTCTATCAATTGGAGGCTGTAGGTATTTTATTACTTTCATAGACGACTTCTCGAGAAAAACATGGATATATTTTCTAAAGTTGAAATCAGATGCTTTGAGTTACTTCAAGACCTTCAAAAGACTTGTAGAAAATCAAGTTGAATTCAAAATAAAGAGTATACGTACAGATAGAGGGGGAGAATACTGCAGCCATGAGTTCCAAAACTTCCTTAAGGAAAATGGAATTCATCATCAACTCACCACAAGTTATACCCCTCAACAGAATGGGGTAGCCGAACGGAAAAATGGAACACTCATGGAATTAAGTTGAAGCATGCTAAAAATGAAAAGACTACCACATTCATGCTGGGTTGAGGCAGTGGCATGTGCAACATATTTATGAAATCGAGCCATCACTAAAAGTGTGCCAAACGTAACCTCTTAAGAAGCATGGAGCGGAAGAAAACCAAGTGTAGGGCACCTTAAAATTTTCGGTTGCATTGTATATGCTCACATTCCAAAACAACATCATGGTAAGCTGGATGACAAAACATAAAAAAAAAACTATTTTCGTCAGTTATAGTGATAACAGCAAGGCCTACAAACTCTATAATCCAACAACGAACAAAATCATCATCAGTAGAGATGTTGTGTTTGATGAAAGTCAAGATTGGGATGCAAGCAATACAAATGAGAGAATACCGTGTATTCAACTGAATAACACGGATGATGATACTCAAGGAACTTCTATTGATGATCAAAGCAAGGTGCAACATCCAAGTAAATAACTAGAATGGGAATCGGTCAAGTGATGATGAGATAGAAGCACACACTAATAACCATGAAGATGTAGAATCATCTTCATCAGAAAATGAAGAACCAAGAACACGAAGCATTACGGACGTTTATCAAGAATCACATCCCCTTACCAAAGCACAAGTTGATGAACTATACGAAAGAAATCAAGCCATGTCCAACAATGTAGCAAACTTTGTACTCTATGTTGATGCCGATCTCACTACATATAGTGAGGCATTCAAAGACACAAAGTGGAGGGAAGCCATGGACAAAGAAATGGAATCAATACAAAAAAATGAAACTTGGGAATTAGTCGACCCTCCAAAAGATCAAAAGCCTATCGGTGTGATATGGATATTCAAAACAAAGTATGATGAACATGGAAATGTGAGTAAATATAAAGCACGATTGGTAGCAAAAGGGTACAAACAGAAGTATGGGATTGACTATCAAGATGTCTTTGCTCAGTAATAAGATTCGACACTGTCAGACTTGTTCTAGCTTTAGCCGCACACTATGGTTGGCATCTACATCAAATGGATGTGAAGACGGCCTTCTTAAATGGAAATTTTAACGAACACGTGTACACTGAACAACCAGAAGGTTATATTAAGAGAGGAGAAGAACGAAAGGTATGTCAGCTTAAGAAAGCCCTATATGGCTTAAAACAAGCCCCGAGGGCATGGTATAGCAGAATAGACGGATATTTCAGATCAGATGGATTTGAGAGATGTGTATATGAACATACATTGTTCATTAAGATCTCCAAGAATACAAAGATGGTAATCTCTTTGTATGTAGATGATCTCATCATAGCCAGTGATTCGTTAGATATGATAAATCAGTTGAAGAATTCAATGAAGATAACATCTGAAATGACCGATCTGGGAATTCTACATTGTTTTCTTGGCATGGAAGTAAATTATGATAATGGGAACATCACACTATCACAACAAAAATATGCAAAGAATCTGCTGGACAAATTCAAGATGGGAAACTGTAATGCAATTTCAATGCAAATGGAATATAGATTGCGATTGTCTATGGAAGATCCAGATGAAGTAGATCAAAACTTATATAGAAGTTTGGTTGGATGTCTCATGTATCTAACAAATACCAGACCTGACATTATATTTGCAGTTAGCAAAATAAGTCGGTTCATGGAAAGACCAAAGAAAAGTCACTAGGAGGCTGGAAAAAGAATTTTAAGATACATAAAAAGAACATTAAATCACGGAATCGTGTACTCGAAAGGTAGTAAAGGAAAACTGGTCGGGTTTAGTGATAGCGATTATGCTGGAAACATTGACGATAGCAAAAGCACTTCTGGGTATGTATTTCATCTAGGTTCCGGTGTTGTTGCATGGCAATCTAAGAAACAAAAGGTAGTAGCTTTATCTTCAACTAAGGCAGAGTACATTGCACTATCCATAACCGGTTGTCAAGCATTTTCAATAAATGGAATTCTAAATGATCTTCAAATAAACATGGACTGTCCTCCAACAATTTTCTGTGACAACAAATCAATCATTTGTTTAGCCAAGGATCCAGTCTACCACGGGAAAAGCAAGCACATAAGGGTCAAGTCAATCATTTGTTTAGCCAAGGATCCAGTCTACCACGGGAAAAGCAAGCACATAAGGGTCAAGTATCATTTTATTTGTGATTTGATCAAGAATGATGAAGTGGAGATTCGTTTCTGCACAACAAAAGATCAAGTAGCAGATATACTTACTAAAGCTCTGCAACCAAGAGACTTCATTCGTATTAAAGATCTTCTGCATGTTACTCCAATCTAGCTTACGGGAGGGTATTAGAAGAAAAATTATAAGCTAGAAATAATATATAGTTCAATTATGTTGTTGTTGTTGTTGTTGTTATAGATAGAGGCGATTATCAATCCAATCCGTCGTGTATATATGCAATCCCTGTATCAACATTTATGATTACCAATTCTATTCAAGAACATTTTATCTCTTTCATTCAAAACCCTAAATCTACGATCTTAATCTAAATAAGAACTTTTCGTTTCGACTTACCTTGAATAAATTATCCCCTAGTTAAACCCTTTGAACCTTAGCCTTTATTTTGTATTATCCACCTTTTCCCGATCCAGCTTTTGCAACTCACATCGATTACTGCCTATCTAAAATTGAAGACCGCTAGTTTATCTTGCTTTATTTGTACAAAAAAAACGTAAATAAATAAAGAAGGTGGTCTAAAAGTTACCGGTCAGGCCTAAAAGAGTTACATGCATCCTTCCGAATCTGAATTGATTTCTTGTCTTCATTTTGCAAAGCTTGGATTACTGCCTAAACCCAGAGAAATTGTTTTCCTCAAAACACATGATGTGAGGAAAAAGTGGCACAAGATCTGGCAATTGCCACCATACTACGGCTTGTCAAAGAGTGCTGCCAAGAGAAGAGCTAAAAGACACGAAAATTGTTCCCACGAAGGAATATGCAGTAAAAACCTAACTTACCCGCGATACAAGTATACCGAGCTAATTAGGGTGAAGGCTATTAGGATGAAGCCCGAACAATCCATAAAGAAAACATGAACTATTTAGTTAGAAGGAGCTCACAATACTGCAAGATAGATTTGGTCTTGACAATCTGATCGTATATGAGTCACACTGGAATTAGTATCCCCTCATAATCCAAGCTTTGTAGAGGGTCACTTTTGTTTCTTCAAGACTTCAGTAAGCCTTATCCCTGTGACTTGTGCACATTAAAAATAAGCCAAAAAGATTTTTCCTTTTTAACTCTTTTAAAAGTCCTCATAATTCATGCATTTTACTTAGTTGGTGGGAAATTGATTTGCAAACAAACCTATGATACATGCATGTTTCAGTATGAACTTGAGTGTTCCACTTTAGACTCAGCTTATCCACACACATACATAGTCACATACACAGCCAAGAGTTGAGTAAACATTCTGAGAGGTGTGAGATTATGCATAATCAAAGCTTAATGAAGCATGTCACGATTTCCATTTTCATAAAAAATATAAGCGCACAAAAAATAAGTGACTCATTGGAAGTAGGAAGTTCGCATTGAACTACTTGCCTTTATCTTATCTATGCCATGGGTCTGATTTATGCATGAGTTTGCTTGAAGACAAACAAAAGTTTAAGGTTTAAGTGTGGAGTATTATGATGTGACAAATATTATACATATTATAATGGATAATCATCCCCCTTTTTATACCACTTGGAGGCGTTATCATTGGGATACTACCTAAATCATTCATTTTTTTATTATTGCAGGTAATTTGGACTTCTAAGCAAAATGAAGCGAAAAATATCAAGAAATGAAGAAAAACTGAAGACATGCAGCCAATGCATGCCCATGCACCTCGGCAACTTTACAGTTTTCAATAAATCACAAGTTTTAGGCTTTCTACAAAAGCTGAAGATTCTAAGGTACCACTCAGAAAAGAATCATGAATGGGTGTATGTTGTACATGCACGGTCATGCATTGTACTCACAAGTATCCAAGGATACAAGTATATGCCATAACATTGGACGTTATCAAAAGTTTTATATATAGATAATTCCATATACTTTTATATATATGGGCCTCGGATGCACTACAAGAAAAAACACCTATAGGGACGACACCTTTAGGGACAACATAGGTCCTTTCTATAGATTACCCTATAGAGACGACATGTCGTTTCTATAGGGTGTTCGTGCCTTTTTTTGCTTTTTTTTTATTCTCTAGTTTGTTGAATTGGAAAACTTTAAAAAAACGTTTTAACCTATAGAGACGACATGTTGTCTCTATAACTTTAAATATTTTTCTTTTAGTTTTATTTTATTAATGATCAGTATGTATAAAAGTTAAAAAATAAAGTTTAACTTATAGAGACGACATGTCGTCTCTAAAAAGTTTGACTAGTCAAAAATAATTTTAAGAGTTAATTACTGTTTCAGTCCCTGAGGTTTGTCAAAAATAACGGTTTCAGTCCATTAGTTTAAAAATTGCGATTTCAGTCCATTAGTTTCATTTTCGTAACCATTTCAGTCCACTTTTCAAACGGCGTTTGTTTTATGCAGTTAATGGAAGCACGTGCTTGTCACGTGATGGGCAATTTGGTCATTTCCATTCCAATTCTCAGAAACCCAGTTGTATTAAACACCACCTACCCCTTATTCATCCAAACCCTGACCCATGTAAAAACCTTTTCACCCCTCTTTTTCCCAATCCATTAATCGACGATTCAAGATCTTGCATAGCCAACTCTGTGAAGTTTGTTTGATTGTTGCTTATTCAACGAACCAGGTGATCTACCCCTAGGCCTCTTCACCGCCGGAGACGAAAAGCCACCACCATCAACCGCCGCCGGAGAGTCAGAACCATCGGCGGAATACTTCATGGGTCGTCCTCTCTTTTGCTTAACCGCTACGCCACCGCTACCGTCGATCGCCGCCGTGACGACTGCCATGGAATCATTTTCTCCGGCATCGGCGCCGTTAGGGTTGTGGTACGGTGACGAAGACGCAGCAAGACGGTTCATGGAGGTGTACATAGCTGATCCGTCAGTGTTGTGTGCTAATTGCATGTTGTTTGACATTGTTGAAGCTTCGTATGACATAATTTCTAAAGATCTGAAATTCAGTCCAGATCTGTTACGGTGAATTTGTTTCATTGAATTCCACTGAAAAACACATCACAATTCTGTCCAGATCTGAAATCCGAGTACAACCGAATCTGTTATGAGTTTCTTTCAAATCTGAATTCTAGCTTCACTTTAACGCACTATTAAATATGAGATTGAGTTGTTATTCACAAACAGAAACGAAATTGCAGGTTGTAGTAACTAGTGTTTGTTTGAGTTCATAGAAATTTCAGATCTGAATTCGTCTGGTGAATGTTAGAATTTGTCTTGAAATACAGATATGAATCTAAGAGTCTTATCACTGATTGTTTTCAGATCTGTATATTGTTGAATCTTTGTGTATTGAGGAAGAGACGTGTAGATGTTTTTTGAGATGGAGGTTGAATAATATATGGACTGAATTGCGTGTGTGTTTTGAGGTTTGCAGGTGGCGGCTATGGCGATTTAGTGGTGGCCGTTCATGTTCATTGAATCGTCGATTAATGGATTGGGAAAAAGAGGGGTGAAAAGGTTTTTACATGGGTCAGGGTTTGGATGAATAAGGGGTAGGTGGTGTTTAATACAACTGGGTTTGTGAGAATTGGAATGGAAATGACCAAATTGCCCATCACGTGACAAGCACGTGCTTCCATTAACTGCATAAAACAAACGCCGTTTGAAAAGTGGACTGAAATGGTTACGAAAATGAAACTAATGGACTGAAATCGCAATTTTTAAACTAATGGACTGAAACCGTTATTTTTGACAAACCTCAGGGACTGAAACAGCAATTAACTCTAATTTTAATTTAGGCGGCAAAATTTCCCGCCATTCCAAATTTGTTCTGGAAGAAAAGTCTAACATATAGAGACGAAATGTCGTCTCTATAGGTTTAAATATATATTTTTTAGTTAAAAAACAAACCCTTGGTTTTCTTCCAAGAGTATTTTAGAAAAATAACCTTAGAGGTATATTAATTCTTCTTGGTTTTATTTTAAGAAAATAAAAAAGATATTTTCTATATAATAAACTTATAATATAGAGACTACAGGAAAAAAATTATATTTTTTATTCTAATAGATTAATTATTTTTGGTTTTATTTTAAGAAAATATTAAGATTAAAAAAAATTATTAAACATTTTAACATATAGAGATAGGGCTGCAAACGAACCAAACAAACACGAACAAGTCCTTGTTCGTGTTTGTTTGTTAAGAAATATATGTGTTCACGAACTGTTCATGAACGCTTACCGAACAAGATTTTATGTTCGTGTTTGTTTGTTAAGGAAATGAACTTGTTCGTGTTCGTTTGTGTTTGTGTTTGTTTGTTAATTTTAGGAAACAAATGAAAACGAACGATAATGAACACAAATGAGCACAAACTACGTTCATGAACACAAATACTAACAAACGAACACAAACAAACATTAATGAACAAAATATATAATACATTGACACTTACTAAATATTTTATTTGTCGGAATTATGAAGTATTTAAATAAAATATAAAATCTAAGAAAACTAATGAACTATCGAACACAAACGAACACGTTACCGAATGTTCACGAACATAAATAAATGAACGTGCCCTTTGTTCATGTTTGTTCATTTAATTAAACGAACGAAATTTCTTGTTTGTGTTCGTTTGTTTAATAAACAAACGAACACAAACGAACCTCCCGCCGAACAGTTCACGAACTGTTCGCCGAACGTTTGGTTCGTTTGCAGCCCTATATAGAGACGATAAGTCGTATCAATAGGTGGAGCCCAGTTTTTCTCTAAAATAATGCCGCATCCTCATTTTCCTCATTTCCCCCCATTGTTCCCACCACCACTACCAGCGGTGAGTCCCTCCGTCCCACCTACGATCTACCGGTTTAGCCCACCGCAATTACCACAACCGTTCTTGCTGTGTTCTGTAACCACCACCTACGCCGACTGTTATGCTCACAGCAAGCACCAGAATCGTTCGTGCCTTCGTGGGCTCTTCCGTAACCACCACCACCATGTGTGCCGTCCTTCGCAACCACCACCTCTGATTCGCCGGTTTGTGACTTAATTTAACACTAATTTTGTGATTATATGCTCCCTGAGTTAGAAATCATAGAACAGGTCGAAGATTTCCTTCTTTCTTGTTTCATTTGTTAGTTAATTTAGTGATTATATGCTTCCGGTCTTCTTTCTTTTTGTATCTTTCATTAGTGAAGGTCAGTGGTATGGCGGATTGGGTTGGTACAATGATGAAACACTGGTTAACACCTGAGGTGGAAACTAGCCTGTTCGTCTCTTTTGTGGGGTTCAATATCCTTTGTTACTCGCCAAATGACGGATCCTGCAAAACAGCAACGCCGTTTGCTCGTTAAGAGGGGAATATGGGGGTTTCCCTCTTAACCAGGCTCCAGCGTGAGAATAAGTTCTGTTCTGAGGAGTAAAAACAGTGTGTGTTAAGAGTGAGAGAGTGGAGAATCGAATGATTTAACCTGGATGATGAAGGGTCCTATTTATAGCCGGAGGGTGATAAAGGGTGGAGCAACCTTGACAGCAGTTATGGGGCGCTAGCTGTCCGACCAAGGGGAATATCCTCTTGGTCTCCTCTGCTGTGGCCAGGATGGTGGTACACGTGGTGCACCCATATTCGTCCATGCTGGAAACATCGTACTGCTGTTGTCGGGTCTGCTCCTTGATTTGCTGCTGGTCTACATGGCGCTCGATGGGTGGTGACACGTATTGTCCTTTATGTCAGAAGGAGTATCTTTGGTGCCACCTTGACGTCTTCCAGAAGCTTCTAGAAGCTTCAGGATTCACTTGTTGATGCAGGCGCCAAGTAGGATTAAAAAGTGGTGTGGTCCTTGCCATGTAGGCAAGGAATTGGGACCATACCTCTTCAAGTCCCCCAGTCCAGTGTGCCTTCTAGTTGAGTTGATCGTCTAGGAGGGATTCTGGACTTATAAGGGTAGTGGTCGTTGGCTTCGTTTGAACTTATGTTTTTGACTGTTCGTGGCTGCCGATTAGCCGTACGACGCGTGCCATATGGTAGTAATTCTGTCAAAAATGAGCCACGTGTGTGCGCTGCGCATGGTGTTTTGGTAAGTTTGCGTAATTGAACCGACTGGACGCGTGGCGCATGGCTGGTTGGTAATTTTGCAAAGTTGAGCCAACTGGACGCGTGGTGCATGGCGTGTTGGTAAGTTTGCAAAGTTGAGCCAACTGGATGCGTGGCGCCTGGCTTGTTGGTAATTTTGCAAAGTTGAGCCAACTGGACGCGTGGCGCTGTCGTGTTGGTAAGTTTGCAAAGTTGAGCCAACTGGACGCGTGGCGCATGGTGTGTTGGTGAGTTTGCTTCTGAAAGAATTTTTCTTCATTTGGATAAAGAAAACTGATGTGACTGTCTGATGTCCCTGTCTTGTCAGAGGTGAACAGGCGCCTTTTCAGTGGTGTCAGTTGCTTTCCATCCCTTTGTCAGACGTGTGCCGCCCACGCTCCCAGAAAAAGAGGTGATGATTTCTCTCTCTGCTGACGTGTCTTTTCTCCATTGGATGACCTTCTGAATTCCTGACGGCCCACTACCCATCGCATTAAATGCGATGGGTATAAATATGAGGCGGTTTCCTCATCTTCTTCACTTTTTCAAAATTTGAACTCCGGAGTTCTCTCATATTTCCTTCTCTCCCTCTTTTAAGTTTATCCATATTGTCTTTTCTCATTTTCTCTCGATATGTCTGGAGCGAATCCTTCGTCGAAGAAAAGGAGGAACAAGGGTAAAAATCCTCCGGGTCCTGATCAGGCAACGATAGGGTGGAAAGAAGAAGAGTTTCACAACTTGGTGAGGGAGATGGGTTTCCTTCCTGAGTGGGGTGCCCAGTTCCCGACTCCAGGGTCTACTGCATTGGACGCACCTCCTGGTTACATTACGTTGTACGCTGCTTTTTTCCGGGAGGGTAATTTCAGACTTCCGATGACCAGGTTTACTGCTGAGGTGTTGAGGAATTATGGACTCCATATTTCTCAAATCAACGCGATTGGACTTCCCCGCGTTACCCATTTCGAGTTTGTCTGTAGAGCCAACCGTGTTGAGCCGACCTTCGAAATGTTCAACGTTTTCTACACTGTGACTTACACCAGCGGTTTTTACTCCTTTAACTCCCGGACCGGTGGTGTTATCCCCTGTTGTTCCAATCCTATGAAAAGATTGCATGATTGGAAACAAAATTTTTTCTTCATTCGCCGCGGTGTTATCCCAGTAAATATGCACTATCGGTCAGCGAGTGAAGGGATCCCAAAGGTGGATGTGATGGTGGATTATGCCCAACAGGGGTGGTACAAGAAGGTGACGCACAAGGCGACTGCTATTTCTCAAATTGAGGAGAGGGCGTTGGTTGGTGCCGGCATGAGCATGTTGTAGGTCCCAAAGAACCCTCTTGGTGTTCCTGTTTATGGTTATGAAGGCAAACGTATGTAATATTTCATAGTTGGTTAGTATTTTTTTGTATGTTCTTCCTCATCTCTTTGTTTATCAAAGTTGGGTACAGCTTGTTGAATGTCATGGATCCGAAGGCCGGTGGTGCCATGGTTAAGGCGATTCAGGAGGTTGGGAAACCAGCATGGTTGGATCAAATTTGCCACTGTTTCTCCCCGTTGGGGTTTAACTCAGGGTTCCCGCATGAATGACGTTGGTAATTGCCGAGACTTCTTCTCATTGTCTCTCCCTCCTGCTGAGAGGTTGTTCCAGAAAAAACGTAACCGGTTTGATCTATTGGATGATCACGTTCATGCCGGTGTCAACTTCTTTGCCACCTCTCAGGAGATTGTCCGTGAGTGGAAATTGATGGGGGAGGAGACTCTTGAGTTTGAAAATGAGAAGAAAGCGTTTGTTGCAGAGAGGGAGGAGTTTAATGCTGAGAAGAAAGGTTTGTTATGGAGGTTGTCAGATGTGGAGGAGAAGCTTGCACAGGAGAAGAAGGCTAACTCCGACAAACAAAAGAATTGGGAGGCCGCTTGTGAGCGGGCCAATAAAGAGCTTCAGGCGCAACGTGAAGCTATTGTCAGGATGTCTGCTGAGAAACGCAAAATTAGTGAGGAAGCTGAGGAGGCGCGTGTTGCGTCTAGCAAGAGGGAAGAAGAGTATCTCCAACGCATCTCTAAGTTGGAAAAGTTGACTGAAGAGAAAGTTGCTGAGAGCAGGGCTTCTGAGCTTCTTGTTGAGGAGATATCTGACAATTGCAAGTGGTTGCTCTCTCGCGCGGTGCCCCTGGTAACTTCCTTTGTTTGTGTTTACTTTCGATTTGTGTTGATTTCCTTCTTATGTTTCTTATGTGCGTTTTCGCAGATTGCTGAACGTATAGTGAAATCCCACGAGCTTGCCAGCTACATGTTTGAGTTGGGTCAAGCGGGGTATAATAGCGGGCGAAAGGATGGTTATAGTGAGGGTAGGGCTGCAGCTGTTAATAATGAGAAGGACTACCATTTTGAGTTGTACAAGGAGGATAGTGGAACCAAATATGCTGCAAAGCGACAAGAGTTTGTATCTTTGGAGTTTGGTGTTGTGAAAGCTGCCCAAAAATTGTCTCGGTAACCTGATGATGTTGCCTTACTGAAGAAGGCCCTTGGAGATGAGGATCGCCCGGCTGGAGGCGCTGGTACTAGTCATCCGGAATGAAGAAATCCGACTTGTATGCCGTGTAAGGGTTTTGATGGCCCTGTAACCAACTTGACAATTTCGTGAACAATTTAACTTTATGTTTCGTTAACAATTTACTTGTAGCTGTCGAATCTGCAACACGTTTTGCTATTTTTAACATGTTTAATGTTTCATATGCGCTTTAGTTTCTTGCGAATTTTGTTCATCGTTACAATATGTGCATGTGTAATTACTTTGACTAGGTATCATGAATGAATGATGGCGCTGACAGGTTGTGTTGTGTAAGCTACAACGTTTATTCTGTCATTTATGTGCGCGGGTTGTTTCGTGAATACGAAGTGATTGAGTTACAGGTTATTGTGTGGGCCCAGCTTTGCTCAGCTTTGTGGGTCTTTACAATGTTTGTTTACCGTGTGTTCGATGCTTTCGTGTTTATATGGGCACGAAGTATTTATTTGGCGTTTTCTAGGCTTTGGTTGTGTTTCTGACCCGGCTGTACAGTTGTTCGTGACGAGCCTTGGAGATCTACAACGTTTCCTAAGGTCGAGCCATTGATGTTTTCGTGTTTGCCCGAAGTAATATATGCAGTTGTAACAAAAAAATTCTCGTGTGAAAAGATAGCCAAACACTTCTTGTATTAGCATTAAATGTGTTGGTGCGCAGCCATTACAAGTATATAGAGAAAACTTCAGCTGTTTACATCTAGCATCTTCTTAACTGTTGAGCATTCCAGGTTCTTGGGATTTCTTTGTCATCTAGGGTGCGCAGCTTATATGCCCCTTTTCCCAGAACTTCATCAACAACATAAGGACCCTCCCACTTGGGAGCTAATTTTCCGGGTTTTTTGGCGTTAGACGCCTCATTGTCCCTCAGGACGTAGTCTCCTGGGTTGAAGGTGCAGATTTTGACTTTGGAGTTGTAATACTTCTCCAGCTTTGTTTTGTATTTTACTTCATTTATTGTTGCCATCTCTCTCCTTTCTTCTAGGAGGTTAAGGTCTAACCTCCTTTCTTCTTCATTGTTTATCATGTTTATGGAGAGCATTCTTGGTGATGGCAGTCCGATTTCCGCTGGTATCACAGCCTCGGACCCGTAGACTAAGCTGAACGGTGTCTCCCCGTTGCTTGTCTTGGGCATCGTCCTATGGGCCCATAATATGCTTGGCAATTCGTCAACCCAGCCTCTTCTTTGCTCTCCCAGTCGTGCTTTGATGTCGTCTACAATGCTCTTGTTAACGGCTTCTACTTGATCGTTCCCCTGCGGATGTGCAACCGAGGAGAACGTATGCTCTATGTATAACTCTTTGAACCATCGTTGGAGATCTTCTGCAGCAAAATTCGTCCCGTTATCGGTGATGATTCTCAGGGGCAGCCCAAAACTGCAGATGAATCGCCGAACTACGGTGGATGTGGAGACCACCGCTTGGAGGCGTGACATGACCAGGATCAAGCCACCAATCATATTGAACATAAGTAAATAGTAAAAGTCATTCATCAATACGATAGGTGTTTCCAAAACCAAATATATACAAGTGTGTAGCGGAAGCAATAATGTAAAACCCAACATAAGTTTAAGTACAAAATGTCATAATGTTTAACAACACATTCACGATCCATGTCCACAACGACCGTGCCTCCCGTGCAAGCTCCAAAAGTACCTAAGGTCCTGCAAGGCATGCAACAGAGAGTCAACAACTAGTTGAGCGAGTTCACAGTAAGTAAGTTCGTAAATGCAAGTTCGTTTCGTAACGTGCGGCTATACTGGGCCGATAGTATGTTCTATTAGTGGGGGCTTCCCATGTTTGCATATACACTAGACTATTTGTAACCATAAGTGTTCTTCTTAGCCCGAGAACAGTAGTACGTACAAGGTTTACGTAGGTTTTACGTAAGTGTCCTTCACAACCGAGGACAGGGGTACGCGGGGGTTTACGTAGGTTTTACGTAAGTGCCTGACACAACCCGAGGCAGTAATGAGTATAAGTTTACGTAGGTTTTACGTAAGTGCCCTTCACAACCGAGGACAGTGATGTGTACAAGTATACGTAGGTTTTACGTATGTGTCCTGCGCATCCGAGGACGATGGTAGATAGTCTAGTAACATTGTAAGTACAAATCCATTCCTTCAATCCCATTCCCAACCCCGGGAATCCCATGCCTTGGTAAGAGTGTGAACTCACCTTGTTTGCTCGGTATGCTAAGTTAAGTGCTCACAATTAATCAGTCAAGTCCTATAGTGCACGTATATTAAATCAGTTCACGTTCGTAATATTACACATGTAACTATCATCACAGAAATATCACAAAGCGTGTTTGGCAGTTTGCATTCTTGTATCATGTAAACAGTTAATTCCATTCATGTCAATTCATCTTACCCATATTAGCTTTCACAGTTAATTGAGCTAATTAACTGAACTAACATATTCAAACAGGGGTACACAGTTAACAAAGTTAACATTTAATAACTAACTGTGTCACATGCTTTTCTTAACTAAATTAATAGTTAAATCAGAGTTAACATAGTTGGCATAACACAGTTAATATACTTAACAAATATAACATTTTACTAGAGTTTATCAACTAACAGGATTATTTACTTAACCTAGTGTCATACATGAGTCTAATAAAATTAATAAGGTTAACTGAGTTAATAATCTTAACTCAATTAGTTGGTTAAATATAGTTACTTACCTAATAGTGTAACTTAACGAAGTTAATCAACTTAATATATTTAACCAGTTTACAAGTTGGACCTGAATCATGTTGAGCCGAAAACCCCTTGGCCGAAATCCCTTATGGCCGAAAACCCCTAAGTGCCGAAAACCACTTTATATTCGAAATCCCTTATATGCCGAAAACACATAATGTGCCGAAATCACTAGTGGGCCGAAAACACTCTTTGGGCCGGAATTGTTTGGGCCGAAATCACTTAAGTGATTTCGTCCATTTTAAAGATGTGGGTGATTTCGCTATTATTCATCATCATCAACAACACTTCTGTAACATATGTAAAACCCAGAAACTTTATAATCTCACTATGGTTACATGATTAATCATCTACAAAGTTATTTAATCAATCATTGATATAAAACAAATACTCTATCAAAACTTTGTGAGATCAAGAACATACTTGAAGCAGTTTATCTTTTATTAACATATACCCACTGTTGATCAAAACATCAAATATACAGAAGGTTCATAGATAATAATCATCTATCAAGCACACAATAATCAATCACATAATCACATATATACATACAACATGATTAAACATCCAAAAATCATACGATATGCAACAAGAAACAACTAAATCATGAAATCACTAACCAAGGATTAAACAGAGGTTTTTGCTTCAAGATGAGGAATTCAGTTTGTGGGTTTCAGATGTAGAGAGAGAGAGAACAAAGTGATAAGGTTTGGTAAGTGAGAAACTTCTCCGAGAAGATTGGTTTATAAAATGATTATATAAAAATATCTCAATATTGGGCCAAGGCCCACCTCTGTTTTCGCCAAACATAGCTGGACGAAAACACTAAAGTGTTTTCATCACTTGGGTGATTTCATGGGTGCTTGTTCTCAGTAAGTTCCATCTTTAATTAACATGTTAACTAATACAAAACCTTGTTAACATACACTCACATATAATAAATATTATGGATCCCAATTATAAAATATCAATCGAAATACGATATAACGTATTACAAAGGTAAGCGTTGTGAAACAACGAGTCGAGTAACAAACAACATAACATAAAAAAAAATTAACATGCACTAAATGCGAAGATGGAAATCTTGGAAATCTCGAGTTGTCACATTATCCCCAACTTGAAGGAAATTTCGTCCCGAAATTTAGCATGCGGTTACTGAGGAAGCTAGGTAAGTTATCGTTTACAGGTTCTCCTGGGGTGTCACATCATTCCCCCGTTGATTTGGAATTTCTTCCCGAAATTCTGTAGTAGCTTCAGCCTCAGTAGTAGTTGCATTGTTTTCGAACAACTGGGGATATTTGAGTTCCATTTGGTCTTCGCGTTCCCAGGTATACTCTGGGCCACGACGGGAGTTCCAACGAACTCGAACAAGAGGTATTCTGGTGTTCTTGAGGACCTTAACATCCCGGTCCGTGATTTCAACTGGTTCCTCGACGAAATGCAACCGTTCGTCGATAGTGAGCTCCTTCAAAGGAACTATGAGGGTCTCATCTGACAGACACTTCTCCAGATTCGACACATGAAAGACGTTGTGAACTGCACTGAGTTCAGCTGGTAAGTTCAGTCTGTAGGCCACTTTGCCTATTTTCTCAATGACTCCAAATGGTCCAACGTATCGTGGATTGAGTTTGCCCCTTTTGTCAAAACGAACAACACCCTTCCAGGGTGAAACTTTAAGTAGTGCTCGATCCCCAACCTGGAACTCGAGTAGTTTCCTGTCTTTATCGGCGTATGCTTTCTGACGGTCACGAGCGGCCGCCATGCATTGTCGTATTTGAGCAATCTTTTCAGTAGTATCAACTACCATTTCTGGACCTGTGATCTGACTGTCACCCACCTCTGCCCAGCAAAGAGGTGATCGGCATTTACGCTCGTACAATGCCTCAAATGGAGCAGCTTTAATGCTGGTGTGGTAACTGTTGTTGTATGAAAATTCCACAAGTGGTAGATGTTTTTCCCAGCCCTTGCCAAAATCAATTACGCACGCCCGAAGCATGTCTTCTAGAGTTTGAATAGTGCGCTCAGACTGCCCATCTGTCTGAGGATGATAAGCTGTGCTCATGTCTAAACGAGAGCCAAAAGATTTGTGCATTGCTTGCCACAGTTCTGAAGTAAAACGTGCGTCACGATCAGAGATGATAGAGGTGGGCACCCCGTGCCTCGAGACAACTTCTTTAAGGTATACGTCTGCTAGAGTGGAGAACTTATCCGTTTCCTTGATAGCCAAGAAGTGAGCAGACTTTGTGAGTCGATCCACGATCACCCAAATAGTATCATTTCCGCGCTGAGATCTAGGTAGGCCAGTAACAAAATCCATGGAAATTTGTTCCCATTTCCATTGTGGTATCTCAGGTTGTTGGAGTGGGCCTGAGGGTTTCTGATATTCCGCTTTGACTCTCGCACAAGTCAAACACTTGCTAACATAAGTTGCTATGTGGGCCTTCATGCTAGGCCACCAATATGTAGTTCTGAGGTCGTGGTACATCTTATCCGAACCAGGATGTACTGAGTAGCGAGACTTATGAGCTTCATCCATTACAAGCTCGCGTAAGTTTCCATAGAGTGGGACCCAGATGCGTCCTGTTACATAGTAGGCGCCGTCTGCCTTTTGTTCTAACCTTTGCCTTGAGCCGCGTAGAGCTTCAGCCCTGACGTTTTCCGGTTTCAATGCTTCTACCTGAGCATCTCGTATCTGTGAAGGAAGACTAGACTGAATAGTGAGTTGCAACGCTCGTACACGCCTAGGTGTAGTATCCTTTCGACTGAGGGCGTCGGCCACCACATTGGCTTTGCCCGGAAGGTACTTTATAGCACATTCGTAATCGTTCAGTAGCTCGACCCATCTACGTTGTCGCATGTTCAATTCTTTCTGTTTGAAAATATGCTCGAGACTCCTGTGATCAGTGTAGATGGTGCACTTAGTGCCATACAGGTAATGTCGCCATATCTTGAGCGCAAAAACAACAGCTCCCAGCTCTAAATCATGTGTAGTGTAATTCCGTACGTAAATCTTAAGTTGGCGCGAAACATAAGCAATGACTCTATCCCGTTGCATCAATACACATCCAAGACCTTGGATAGATGCGTCACAGTAGGCTATAAAATCGTCCGTGCCTTCAGGCAATGAGAGGATAGGTGCGCTACAGAGTCTATCCTTTAAGTGCTGAAACGCTGTTTCCTATGTATCACTCCAACGGTAAGCAATACCTTTCTGTGTCAGTAATGTAAGCGGCTGTGCAATCTTTGAGAAGTCTTTGATGAACCGTCTATAATAACCCGCCAAACCCAAGAATTGGCGTATTTCGGTTAGAGTACGAGGTGCAAGCCAGTTCTTGATCGAATCTACCTTGGATGGATCAACATGAATCCCATCCTTGTTTACCCCGTGGCCTAGGAAGTGGACTTCACGAAGCCAGAAGTCGCATTTTGAAAACTTAGCGTACAACTGTTCCGTTCGAAGGAGTTCCAGAATAAGTCGTAAATGCTGCTCATGTTCCTCCCGATTCTTCGAGTAGATCAGGATGTCATCAATAAAAACAATAACATACTTGTCAAGGTAAGGTTTGCACACCCTGTTCATAAGATCCATGAAAACCGCAGGCGCGTTCGTTAGCCCGACTGGCATGACCAAAAACTCGTAATGGCCGTAGCGAGTTCTGAATGCTGTTTTGGAGACGTCCTCATCCCGGACTCTCAGTTGATGGTAACCTGACCTCAGATCAATCTTCGAGTAATAGCTCGACCCTTGCAACTGGTCGAATAAGTCGTCGATGCGTGGAAGAGGATAACGATTCTTCACCGTCACCTTGTTCAGTTCGCGGTAATCTATGCACATACGAAAAGTACCGTCTTTCTTCTTTACAAATAATACTGGAGCTCCCCAGGGCGAAGAGCTAGGACGTATGAAACCCTTTTCCAAGAGTTCCTGCAATTGCTTAGACAGTTCTTCCAGTTCAGTTGGAGCTAAGCGATAAGGCGCTCGAGCTATGGGGGCTGCTCCTGGAGCTAGCTCGATCTGAAATTCGACCTGGCGATGGGGCGGTAACCCAGGTAACTCTTCAGGAAACACTTGAGGAAAATCACGTACAACTGGGATATCCTCTAACTTCTTCTCTGTCGTCGATGTATCAGTAACGAGTGCTAAAATAGCTATGTGCCCCTTTCGCAGACACTTCTGTGCCTTCAAGAAGGAGATGATGCCACTCACGACACCACTCTTGTCGCCTTGAACTTCGAGAGGTTCTTTTCCAGTACGGGGAATGCGAAAAAAAATCTTTTCTGTGCAAAGAATCTCTACTCGATGTTGAGGTAGCTAATCCATACCAATAACGATGTCGAAACTATCACAACGTTGAGGTCATTCCTATCATCACCCCGACCATTTACGAACACTCTACCCCTGGCACCATTGCCGTTGTTGTTACCCCCGTTGTTATTCCCGTTGCCCTGATTATTGTTGTTGCTGGTTCTGTGGTGCTTGCTGCTGCTGCTGATTCTGATTCGCAGGCCGCGGACTCCTACAATCCTTGGCCTCATGGCCCATCCTGAGGCACCTCTGACAACGACCCTTGTTGCACTGGCCACTGTGATGCCTGTTACAGTTGTTACACCTTGGGAGGTTCCCTCGATAACCACCCTGCCTGTGACTGCCCGAAGATTGCTGACTAGGGCTCTGATAATCACTAGTCTTGCGCTGTTGCTGTGCTTGAGACTGTACAATAGCTGAACCCCTGCTGGAATCCCCTTCCCATTTCCGCTTGTTGTCGCTGGGAGTAGCAGGAGTAGCTGGAGTGGTAACGGTAGTAGCGCTGATACGTTTAGGCAGCCCGTTCTGTTCCACCGCCTGATCGGTGAGGCGATGAGCTAGCTTGACGATCTGTTGAATAGTGCCAAGATTCGCTGAGGTTACGTGGCTTTGAATCTCCGGCACCAGACCATTGAGATACAGTTCGATACGCTTAATGGGAGGGTCCACCATAGTAGGACACAGAATAGCCAACTCGTTCGATCTTCTGGTGTACGCTTCAATTTCTGACCCTGTCATTTTCAAGTGGTAAAACGCTACCTCCAGCTTATGAATATCATCACGGCTACAGTATTCCTCTTTGATCAATTCCTTGAAACCGTTCCAAGGTGTGGCGTTAGCAACAGCCAACCCTAACATCTGAACTTGCGCATTCCACCAAGTCAGCGCAATGCCTTCTAGAGTACCAGTGGCGTACTTCACCCTGCGAGCCTCAGGGCATTCACACATTTCAAATACGGACTCGAGCTTTTCAAACCAATGGAGGAGTCCAACCGCTCCTTCCGTGCCACTAAAAGTTGTAGGACGACAGTCCATGAAAGTTTTGAAGGTACAAACAGGTGGTTGACCTCCTGCTTGTGTGGCTGCAACTGCCGCAGCGACTTGTTCGTTAATGAGAGCCGTCAGCTGGGCTTGTGTCATGTTGATACGTCCAGACATGATCTTCATAGCAAAGATAACATAAGTGAGAGAGGTTCGCGAGTAGTGCGATAACAGAAGAGAGTAAGCACACAAGTGTTCTCATGCAATAGTGTTAAGTTAACCTAAGCATACTCTGAGCAAAGTTCTATGCAATTCTAGCAAGTAGGCAATAAGACATGTACCATATTACCTAGGATGTTGAGTCTTGCACGTGGAGCGAGGCGTCGTTGTGGATCGTTGAGCACTGTTTCGGTTATAGTCTGATTTTAATAAAAACATTTTCCCCTTATTAAAACCGAGTTCTCTATAACCAATGGCTCTGATACCAATCTGTCACACCCCCAAAATCCACACGCGGAGTACCACCGCTTGGAGGCGTGACATGACCAGGATCAAGCCACCAATCATATTGAACATAAGTAAATAGTAAAAGTCATTCATCAATACGATAGGTGTTTCCAAAACCAAATATATACAAGTGTGTAGCGGAAGCAATAATGTAAAACCCAACATAAGTTTAAGTACAAAATGTCATAATGTTTAACAACACATTCACGATCCATGTCCACAACGACCGTGCCTCCCGTGCAAGCTCCAAAAGTACCTAAGGTCCTGCAAGGCATGCAACAGAGAGTCAACAACTAGTTGAGCGAGTTCACAGTAAGTAAGTTCGTAAATGCAAGTTCGTTTCGTAACGTGCGGCTATACTGGGCCGATAGTATGTTCTATTAGTGGGGGCTTCCCATGTTTGCATATACACTAGACTATTTGTAACCATAAGTGTTCTTCTTAGCCCGAGAACAGTAGTACGTACAAGGTTTACGTAGGTTTTACGTAAGTGTCCTTCACAACCGAGGACAGGGGTACGCGGGGGTTTACGTAGGTTTTACGTAAGTGCCTGACACAACCCGAGGCAGTAATGAGTATAAGTTTACGTAGGTTTTACGTAAGTGCCCTTCACAACCGAGGACAGTGATGTGTACAAGTATACGTAGGTTTTACGTATGTGTCCTGCGCATCCGAGGACGATGGTAGATAGTCTAGTAACATTGTAAGTACAAATCCATTCCTTCAATCCCATTCCCAACCCCGGGAATCCCATGCCTTGGTAAGAGTGTGAACTCACCTTGTTTGCTCGGTATGCTAAGTTAAGTGCTCACAATTAATCAGTCAAGTCCTATAGTGCACGTATATTAAATCAGTTCACGTTCGTAATATTACACATGTAACTATCATCACAGAAATATCACAAAGCGTGTTTGGCAGTTTGCATTCTTGTATCATGTAAACAGTTAATTCCATTCATGTCAATTCATCTTACCCATATTAGCTTTCACAGTTAATTGAGCTAATTAACTGAACTAACATATTCAAACAGGGGTACACAGTTAACAAAGTTAACATTTAATAACTAACTGTGTCACATGCTTTTCTTAACTAAATTAATAGTTAAATCAGAGTTAACATAGTTGGCATAACACAGTTAATATACTTAACAAATATAACATTTTACTAGAGTTTATCAACTAACAGGATTATTTACTTAACCTAGTGTCATACATGAGTCTAATAAAATTAATAAGGTTAACTGAGTTAATAATCTTAACTCAATTAGTTGGTTAAATATAGTTACTTACCTAATAGTGTAACTTAACGAAGTTAATCAACTTAATATATTTAACCAGTTTACAAGTTGGACCTGAATCATGTTGAGCCGAAAACCCCTTGGCCGAAATCCCTTATGGCCGAAAACCCCTAAGTGCCGAAAACCACTTTATATTCGAAATCCCTTATATGCCGAAAACACATAATGTGCCGAAATCACTAGTGGGCCGAAAACACTCTTTGGGCCGGAATTGTTTGGGCCGAAATCACTTAAGTGATTTCGTCCATTTTAAAGATGTGGGTGATTTCGCTACTATTCATCATCATCAACAACACTTCTGTAACATATGTAAAACCCAGAAACTTTATAATCTCACTATGGTTACATGATTAATCATCTACAAAGTTATTTAATCAATCATTGATATAAAACAAATACTCTACCAAAACTTTGTGAGATCAAGAACATACTTGAAGCAGTTTATCTTTTATTAACATATACCCACTGTTGATCAAAACATCAAATATACAGAAGGTTCATAGATAATAATCATCTATCAAGCACACAATAATCAATCACATAATCACATATATACATACAACAAGATTAAACATCCAAAAATCATACGATATGCAACAAGAAACAACTAAATCATGAAATCACTAACCAAGGATTAAACAGAGGTTTTTGCTTCAAGATGAGGAATTCAGTTTGTGGGTTTCAGATGTAGAGAGAGAGAGAACAAAGTGATAAGGTTTGGTAAGTGAGAAACTTCTCCGAGAAGATTGGTTTATAAAATGATTATATAAAAATATCTCAATATTGGGCCAAGGCCCACCTCTGTTTTCGCCAAACATAGCTGGACGAAAACACTAAAGTGTTTTCATCACTTGGGTGATTTCATGGGTGCTTGTTCTCAGTAAGTTCCATCTTTAATTAACATGTTAACTAATACAAAACCTTGTTAACATACACTCACATATAATAAATATTATGGATCCCAATTATAAAATATCAATCGAAATACGATATAACGTATTACAAAGGTAAGCGTTGTGAAACAACGAGTCGAGTAACAAACAACATAACATAAAAAAAAATTAACGTGCACTAAATGCGAAGATGGAAATCTTGGAAATCTCGAGTTGTCACAATATAGTAGCCATGGTTCTTCCGAATGCTGCCTTTCGGCTCTTTCCATTGCCTTACACTCTCTGTCCCTGTCATCTGGTACTTCTGTCATGAAATCAGCTAACACCTGGCCCTTAATTGCTGGTCTTGGCCTGAAAACCACATTGTGGCCTCCCAACTCTATTGCCCACTTTGCTAGTCTTCCCGAGATCTCGGGCCGCGCGAGGATGTTTCCGATGTTGTAATTTGTTAAGACATGAATGACATGATTAGTGAAATATCTGCGCAGCCGTCTAGACGCGTGAATTAGTGCCATCACTAGTTTTTCCATTATCGCATACCTCGTTTCCGGGTCATTGAGAGTGCGAGACACATAATAAACTGGTGTCTGTATGCCTTGTCGGTCTACGAGCAGAACTGCTCCGACGGCTTTGTCAGATGCTGACAGATACATTACTAAAGGCTCTCCTTTCACTGGCGCCGTCAGTGTTGGCAATTTAATGAGGCAGTCTTTCATCTCGCGGAATTCCTTTACGGCTTCCGGAGTCCATTGGAACTGACTTTTCTTCATGCAATTTCGGAGCGTCTTGATGAACGGGAAAGATTTGGCAGCGTGATTGGCTAAGAAACGGTTTAGTGCTGCTAACCTTCCAGCCAGCTTCTACATTTCCTTGATCGTCGAAGGTGAAGGCATGCGCTCGATTGCTTGTATGTTATCAGGATTTACTTTGAAACCATATTTTGTGACGATGAAACCCAGGAATTTTCCCTCTTCCATGCCGAAAGAGCATTTCGCTGGGTTTAGCTTGATACTTACTCCGCGCAATGTGTCAAACGTTTTTTGGATGTTCATCAGCATCATATTCTCTTCTTTGCTCATGATGACTAGGTCATCCATATACACTTTGATGTATTTGCCGATCGCATCGTGGAACGTTTCATTCATCAGTCTTTGATAGGTCGCGCCCGCATTCTTTAGACCGAAAGGCATCTTGGTGTAGCAGTATAGCCCTGTCGGTGTGCGGAATGCGGTTTTTTCTTCGTCTTGCACGGCCATCTGTACCTGGTGGTACCCCTTGAAACAGTCAAGGAAACATTTCCATCGGAATGTTGCCAGCGAATCAATCTTCTCATCGATATCTGGTAAGGCATAACAGTCGCGCGGGCATGCCTTGTTTAGATCTTTGTAATCTACACACATCCTCCAACTGCCATTCCCTTTTTGAACCATGACGGGGCTCGCCACCCAAGTTTGGTACCGGACTTCTCTGATGATGCCTGCATTCAACAGCTCTGTGACTTGTTCTTTCATAGCATCATGCTTTATGTCTCCTAAATAACGTTTGCCGTGTACTACAGGTTTGGCGGCTTCTGAGACGTTAAGTCTGTGCTCTGCTATATGCCGTGGAACACCCACCATATCGGCTGGTGTCCAGGCGAACACGTCTATGTTTTCGAATAACAACTTTTTTAGCGCTGCGCGCGTGAGATCAGACATTGCGGGGCCTAAGGTGATCGGTTGTTCTGGGTATTTGCTGTTTAGCACCCATTTTTCAGCCTCTGCGTGTGGTACAGATTTGCTTGCCTTTGCTGGCCTGATTTCGTCTGTTGCCAAGACTTCTTTGCTTGCATAGATCAGTGCTACCCCTGTCTCTGTTGGGAATCCCACGGCTGAATGTGGGCCAGAGCAAATCATGCTAAAGTCTCCTTGAGATTCTCTTCCCAACAGAATGTCATGCCTTGAATGCGCTGGTAGTACCATGAACGTAACCTCTTCCGTTCTTGAATTTCTTCCATCTGATAACAGCACTGGGAACGATATCTGGCCTAGAGGAAAAACGGCTTCATTGCAGAAACCGGTCAGCGGGTAGTCTACCGGTTCCAAGCGCGCTTTGTCCTCTTGGTCAATTTGATTAAAACATTGTTCGTAGATGATATCTGCAGTGCTCCCTGGATCTATGAAAATGTAATCGGTTTGGTAGTGACCAATTACACCGGATATAACTATGGGCCTTCGCTCTCTCGGACCTCCTCTTACTACAGGGAAAACAACTTGTCTTTCGCGCCAAGAGTCCTCTTGTTGTAATTTTTCCTTGGCTTTCTTGGAACTCCTTAAACCATGTGAGTTTCTAATTTTCGGAGCTTCTTGTTGTCTGGCCCTTCTTCCCTTCGCTGAATTTGTCGGTGATCGCGCTTTCCGTCTTTCACCAGATGGGTGAGTTTTCCATCTCTTAGGGCCCTTTCTATCTCTTGTTTTAAGCTAAACCAATCGTCAGTTAAGTGACCTGTGTCTTTATGAAACTCACAGAAAAGGTTTGGGTCTTGACCCCTTTTGTTTCTCATCTGTAGGGGAGGTTTGAACTGGTGATTCTCGGTTGACAAAACTTCAGAAGCAGTCTTTGTTAAGGGTGTCCACTGCTTTTCTCTGTTCTCCCTTTTGACCTCCTTTCGATGAGCGATCTGGTTGATTATATTGCGCGCGCCTTCCCTTATCGGGCTTCTTTCCCTATAACTGGATGTTTTCCATGACTGGCCTTTGTTTTTCTTGTTGTGCCGATCGCTGTGGTGGGAACTGTATTGACGGTTGTCATCACCAGTCAATTGTTTGTCTGTGCTCGCAATCGTTTTTGCCGTCTCAATGAAGGTTTCCCAATCTTTGGGGCCTCCGTCTCTTCCCTTCACTTGCTTGATCAAGTCGTCGCATTTTACTGCCCTCATAAAATGCGCGCGCATCATCTTTTCACCTACGTCACCAATCTCCAGACATTCTTTGTTATACCTTGTAATAAAATCTTCCACGCTTTCATGATCTTTTCTCCATATATTCAGACAATCGGCCGGGTCTCTAGTGTGTCTGCGCTATTGCGAGAAATGCGCAAGGAACTTATCTCGAAAGTCGATCCATGACTTGATTTTTCCTGCTGGCAGGCTGTCAAACCAAACGCGTGCTGCGCCGACAAAGGTTTGTGCGAAGAGGTGGCACCAAGTTGGTAAGTTCCATCCACCTGTTAACCCTGCGCCATTGAAGACTTGGAGGTGATCGTCGGGGTCTGTCAAGCCATTGTATTTGCCTACGTTGTGGGGCAACTTTGTCTTGTCAATATCGGCTGTTGCGATCTCTTTGATGAATTTTGAATTTTCAGCTATGCCATCCGGGCGATAGCTCAGTGTGTAATCATGTTCTGCTTTCGGATTGTACCCCGCACGCTTGCGGGGTACGTATGCTTCGTGTTCTGGTGGCAACCTGCTGAACACTGTGCTTTCTTTGTACGTCTCATCATCTTCTTCCTTGTAACTGTCCCACTCATCGTTCATAGTGTGTGGACCTAAACGACTCTGCACCGGTTTTCTTTGTGGATGAGAATACTGCACATAATTGCTTTCTGTCTCGCCATAAGTATCGCGCGTATCGTGCGCGCTTGGCCTTCTGATGTTTGGTATAGGTGCTTTCTCAGCGCATAAGTTAAATGCATTAGCCTGCTGAGGCATGTGAGTGCTCAGAGACCTTTGCGGTGGTGTAACAAATGCGGACTGGTTGGCTTGCGCTTGGACAAAGCCTGTTGCGCGCTGAGTTGTGTATAAACAAGATTTATAGACGCCATTTGTTCGGCATACCAGGAAGCCAGAGTTTTTCCTTCGGGTAGCCCTAAAAGTGCAGAGAAGTTCAGTTGTGTTTGGTCCGATGGAGCTGAGGGGCCAGCTCGATGGCTTGGTGTTTGCAATGGTGGGGGTGTTTGTTGGATTACCCTAGATGGAGGTTGGAAAACGGCTCCATTTGTAGTTTGGGTGATGATCCTAGGTGGGGGTTGGAAAGTGGCTCCAGTTGTGGTTTGGCTAACAACCCTGGATGCACTTCCGAAAATACTAGGAAAATCGTTGTTCGTTTGCCCTTCTTGGATGATTTCGTTCCTCTAGCCCCTTTGGACGTGCGCGGTGTCCGAAATGAGCTCAAAAGAAGAAACTTCTCCATCCACCTGGTGGGAAGGGTTTGTTTCAGTCATTTTGAAGAGTGTTTTAAACAAAAAGGAGATGAAAATGGTTTGCAAAAACTGCGGTGGGCGCCTATGATGAAACACTGGTTAACACCTGAGGTGGAAACTAGCCTGTTCGTCTCTTTTGTGGGGTTCAATCTCCTTTGTTACTCGCCAAATGACGGATCCTACAAAACAGCAACGTCGTTAGCTCGTTAAGAGGGGAATATGGGGGTTTCCCTCTTAACCAGGCTCCGGCGTGAGAATAAGTTCTGTTCTGAGGAGTAAAAACAGTGTGTGTTAAGAGTGATAGAGTGGAGAATCGAATGATTTAACCTGGATGATGAAGGGTCCTATTTATAGCCGGAGGGTGATAAAGGGTGGAGCAACCTTGACAGCTGTTATGGGGCGCCAGCTGTCCGACCAAGGGTAATATCCTCTTGGTCTCCTCTGCTGTGGCCAGGATGGTGGTACACGTGGCGCGCCCATATTCGTCCATGCTGGAAACATCGTACTGCTGTTGTCGGGTCTGCTCCTTGATTTGCTGCTGGTCTACATGGCGCTCGATGGGTGGTGACACGTATTGTCCTTTATGTCGGAAGGAGCATCTTTGGTGCCACCTTGACGTCTTCCAGAAGCTTCTAGAAGCTTCTGGATTCACTTGCTGATGCAGGCGCCAAGTAGGATTAAAAAGTGGTGTGGTCCTTGCCATGTAGGCAAGGAATTGGGACCATACCTCTTCACACAACCTTGCAGGAATTTTGAATCAACTTGGTATGGTCTGCTTACCAATTTTACCTATATTGAACCCTAATGTGTTTAATTGTCGTTCATTTTGAATCAACTGGCTTAATTGCAATTTCTGATATTGTAGATTGGGATTTTGCGAAGGTGAATAGAAAATGCCAAAATGGTGACTGCAATTGTGAATCAATAGTGGATTCAAATCCAACATCTTGAACAAGCACTTGTCTCTGCACAAGTATGTTTTCTTTTTTATGCTTTCACTTGTCTTGTGAATGATGGACCTTTAAATCTGATTTTATTACAGAAGGAAAGTAACGAGGTCAAAAGGCAACTTAGCAGGTGCTCCTTTCTAAAGGTACTCACTCACATTCTTTTATCATAATACTGAATCTCAAACACATAATGCACTTTTGGTTCTCAGTTTGTCAAAAGACAATTTGGACACTTCATTGTCCAGAGGTGCTAGAAACAGCTTGGTCAACGATTAAACAAAAGCATCACCATGTACACTTGATAAGATTGATACTGTCACTTTCTGAAATGACAACAATGATGACTTTCTTCCCTATTCAGCTGCAACGCTTTGTGATGATCCAAATGCAAAAATGGAAGTACACTGCTGCTTTTGCTAACAAAGAAGTGGTCTTTTTTGTGGTAAGTTCCCTGTGGCTGGCAATAGTACTTTTCATGTATTCAAACCTCCAGTTATTACTTGTTAAAGAAATTTTTAGAAGCTGGATGTTATTGATTGTTATAGCAATTCTGTGAAGTTTGGTTTATTTTATAATATTTCTGACTATATTTCTCAGATGTAACAGTTCAGGCCATGGGCACTAGTAGTTTTTTGTTTGATTTTGATTATTATTTGTTTAAGTTTTGATTATTTGGATGTGTTTGTTATTTTATTTCACAAATAATTGATTATTATTTGTTCAAGTTTTGATTATTACTGGTTTTTGATAAAAAGGAACTCAGATTTGAGTTGAAATGGTGCCCCTTTACAAAAATTAAATGAGATTATGAGAACATCAAACAAGTAAAAAAAAATGAGATTATGAGAACATCAGATTTGAGTTGAAATGGTGCCCCTTTAATTACAAAAATTAAAATAAAGACAACCATGGTTAGATACACACCTCCAGTGAGCCTGGATTGCGAGTTCAGGCGACAGACGAAGCACATGCGAAGTTCAGGTCAGCCCTCTTTACCTACATGTTCTGTTTGAGGTTAAAGAAATGTGATGAGGTTCAGGTCGGGGATCCGAAGTTATAACGCATAACCCGACAACTTAGTAAATTTTTATTTCGCCTCTTTAGTAGATGTGTTGAAAACAGTCAGCATTCATCCATACTCTCTGATCATGCTATTATGTTTGTGCTTGAATGTTTTCATTAATGTGGTTCAAATTTCACATCAGATCTTCCGCATAAACTTTATATGATAACTTTTAATTCTTGTGGGTGGCCTTAGTTATCTATTTATCTCACATTAACAAGAAAAAGAAAATACTAGTGTAATTTCCACATTTTACCCTGCAGATACACATCACAAAGTTATTGTGGTATTACCTCGTTTATGCTACTTAATGAGCTCCTTGACCCTCACAAAGGTTATCTTATGCATGATACATGTATATTTAAACATAATGGTACAGTAAAGGAAACCCGTTATGTTGGTCCTCAAAATCAAGGCATTATGATTATGAATTCTCTCCTACAAACTTTGTACTATATACCTTACTTTAAAAAGGTTGGTAATTTCACTTTTTGCCCTATCAATTGATGCTCACTAGAATTATAATATCAGCCACTCATATTTAACTTTTGAAACAGGTTATGTATCAGGTTGATGCTCAGTAGAATAATAATGAAGAACAAACCGTATAGTAACAGAACTGGTGTATATATGGCTGCATCTCGGTTGTTGATTGCAACACGACTGCCTACTTACGTGCTACTCTGTTGAGGCATTGGCTGGCATGTGAGTTTGTATCTCCTTTTATATTAGAAATGACTAAATTAACTTGGAAGGTTATAATGTATCTTTAATTTTCCAACTTTAAAGATTCTGATGTATGTTTTTGTAGATGTTGTATTGTGCGAATTATTTGGTTTCAATATCTAGATAATAGTTTTTTAATTTTTTTTTTAAGAAAAAACGTATAGAGAAGACTTGTCGTCTCTATATAGGGCATAAATCCTTTTTTTTATTTTTCAAAGAAAAATCTATAGAGACAACATGTCGTCTCTATAGGGCATAAATATTTTTTTAAAGAAAAATCTATGTCGTCTCTATAGAGGCATAAATGTTTTTAAAGAAAAATCTATAGAGACGCATATCGTCTCTATAAAGCATAAATGTTTTTTTTTTCATTTTTTAAAGAAAAACCATTAGAGATGATATGTTATCTCTATATAAGAAAATGTTTTCTTTTATTTTTTTTAAAGAAAACCTATAGAGACGACATATCGCCTCTATTGGGCCCAAACATTTTTTTTTATTTTTTTAAAAGAAAACTTAACATGTTGTCTCTAAAGGGTTAAAATTATTTTCATAAATGATTTTTTATTTAATAAATATTAATTCTATTTTTGAGTTTTTTTTCACAAACTTGTAGAGACGACATGTCGTCTCAACAAGTTTTTCTATAGAGACGACACTTATAGGGACGACTTGTATGACCTATAGGGACGGAGCTGTAGAGACAATTTATTGGTGAAAAAGACCTATAGAGAGGACATGTTCTCTCTATATAGGCCTAAAAAATGTTGTTCTTGTAAGAGTATTTTTTTGTAGTGGATGTCCAAGAGGATCGTCAATGGTCATGGAGTAGAAGCTTCGAGAAGTGAAACACGTACTCACGGCATCCGTAGCTTGGGAGAATTACTTACGCCTGTATACAAGTGGCTAGGGAAATACATAAGGAGCACCGTGTCTCGCCAACGCGTACTCCCCGTGGCATGATATAAATGGGTAACTTAACTACTTAAACAAGTTTTATGGAATTAAAACTGGACAGCTCGCGAACTCGCCAACTTTATGTTGATACCCTACTGCATGCTTTGCAGGTACACAGTGACTCAGTAGCTTGCAGCTTGGGAAGTGTAGTGGTCGCCTTAACCCGTGTTGGGTTCTTTTAATAATTATAAACTGTGAACTCATGTTTGAACCGTTTTACTTATGCTTCCGTTGTTCTCTTAAAATGATGTTTAAACTTTGGACTTAAACTTTAATTGTCACTAATCGTATTGGTTTGGTGAAACTATTTTACTATTATTATAATTGTTCAATATGATTGGTGGCTTGATCCGGATCAGTCACACGCCTCACGGTAGTACTCCGTGAAAGTTGAGGGTGTGACAGGAAAACCCCCATTATTCTATAGCCCATTCTTTGTAAATATTCATGTCCTTGTTTTGTGCTCTCTTGGCTTGTTGGAAGGACGCTGACACATATACATCCACTTTTGTGAAAATACAAGATTAAAGTTTTATAATTTATGCACACACATTTTTATATTTGTACCATGATTGTGTGTCCATGTGTTGTTTCAAAGGGGCAGGGACACCGGCCCAAAGGAGGTGGCGTATGATACATGGTGTTATGCCTTGTAGTATTAGTATGGGGACCAGTTGAGGGACACAGAGTAAGAGGACAAAATATAGGCCTTCAAGCTAGGTTGATAAGTGTAACTTTAGCATCATGACTCTTGAGGCCAGACAACCATACTTGGGTGGATGAGTGTCAAACATCATTGGAAATAAATTGGTATGAGGCATGAACTGACTTCTTTCGATCTTTATTAGGGGATCAACTACATAAACATGAGGCATATGGATGGGAGTTTTCGCATATCCCAATGATCCCCTAGAATTATTGAACTATAAACTTAATTAAGCATTATGTTGCGTACGTATCATTTGTATCATAGGTTAATTAACTTGATTATTATGTTTATTAGGATTGTAAATGATGTATTATGTTTGTAATTCGGTGTAACGTTTGGAAGTTGGTTGAGACGACGCGGGCAAACAGTCGTGACGGTTGTTCCCACCAAATTCTCTACTGCCATAACCATTATATTATCAATGTATATAAGGTTATCTTCCCACAATTCGGAAGATCACCAAGATATTGCATTTCAATCCAATATCCTTATCCTATTCGACAATCACAATGTTCGAGTACTATATGTGTGTTTATTGTTCTTGATTCCAATATACCGGTACTAAGGCATACGATCCAAGAAATTCAAAAACTCTCAGAATTCAAAATGCTTCCCTACCATCACTAGCAATGATGAACGACGAAGAAGTTCGATGTGAAGACGACTAAACCAGAGACAGTGTTACTATTGTCATCGCTATGGACACTATCTAGTGACTTGTGCAGTCAAAGAACAAGATGAAGCAACCGTTCTTATTCGTCAGACGATCGATATCGATACCGGAACACAGGACCAATCCGCAAACAACAACTATGGTGAAGATCTTTTGGTTGTTGGAACGGATTCAGGCTTATGGTCGGGGATGTGGTATGTTAATCCTACATTTAAGAATGATTATTCAGGAAATTTATCATTGTTCAAGCGGTTCAAAAATTTGTATGGAATTCAAATTCGAACAAACCATAGTGAGACACTTTTTATTAGAGGAATAGGTTCATTGATTTAAAGACAAACTCTCATTACATGAGGATCCATAGTGTGTTTTATACACCAGAGATCACTCCAAACGTTATATTCCTAGATCAACTTGTGAAACGAGGTTTTGTGGTGAAAATATCCAACGATACATGCCTTGCGTCTCCGATGTTTGAGACTCCAGTTGATGATAAAATGTTAACACTTTCACAAAGTGTTGAAGAGATGAGGTTGTGTGAAATTGAGAAGAAGAAGAAGAAGAAGAAGAAGAAGAAGAAGAAGAAGAAGAAGAAGAAGAAGAAGAAGAAGAAGAATGACCATGTTAATTCATACTATGAAGAACTAGATCAAGACTCCATACAGAATCTTGAATTGAAGAATCAGGTTATGAGAGAAATACAATTCAATTAGTTTGATGATTGTGTGATTTTTCTTAATTCCCTAGATGATATAGAATTCATATGCAAGTTTAAGTTTGAATTGAGAGAAAAACTAAACACCCTGATCATACAGTTCTTGCATCATTTTCTTGTATCATTGAACTACTTGATCTGTACTAAATGGTGAAGAGAGAAGGAGGACATAAAGTGGCTGTAGAACAAAACATATGGGCTTTAATCGCTAAGAATTTGGTGAAGAGAGAAGGAGGACATAAAGTGGTTGTAGCACCACGAACGTATCAAGTTAGCAGTAACATCACTGATCAGACGCCTAATCTCGAACAAGAAGTGAAGGATTGTACGCTTTATATGGAATCTGATTGCACAGGAATCAAGCAACTATTAAAGAAACGAACGTTTGATTTCAATCGAGCAGCCAAGGTAGTTGAAGAAGCAAACCCTTCCATCCAGAATCGTGCAAAACGAAGGTGCATTCCACCTAATTAAGTTTAGGAAGATGTATTGAACTATAATAAACTTAATTAAGTATTTGTGTTATGTATGTATTATTTGTATCTTAGGTTTATTAACTCGATTATTATGTTTATTAGGATTGTAAACGATGTATTATGTTTGTAATTCGGTGTAATGTTTGGAAGTTAGTTGAGATGGCACAGGCAAACCGTCGTGGCGGTTGTTCCCGCCAAATTCTCAACTGCCATAACCGTTACATTATCAATGTATATAAGGTTATGTTCCCACAATTCGGAAGATCACCAAGATATTGCATTTCAATCCAATATCCTTATCCTATTCGATAATTACAGTGTTCGAGTATATGTGTGTTTGTTGTTCTTGATTCCAATAGGAATACATTATTTTGGAAACCAACAAAAGTGGAGGTATATTTTCTCTCTTATTATACTTTTATCTTATTAGTTGGCGGTGTGATGCCACACGTTAGTAGACATTACAATAAGTTTCTAAAACGTGTAACGTAAAATGGGATTTGTAGTTGTTATACTATTGAATTTCCATAAACTTATTCAGTCCTTTTTTGATTTGGTAGACCATAGGATAAGTATTCTTAACCATAGTGGCGAAGCTTGAGATTTGTTAATGAACTTAGTGTTAGATTTGTTAATATAATGACAATGAACCATTTGATGAAATAATTAATTTTGTTTTCAAAAGAGCAAATGGGGGAGATGTGGAGGGGGTCAAATAGACAATGGAGGAGGAGGAGATATAGAAGCAGATGTTGACGATTGAACATAAGCTCTACCAAGACCAACTAAATGAGTAGTTACGGCCTTTTATGAAGCCCCCCCTCCAAATTATTGGTATGTATTTAAATCACATTATTTTTATTTAGAGTAAACTGCAATTTTACACCCTGAGGTTAGGGGTCATTGGCATGTCTACCCCCCTAAGGAAATAATTGCAAATTACCCCTCCACTGTTAACTCTTATGTCGCATGTTTACCCCCCGGCCCAACATTCCGTTAGTCTTCCCGTTAGAGAGTGATGAAATGTCCAAATTACCCCCCAACGTATTCCTCTTCCTCATTTAAGAGGTTCTAGCCCTAATTTGTCTGTGTAAATCGCTTTCTCTCACTGTCTTCTTCAATCTACCCCCAAAATCGCTGAACATGTCTTCATCTTCTTCCTCTGTGCTGCGATCCAAGGAGACCATGAGAAAAAGTGAAGCTTCAGACATCATATGTCCTTGTGGTTCGAAAACAGTGTTCAAAGAGTCACATTCCAAAGCTAATCCTGGTCGATTGTATCTTAGATGTGTAAGTTTCTTCTGTTTAATGGTTATTGAAACTCAAGTTTCATTCTTATGTTGCTTATGATGTCCGATAACAGGTTGGAGGATGTGGCTTCCTCAGATGGGCTGATGTTGGTGAAGAACAGGGATGTCCGATTTTTCGAGAGGTAATGCCTGCTTTAATTCAAAGCATTAAAGATAAGGATGAGTTGGCTAAGTGCAAAGAACAGTTGGCTCGGTACAAGAATGGGGATGTGTTGAAACTGAAGATGTACTTTGTGATTACTTGGGTCTTGATTGTTGTATTTTTTTTTTGCTTAAGTAGGTTAATGTCGAGAAATTGGATTTCATTGTGTATTTTGAGTGTAACCGTATTTGGGTTATGACTTTTGAAGTTTATGCAATGCTACTTTTCAAGTTCTTATATGTTTGTTTTGGCAGCCTGGATGTAATTCTGTAGGTATGGCTGACAAAGAGAATGTTAAAGTTGAGAATGAGAAAGATATTGCTAAGGATGAAGACGTTGTTGCAGCCGAAGAACCAGACAGTTATGTATACTTTGAAGATCAAGAGTCTGAGATACTCTTTTTTTGGGTAAAGGGGTTACCCCGGTAAATTTTATAAATCAACCAATTAAGTACAAGGGTGTGCCAAATCGAACACACCTACTAGACTTGGCATACCAAGACTAGGAAAACAAAAAAAAAACAAACTAAACCATAAAGCAAACATACGCAAAACAGCCTCAACAAACAGCCCAAACAAAACATAAAAACAACTACATAATTAGAATTCTAGCCCGGATCTTCTTCCTCTTCATTAAAATAAATCTTCCAAGCCGTTAACAATCTATTCCGGTCAGCCGTCCCACGGAACTTGAATCCCATAAGCTTTAACCGGACCGTGTTCTTGATCAACTCCATAACCGATTCAGCTGAGTTGTGCTTGTGAGAAAACAATCTATTATTTCTTTCTTGCCATATAAAGTATGTCGTAGCCGCAACGAGAATCTTACCCACAATGACATCCATGTTCTTCGAAGAAGCCGTTTGTTCCATCCAAGTCAAAATGGATACCCAAGAATCATCTACACTCTCCAACTTAACCATAGTTTTGACATTATTCCAGACTTTTGACGCAAAGCTACATTGGAAAAAAAGATGATCACGCGAGTCACGATCAAAGCAACACAACGGACAACACATGAGTCTTAGATTCGTATGACTTCCTACTTCCCAACTAGTAAGACGGTCCTGGGTTTTGAGTTTGTTCCTGATGACCAACCACAAATGGAATGAATGTCTCAGAATACACTGTGAAAACCATACCATATTGGACCATGGAACCGTAGCACTTCGAGACCTTATATTATTCCAAACTTCCTTTGAACTGAAATAAGTATCTTTACCTTCCAAGTCTTTCCACGTAAGTTTATCTGGAACATTATTAACAAGAGTTGGGATCTGTAAATTTATCAAGACCGGAAATAAATCATACCAAGCTTGCGGCCATCGCCACTGGCTAGATTCATCAACTATATCAGCAACCGTGGACTGCATGTTGAAGCCAGCATTAGAGATAACTCTCGGAGTAATGAAGGAACTAATCGGACTCAACGAGCACCAATTATCACACCATGCATTGGTTTGGGTACCACTTCTGATGGACATACCGGTATACGGACGCACCAGGTTACGGATGGATAATATCTTACGCCATCCCCAGCTCAAGCTACCCCTACATGGAACCTCCCAAAAACTCCTACCCTTTAGTTTATAGGAATGGATCCATTGAACCCATAAAGACTCCCTCTTCGAGATAATACTCCATATATGATTTGCCATAAGAGCCTTATTAACCTCCATAATGTTGCGAATACCCAAGCCACCCTCGTTCTTTGGCAAGCAAACTTCAGACCAACCAACTTTAGCTCTAACTCTACCAGAAGAACCAGCATTCCATAAGAAACGACGCATCCTCTTCTCCAATTCAGAGATTACACGAGCTGGAAGAATGAAGACAGAAGCCCAGTAAATGTGCATAGAAGATAACACCGAGTTTATAAGCTGAAGGCGCCCCGCAAACGACAAAGACTTAGAAATCCAGCTTGTAATTTTGCTCTCCATGCGATCAATCAATATTTGACAATCTTTAAAAATAAGCTTGGTAGATATAAGGGGCACCCCAAGATACCGAACCGGAAGACTACCTTCTTGAAAAGGCATCAAAGAAAGTATCTCTTGTTTCACCAAAGAAGACACATTCGAAAAATAGGCCGTACTCTTGGACGGGCTCGGTACTAACCCTGACCAAGTAGTGAAAATTTCCAAAGCATCTCTAACCTTCTTAACCGAGTAAGTATCCGCATGGACAAAGATAAACAGGTCATCCGCAAAAGAGACATTGATAATTCTCTGCTTAGCACACTGATGATGAAATTTAAACGACAAATTTGAGTTGGCCACCTTTTGAAGTAATAAAGAGAGAACCTCCATGATAAGAGTAAATAAATAAGGCGACATCGGGTCTCCCTGTCTCAAACCCCTCCTCCCTTTAAAGAAACCATGAAGATTACCATTAACACATAACGAATAGGAAACCGTGGAAACACATGTCATTATCCACTCAACCATTCGATGATTAAACCCAAACCGAATCAGAATAGCTCTCAAAAAAGACCAACTAACCGTATCATAGGCTTTCTGAATATCTATTTTAAAAGCACATCTTGCAGGGCCTCTATTCAGATGATAATTATGCATCAGCTCCTGAGTTAGGAGAATATTATCCGAAATTTTCCTTCCCGGCACAAACGCGGATTGATTTATACTGACCAAAACCCCCAAACTCCCTCTAATTCTATCCGTTATGATTTTGCTGATACATTTATAGAGAACATTACAACACGAGATAGGCCGATAATCCAGAACTGAATCCGGAATATCTTTCTTAGGAATCAAAGCAAGGATCGTGTGATTTAATTGCTTGAGAAGCTTACCATTCTCAAAAAAATCAAGGATCGCATCCGTAACTTCATTGCCAATAATATCCCAGGTCTTCTTGAAAAAAGCTGAAGTATAACCATCCGGCCCAGGGGCCTTATTTTCACCAATGTTAAACATTGCCCTTTTTATTTCCTCTCGAGTTACTTGCCGGACCATATTAGAAGCATCTTGCTGACTAAGAACATTAAAGAAGATATCATCCAGATTAAGCGAAGCAACCTGATCCTCAACACCAAGAAAATTCGAATAATGATTGACTAAAGCATCCGCCACCCCAATACCTTCATGACGGTTTCCAGCCAAATCTTTAACACTGTGAATCTCAATCAAAGAAACCAACGAAACCGGTGTATGAGAATCACAATCGGAATGTTCAAAAGAATCGTCCTGTAAAGAAGATGCTTGTTGTGGATCAAGACGGATACATAGGAGTGTATGGTAAGAAAGCTGCAAAGAAAGTTGGTATTCCTGTTAATAAGCAAAAGTCTAAATTTGAATATCGTCCTGTTGGTTCTAAACCAAAAGGCGACGTCAATAAAGATTCGGGTGTTATGAATGTAAGATCAAATAACCCTTTTGATGTTCTTAATGAAGTGGAAGACGAGGCGGGCACTAGTAACAAGAATTCGGGGTTGAATAATGATGAGTCTGATGAAGAAGAGGTTATAGAGACGGAAAACGAAATGGATGGGTTTATGACGGAAGGTACTCTTAATGTTAAAAGTAAAGGGGTAAGCACTCCTTCTCCGATAGTTTCCCATGGTTAGTATTGCGGCGTGGAATATAAGGGGGTTGAACCGCCCTCTTAAACAGAAGGAGGTTCGGCAAGCAGTTAAAGAGTTTAATCTCAGTTTGTGTGCTATTTTAGAGTCTCATGTCGACGTCGGTAATTTGGGTAAAGTTTGCAAGTCAGTATTTAGATCTTGGGAATGGACTTCGAATGGAGGTTGCTGTAATAAAGGTACGAGAATTATTATTGGATGGAATCCGGCCATTTTTGATGTGATGATCTTGGCGCAATCTAATCAGGTTATGCATTTTCAGCTTGTTTTCAAATTGGATAAACGAATGTTGTTTTGTTCAGTTGTTTATGCTGTGAATTATTATATGGCCCGGAGAGAGTTATGGAGTAATCTTTTAATGCATAAAGCCCTTGTTAAGGATAAACCTTGGTGCATTATGGGCGATTTCAACACGGCTCTTAACATTGAGGATAACTCGATGGGAACTTCTTTGATTTCTGCTGGTATGCGAGACTTTCAAGAGTGCGTGGATAATATTGAAGTTGTTGATATTAACCGTATAGGAATTCAGTTTACGTGGAGTCAAAAGCCAAAGAATGGGGTCGGTTTGCTGAAAAAGCTTGACAGAGTGATGGGAAATACAGACTTTATAGCTGATTTTCCGAATTATGTGGCCATGTTTAAACCGTATAGGCTATCGGATCACTGTCCTTGTATTCTCTCATTCCCGGATGCTAGTAGACTGAAGCCGAGGTCTTTCAAGTTTGCTAATTTCCTAGTGTATAAACCTGAGTTCTTGGAGATTGTTAATAGCAATTGGCTTACTAACGTTAATGGTGTTCATCAGTTTCGAGTGGTTAAAAAGCTTCGTTTTCTTAAACACCCGTTGCATTCGTTATTATTCAAACAAGGTAATCTTCATAAAAAAGTTGAAAATTTGCGATCAGATCTTGATGTCATACAGCAAAAGATTGATCGTGATCCTTTTAATGCTGATCTTCGGGCAGCCGAGTGTTTGATAAGTCGTGACCTTCAAGAAGCTTCGTTAGACGAAGAACGTTTTCTGAAACAAAAGTCTAAAGTTGATTGGTTAAGTGCGGGGATATGAATTCTGCTTTCTTTCACTCATCTCTAAAAATTAGAAATCATTGTAGCTGAATAGAGGTGATTAAAGATTCGGAAGGGAACCTCTATGAGGGGGATATGGTTTTTCAACCGTTTGTCAAGCATTATGAAAAATTTTCGGTACTCAAGGTGATATTTCACTTACTCCGGCTCCGGATTTATTCTCTAAAGTCTTATCTCCTCAGGTTGCTGATCATATGATCCGCCAAGTTTCGGTGGAAGAAGTGAAGAAGGCGATGTTTTCTATTGGTATTGATAAAGCTCCGGGCCCTGATGGGTATACAGCGGCTTTTTTCAAAAGTGCGTGGCATATTGTTGGTAATGATGTTACTAGTGCTATCATTGACTTTTTTGAGACAGGAAACCTTCTTCGTGAATTGAATCACACTAATATTGTGCTTATTCCGAAAATTCCAACCCCTTCGGTAGTCAGTGATTATCGGCCGATTGCTTGCTGTAATGTCTTATACAAATGTATCAGTAAAATCATTGCGGATAGAATTAAAGGTGCTCTGAATGATATCGTTAGTATTAATCAATCGGCTTTTGTTCCTGGTAGGAGAATTTCTGACAACATTTTGTTGATTCAAGAATTAATGCATAATTATCATAGACATGCGGGTCCTCCGAGTGGAAATACATGAGGTTCCAATAGCAGCTTATACGGAGGTTCCAATACATGAGGTTCCAATAGCAGCTTATACGGAGGATGGACTAAGTTTAATTGCAACAGCCATTGGGGAACCGAAACAATTGGATTCATACACTGCTTCGATGTGTATTGATAATTGGGGAAGAAGCAGTTATGCGAGAGCTTTAATTGAGATTTCAGCTGACAAAGAATTAAAAGAGGAGCTGACTTTGGCCATTCCGGATTTGGAAGGGGATGGATTTATCAAGGAGACAATGTATGTTGAGTATGAATGGTGCCCACTCAGATGCTCGGGATGTTGTGTGTTTGGTCATTCGGATGAATCATGTCCAAAGAAGCCACGTAAACCAACGGTTTTTGAGAATCATAATCAGGAAAGGAAATTTGTTAGACAAGGGAATGGTAAAGGTAAGGAGGTGCCTAGAGTTGATGCTGATGGTTTTACGGGGGTCCAAACTAGGAAAGTAGCAAGGAAAGGTGGAATTCAGCTCAAGAAACCAATGACAAAATTCGAGTATAGACCTATTAGTGGTAAACAATCTGCTGAGATAAAGGCAAAGTCATCGGGAGAGGAGGTAGTTAATACGTTTACGTCTCGGAATCCTTTTGAGGTGCTGAATAGTGTGAATACAGAAGGAGGTCAAAGTAGTAAGGCTGGTAATGTAAACATGGATGATTCTGATGAAGAGGAGGTAGTTGAAGCTTTTAATGAAACGGATGGGTATCTCATGGAGGGAACGGATAAAACTAAAAACTCTAAAGGGGCAAGCACTCCTTCAATGCAAGTTTCCAATGGTTAGTATCGCAGCTTGGAATGTTAGGGGGTTGAACCGCCCTCTTAAACAAAAGGAGGTTCGCCAGGTAGTTCGAAGTAATAAACTGAGTCTTTGTGCAATCCTGGAATCTCATGTTGATATGGATAATTTAGGAAAAGTGTGTAACTCTGTGTTTCGGGGTTGGGAGTGGACGTCAAATGGGAACAGATGTAATAAGGGTACAAGGATAATTGTTAGGTTGGGATTCTAGTGTTTTTGATGTTATGGTTATTGCTCAAACGGACCAAGTTATGCATCTCCAAGTTATGTTTAAGATTGATAAAAAGGTTCTCTTCTGTTCGGTTGTATATGCAGCCAACTATTATGTTACTAGGAGGGATCTATGGCAACAACTTAACTTACATAAACTGTTTGTTGGAGATAGGCCATGGGTAATACTAGGGGACTTTAATTCAGCGCTCAATTTGGAAGATAAATCCATGGGAGTTTCTCAAGGCTCGATTGGTATGAGAGAGTTTCAAGAGTGTGTAGCGAATATAGAGGTGTTTGATATTAATCGATCGGGGTTCCAGTTTACATGGAATCAGAAGCCTAAAAAGGGTGTTGGCCTTCTTAAAAAGATAGATCGTGTTATGGGTAATACTTCTTTTGTTGCTGAATTTCCGAGCTCGGGAGCGTTTTTTCATCCATATAGAATGTCGGATCATTGTCCAGCTTTGCTTAAAATCCCCTCTACGTGTAAGTCTAATCGTAAACCTTTTAAGTTTGCGAATTTTTTAATTCATAAAACAGGGTTTTCTGATATTGTCAAGAATATTTGGGATACGCATATAGATGGGGTTGACCAGTTTCGGGTTGTTAAGAAACTTAAGTTGTTGAAGGGCCCGTTGAGGAAGTTAATGTTTCAACAAGGGAATTTGCATAAGAAAGTTGATGATTTGCGTGAACAATTGGATCTTATTCAAAGAGAGATTGATAATGAGCCTATGAATGTTGATCTTCGATCTCAAGAAACCAAGATTAATGCTGAGTTTCTCGAAGCTTGCTTGGATGAGGAACGTTTCTTGAGACAAAAATCCAAAGTTGACTGGTTGCAAGCTGGGGATGCTAATACAAAATTTTTCCATGCTACGTTAAAGAGTAGGAATCATTTAAGTTGGATAGATGTTATAATGGATTCGAATGGTGTGTTAATGGAGGGTTCGGATGTCCATAAAACTCTAGTTCATCACTATGAGAATTTTCTTGGTTGTGAAGGTGATGTTACTTTATCCCCTACGGCTGATCTTTTTGTTAATAGACTGAACCCGAATGATGCTATTCAGATGGTGAGACCTGTAACGGATGATGAGATTCGAAAGGCCATGTTCTCGATTGGTAATGATAAGGCCCCTGGGCCTGATGGGTTCTCGGCGGCTTTTTTTAAGAGTGTGTGGCACATTATTGGGCATGATGTTACACGGGCTGTTAGGGACTTCTTTGATTCTGGTAAATTGCTTCGTGAAATTAACAATACTTTAATCGTGCTTATCCCGAAGAAGTCTACTCCTTTGAAAGTTACGGATTATCGACCAATTGCGTGTTGTAATGTGATTTACAAATGCATTAGCAAAATGGTGGCGGACCGTATTAAAGGTGATCTTGACAGAATTGTTAGTATCAATCAATCTGCATTTGTCCCGGGCAGGAAAATCTCAGATAATATTTTGTTGACTCAAGAGCTTATGCACAACTATCACAGAGATTATGGGCCTCCTAGATGTGCGTTCAAAGTGGATATTCAGAAAGCGTATGATACTGTAGATTGGAATTTTCTCAAGACGGTGCTTATTGGGTTCGGTTTTCATATCAGGATGGTGGATTGGATTATGCTTTGTGTGACGACTACTTCCTATTCTATTTGTGTTAATGGCAATGTGCATGGGTATTTTAGGGGTAGACGTGGGTTAAGGCAGGGAGATCCGTTATCGCCATATTTATTCACTCTTGTCATGGAGGTTCTAACGTGTATTTTGGAGCGGAATGCTACGCTTGATTCGACGTTCAGGTTTCACAATAGATGCGAGAAGCAACAGATTATAAATCTATGTTTTGCTGATGACCTTTTTCTTTTTGCTAGAGGTGATGTTGCTTCGGCTTCGTGTATTATGAGATCGCTGACAACTTTCACTAACATGTCTGGCTTGGTCCCTAGCATCCAAAAGAGTACGGCGTTCTTTTGCAACGTGGCCTTACACGTTAAAAATAACATTTTGGATATTTTGACTTTTGAAGAGGGTGTTCTTCCGGTTAGATATTTGGGGGTGCCTTTAATCTCTTCTCGTCTTCTGTTCAAAGATTGTAGTGTGCTAATAGAGAAACTTGATAATCGTATTATGAATTGGCGGAACAGATTTCTATCTTTTGCTGGTAGGTTGCAGCTGATTTCTTCAGTTCTTTCGGCTATGCATGTGTATTGGTCTTCTGTTTTTATTTTACCGGCTTGGATTATTAAGGAGTTAGAAGCCAAAATGCGAAATTTCCTTTGGTCGCAGGAGAGCTCGTTTCATAAAGGTAAGGCGAAAGTTTCTTGGAATTCGATTTGTGTCCCTAAGTTTGAGGGTGGGTTGGGGTTAAGACGGCTCGAAGACTTCAACAAAGCGCTTATGGTGTCTCATATATGGAGTATTCTTACTAAACGGAATTCTTTGTGGGTTAGTTGGATTTACTCGTATAGATTAAAAGGTCGAAGCTTTTGGGTTTGTAAAGAGGTCGCCAATTGTACTTGGAGCTGGAAGAAATTACTTCAACTTAGGCCTATTGTTAGAAATTATATATGGACGAAGTTGGGTGATGGGAGTTGTTCTTCAGCATGGCATGATACTTGGAGTTCTTTGGGTCCATTATCTAATATTGTTTCTCCCAGAGTCATTTCTAATGCAGGGTTTCAGCTGAATGCTACGGTCAAGGATGTTCATGTTAACGGGTCTTGGGCTTGGCCGGTGGCGTGGAGGGATTTATATCCAGTCCTAATTCAACTGGATCAAATCTCCCTAAATCCGGATACGAATGATAAGTTATGCTGGAAGGAAGGGGACAAGTTTCTTGATTTTTCTACATCAAATGTGTGGGATTCGGTTCGTAAGAGAGAGCAGGAGGTTAACTGGGTTAAGTTTGTTTGGTTTCCTCAGAGCATCCCTAAACATGCGTTTCTTATGTGGTTGATTGTTCGTCAGAAGCTGTTAACTCAGGATAAAATTCTAAAGTGGGATTTTTCAAGACGGAAGAACATGAACATGATGTGTTGCGTTTTGTGTTATGCAAATGTTGATTCTCACAATCATCTTTTCTTTGAATGCAAGTTCTCGACGCATATTTGGAATAACGTTAGACATAGGGTGGCTATGGATAATGTTGTGAGTCAAAATGGAGCGCTATTATGAATTGGATGTTGGCTCGTGCTCGGTCTAAATCTGCAGCTACTTATGTTAGTAAATTGCTCGTTGCTACGGTCACTTATTTCATTTGGCAGGAGCGGAATGCCAGATTGTTTAAGAATCAGACGAGACCCCCAGATGTCATCTGTGATCTAATTGTCAAGATGATTCGGTACAAGCTTATGGGGGTTAAATTCAAGGACTGTGCGAACGTTAGGAGGTTGCTTGGAAAGTGGGATATTGGAGGCGATGTAGTTATTCATAATGGGAGTTAATTGAGTTATAGTTTTTTTCTAGATGATAGTCTAGTGGTGTTTTTCTTGTTTTGTGTTTGGTTTTTGGTGTACATTCATGGGGCATGTCTCATGTTTGAACTAGTGGAGGCGTCTCTTCACTACTTGTATTTTTTTGTGTGAATATATAAAATCACCGGGGTAACCCTTTACCCAAAAAAAAAAGACATGCGGGTCCTCCAAGGTGTGCGTTTAAAGTGGATATCCAGAAAGCTTATGACACGGTTGACTGGAGATTTCTAAAAAGTGCTCTGCTTGGGTTTGGGTTCAAAGATAAGATGATTGAGTGGATCATGGTGTGTGTCTCGACTACCTCCTTTTCTATGTGTGTCAATGGATCTGTTCATGGGTTCTTTAAGGGCAAACGAGGTTTAAGGCAAGGGGATCCAATATCCCCGTATCTTTTTACCTTAGTTATGGAGGTTTTGATGGCTATTCTTCAGAATGCGGTTCGTATTGATTCTTCCTTTAAATTTCATAATAAATGCGAAAAACAGCAGATTGTCAATCTTTGTTTTGCGGATGATTTGTTCCTTTTTGCTAGAGGAGAAGTTAATTCGGCTAGGTGTATTATGACGTCTCTATCTAAGTTCACAAAGATGTCGGGGTTAGTGCCGAATAATCAGAAAAGTACGATATTCTTTTGTAATGTCAATGGCCATGTCAAAGATGATATTTTGGATTTCATGCCGTTTGTGGAAGGAACGTTGCCTGTTAAATATTTGGGTGTGCCCCTCATCTCTTCCAGACTCGGTTATAGTGAGTGTCTAGTGCTCGTGGAAAGATTACAAAAACGTATAACGGATTGGAGAAATAAGTTGCTTTCATTTGCTGGTAGATTACAGCTTATTACTTCAGTTCTCTCAGCTATGCACATCTATTGGTCTTCTGTTTTTATGTTGCCGACCCGTATTGTTCATGAGCTTGAAGCTTGTATGCGAAATTTCCTTTGGGCCCAAGAGAGTGTGTATTCTAAAGGTAAATCTAAAGTTTCTTGGAAGACCGTTTGTACTCCGAAATATGAAGGAGGGTTGGGAATTAGACGAATTGGGGATATGAATAAGGCTCTTATGTCTTATCATATTTGGAGTATCGTGTCTAAGCGGGATTCTTTATGGGTGGATTGGGTGCACAGTTACCGGTTAAAAGGCAAGAGCTTTTGGGTGTGTAAAGCCCCAGCTAATTGTTGTTGCTCTTGGAGAAAATTAGTGCAATTACTGTCACACCCGCTCGTAGCGGAAGCGCGAGGTGTGATCTGATCGGTTCTCATTGCATAACAATATAAGTGAACAATACTAAATGAATAAAAACAAGCTCCAATGCCATTGTCATAATTGTTTCGAAAGAACGCAACATAAGTTAAATGTATTTGTTACAAACCATCAAATGAAAATGCGTTTTCATCGTTCTATACATCAAAATGTAAGTCTTAAAATGTCAAGGCTTTGACCACTATATCACCGCAAAGAGGCGGTATATAACGGGCAAACCCTTCAAATGGTGGCATGGAGTCTTGATACTTGCTTTCCTTGACTGAAATGTCTGCCAGGTCCACTAATTTCCTGAAATACATGTTAAGTTTGAAAACATCAACAAAAGTTGAGCGAGTTCATGCAGTTTAGCTGTATGAGATGTATCTGTAAAATGTGAGTTGTATAAAATGTATCTGTAAAATGTGAGTTGTATAAAATGTATCCATAACATGTGAGTTGTATAAAATGTATCTGTATGTATGATGTATAAACTGTATCCACAACACATGAGTTGTATAAAATGTATCTGTATGTATGATGTATAAACTGTATCCACAACATATGAGTTGTATAAAATGTATCTGTATGTATGATGTATAAACTGTATCCACAACATATGAGTTTTATAAAATGTATCTGTATGTATGATGTAGTATGTAAAGCGTCAATGAAATCGTTGATCATTAATGTTTCGCGAGGACATTAATATGTGTGACGAATTAGGAAGCAATCCAACCCTAGACGATTTTATGTCGACTCCTATCGACTGGGACACAAACGCACTCTTCTGTATGGGTCCACGACCAAGAGTGGGGCTCGCCAAAACCCATTAGATCTAACCCCTTGTACCTAGGTCCAAACTGGATTAATGGTGCTTATATGTATAGACCCTAATTCGCACATGATCTTAGGTGTTTCATTCCCTAACTTTAACATACGATGAACATGTATTTTCCCCGATAGTTGTAAAGTTGTAAAACATTTAAATGAATAGGGGACATGAACTCACAGAATTGCGTCCGTGAATAGAAGTAAATAAGATCTCACGTGCGGTCGTCCTGAATAGCGTTGCGACCTACAAATGTTCTTATTTTTGTTAGACACTTCGGTCTTTGTAAAGAACTTGAGTACAAGTCTTGTGTCTTCAATATGTGTAAGACTTGTATGTCTTTACTGTTCGTTAACTGTGTATTCGATGAATGAGTTGTTTAGTCGGATCTAGTCCGCTGAATTTCGTGTCTTATATGTATCAATTGTATAGTTGTGTTTCCAATAATGGTAACATTGGGCCAAGCCCATGTTTTCAAGTTATTGGGCTTAAATAGTGCTGGGCCTTAAATAGTGTTGGGCCTCAATAGTGTTGGGCCTCAAATAGTGTTGGGCCTCAAATAGTGTTGGGCCTCAAATAGTGTTGGGCCTCAAATAGTGTTGGGCCTCAAATAGTGTTGGGCCTGAATTGGGCTTTAATAGTGTTGGGCTTGAATAGTGTTGGGCTTTGGCCCATATGTTTAGTATTTGGGCTTAGCCATGAATTTATGTTAAGCCCATTATGAAGATAAGCCCATTAAGAAAAATAGCCCATTAAGTAAAATAGCCCTTTAAGTAATATAAGCCCATTTGTTATAAAAATAGCCCACTAGTATAATAAGCCCATTTATTTTTATAAAAACCTTTTTATAAAAATTTACTAAGTATACTTGTTAGTAAATAAAAACATACTAGTTTTTATAAGTTTATAAACATCCGAAATTTGTTATCGATAGGATACTTATATTTCGTGTCGATAAATCGTCTAAACGTCGTAGTAACTCCTCGGATTGGCAATTCACTTATGTAGTCGTCCGTCGTTCATTTTTGACCATAAATGGTGTCCGATTATTCGAATCGTCCGTAACTCGTTTTAAGGCGTAAATATGTGAAGTCTTGTAGGACTTTTGTTATAAGGTGTTTTGAGTTTAAAAGTGACATTAGATACAAGTTCCTACATTGATATATATAACTAATACATCAAGTAATACATCACACAAAAATTGTTAAAGTAACCAAATATATATTTTTAAGAAAATATATATTTTGCTTGTCTTTTATTTTATAAAAACTTTCTTTAACAACCTTTTTATTCTTGTAGAGATTTACCCAAAAATGTGGTTACTTTATAAAATAAAGTTTTTATGAAAAATGGCTATATAACCTTTGTATTTTATCTTAACCATGTTTCATAAACATATCATTTTCTTCATCAAATCACCACCAATTTACTCAACATCTTAACTAAATATATGAGACTTTTATAACATGAAATTATCAAGATGATATCCAAATCATGTAGGGTTTTAACCATGATCATTTCATATGCTAACAAGTTCAAAAACCAAGTTTAATTCTAGTTTTAACAACTTTTATAAAAATCTCTAGTTGTATGTTACTTTTTATAATCTTGTAAAAGTCTTGTTTTTAAATAAAAACCCTTAATACTTTCACAAGATCAATAGTTATGATCATCCATTAAATCCTTTATGTTAAAAACCCTTTAACATAAACATGCATAATTTTTAGATCATATCTTAAAACATCTTCTAACAATTTATTTGCATCATAAACATCATAACAAGACTAAATAAGCATATATCAAGTCTTAGATCACAATATAAACAATCATAATTATATCATGATTTTTATCTTTGCTTCTTTGTATTTTTTTCTCATGTTTATTATGTATGATCTCTTGGTTATTATTAATAATAATAACAATCATAAACATAATATATTTGTATAAAAAAAATAGTTATAGAAGCTTACTTCTAGCACTAGGCTAGGGATGATCTTAGAAGATTATTAAGACTTAAGAAGATGATGATCTTGTTGGTAGAACACTTTTGTATGGATGAAAACCCTTCCTTTTACTTCCAATAGCTTTAGATCACCTTATGTTACTTGGAAATCCATGTTGATCATGAAAGAGGTAATAAAAATAATTGGGTTTTTGAAGGTGTTCTTGTGAAAAAGATGAAGATGATGAGAGTGTTCTTTGTTGGTGATAGATGAAAATGTGTAGTAAAGTGTGCTAGTAAAACTTAGTGATTAAGTGTTAGAATTAATCACCATTCACATCCACTTGCAAATACAAGTAATATCTAGATATTTACCAACTTAAACAAGGGGTGTGGGACCCCTTGTTCACGGTCACATGGTGGGGGGGGGGGGTCTTATGTGGTAAAAATAACTTAGTTATTTTTAAGGTTTCAAATGAAGTATAAGATGTAAGTATTTTGGTGTTAAGGGTTTGCAATTTTCCGAGATGTTTCTTGACTTGCAAAGACCATAAACTAGCTTTACAAGACCAAAAATAATAATCACTAGTTCGCTACATTTGACAAAATATAGTTCGGCTAGATGTTCGTTTCGCAAGTAAATAGCCGAAAGGTACGCTTACGGAAGTTGTAGGAAAAATTCCAGTTATGTATGTAATGGATATTCCATAATTATTTTTATATGAAATTGGTGTCTAAACATCAATTTTTGCATCTTGTAATAAAATACAATTGCTGAATCTTGCGGAAAATTCATGAAATGGTCACTTTTAGCGCATTTCGGACAGTTTTTAGTGCTACCGGACATCGGTAAAATATTACCCGAACTCTTGTATTCCCATATCGGGTTTAATATATAATTGATATTGGACTCTCATCCGAGTCCTAAAGATGTCATTTTAGATGTTTTCTGCGGATCCAGAGTTTTCGTCAGCACTAAAGTTCACTAGGCACTACTCTAGTTGTTTCGGTGAATTGTTTGCACTATTTCAAATGTACCCGATAAAAATGAATAATGTGCATCATAAATGAATATTCCTTGAGTGCTCTAAGATGTATATCATGTAATCATGCAGTTCGAATATTCAAAACACATACTTGTATAATGTAAATCATTGCTTTAAATGTACGTAAATTACCCGAAAGTGGCAGTTGTCACATTCTCCCCCTGTTATTGAGAATTTCGTCCCGAAATTCAAGCTGAGTCATCCTTTTCAGGATTGTTCTCAAACAGATGAGAGTATTTGGCTTTGATTTGGTCTTCACGTTCCCAAGTATATTCGGGTCCGTGTCGAGAGTTCCAACGAATTTTTACTAATATGTTACGACTCCTTTGTATTTTCTGGACCTTCCGGTCCATGACCTTAACAGGTGCTTTGTGAATTGGAGTTTGTCATCAATGTGAATTTCATCTGAAAGAATGATAACGGTTGCTTGTGTTGGACTCTTTTTAAGATTCGACACATGAAACGTGTCGTGCACACTGTTAAGCTCATCTGGTAACTTCAACTTGTAGGCAATGGTGCCAATCTTTTCTAAGATTTCAAATGGTCCAATGTAACGTGGGTTAAGCTTTCCACGTTCACTGAACCTCGCTACGCCTTTCCAAGGAGAGACTTTCAACAAGACTTTGTCTCCAACCTCGAAAGATAATGGTTTTCGTCTCTTATCTACATAGCTCTTGTGTCGATCGCGAGCCGCCTTGATACGGTCTCTGATCTGAAAAATTTTATCCGTAGTCTCTTGGACTAATTCTGGACCAATTAATTGTCTATCGCTTGTTTCCGCCCAACCTAGCGGAGAGCGACACTTTCGACCATAAAGAGCTTCAAACGGTGCAGCTTGTATACTAGTATGGTAGCTATTATTGTAGGAAAACTCAACTAATGGTAGATGAGTATCCCAATTGCCGCCTAAATCCATAACACATGTGCGAAACATATATTCGAGTGTTTGGATTGTCCGTTCGCTCTGGCCGTCAGTTTGTGAATGAAAGGCCGTACTTGGATTCAAATGAGATCCAAAGGCCTGTTGAAATGATTTCCAAATTCTAGAAATAAAACGACCGTCTCGGTCTGAAATGATTGAAATAGGCACTCCATGACGAGCCACTATTTCTTTGAGATAGAGTTCTGCTAGTTTCTCAGTATTATCCTTCTACCAAATCGGTAAGAAGTGCGTGGACTTTGTTAGTCTATCGATAATTACACATATCATGTAGTGGCCTCTTGAGGTCCTGAGTAACTTCGTAATGAAGTACATCGATATTTGTTCCCATTACCAAACGGGAATCTCGGGTTGTTGTAACAAGTCCGAGGGATTCTGCTACTCGACTTTGACTTTCGCGCAAGTCAAGCATTCTCCGATATAAGTCGCGATATCACTTTTGAGGTTAGGCCACCAATAGTATTCTTTCACTATTTAGGCCTATGTGCTTCCTCAAAATGTCATCTCGAAGGCCGCCAAAGAATAGAACCCAATTTCGACTCTTAAGGTATAAAGTTCCATCTTCTTTACACTAATTGTTTCTTCATGCCTCGAAGTGTTTCTGCTTGAATATACTCTTCCTTGAGCGCTTGTGAATCATCTTCTCTAATGCTTGAACTCTTAGTGTTCTAACTCGCTCCTTGCGGCTCAAGGCATCTGCTACAACGTTTGCCTTGCCCGGATGGTACTTTATTTCACAATCATAGTCGTTCAACAATTCAACAAACATCGTTGACGTATATTTAATTCTTTTTGGTTGAATATGTGTTGAAGACTTTTATGATCCGTGAAAATAATGCATTGAGTACCATATAAATAATGTCGCCATAATAATTTTTTTTTTTAAAGCGAATACCACCACGCCTAACTCAAGGTCGAGAGTGGTATAGTTCTTCTTGTGAACTTTTTAAATGGGCGCGACGTGTACACAATAACTTTTTCACGTTGCACGAGTACGCAACCCAATCCTTGATGCGAAGCATCATAGTCTACAACAAAGTCATCGGTATCGTCGGATATTGATAAGATTGTAAAATACTATGCACCAACCTTAAGAATAAGTTGTAAGGCTATATCTTGTTTTTCGATTTGGGGCGAATTTATTGTCTTTAACAACTCTAAAATGGTTCTCAAATGTTGCTCATGTTCATCAGTCGATCGAGAGTATATCAAAATGTCGTCAATAAACACTATGACGAATTTGTCAAGATACGGCTTGCACACACGATTCATTAAATCTATGAAGACCGCTGGTGCATTCGTTAAACCAAAAGGCATAACGAGAAACTCGTAATGACCGTAACGAGTCTTAAAAGCCGTTTTCGGTATGCTTTCCTCTTGAATTCGTAACTGATGATACTCCGATCGTAAGTCTATCTTAGAGTAGAAGCTAGAACCTTTCATAAACCATTTGAGTTAGTTGGAAATTCATTTGTAACATGGTTTAGAAATATGAATTTTCGTTCATCGAAATGTTGTGCATTTTCGCAAAACTTGCATGTCTTTCCACCCCCAAAACCTTTATAAAGATGTATAGTGGTAAAGAGTAGGGGTTATGAACTCACAACATCCTCATTCGGTCAACTACAAGGTTCAGAAGGTGCTAATCGACATGGAGATTTGGCTATGGGTGCAGCTCCCTGTACCAAGTCGATGTGAAGCTCGACTTGTCGATATGGTGGTAGTCCTGGAAAGTCTTCAGGAAAGACTTCAGGAAATTCTTTTACCACTGGAATATCTGTCAGCATCGGCCCAACGGCCTCCTTGTCGACAACATGTGCCAGAAAGGCAACACAACCTTTCTGTAAGCACTTCTGTGCCTTCACGCAATTGATGATCCACAATGGTGTATCGTGCTTCTCTCCATGAATAACAAGTGTCTCTTCGTTCAGTAGTGGTAGGCGAATGATCTTCTCGTGACATAAGACTTTGGCTAGGTTATCGGATAACCAATCCATGTCAACCACTACTTCGAAAATACTCAACTGAACGGGGAAGAGATCGATATTGAATTTCAGCTCTAGACTCGACTAGTTTACCGTTTGCCAATTCTATAGAATGAGGAGACGTCTAGCTTACTTGACTCTAGGCCAAGTACCTTTTAAATTCTATGTAGTAAGGACTTCACTGTACAAATGTAGAGGACAACCCAATCCCTATGTTTAGATGTAGGATAACCCAATCCCTATGTTTAGATGTAGGATAAATCAATCCCTAATTGTAGCTAGGACATTCCCGTCACTAGCCATGAAACTATGCATGTGAAATGTTGCGATAAAGCTAAAAATCGCAATGGTATCAAATAATATGGATGTGAAATGTTGATGAATAGGATACATACCGGTGACCATTAATGATTTGATATGTCTCAGCTAATTCCCCATTAGCTAACTTGATATAGTAATGTGTGTCTAACATGACTCTAATTCGAGTATATGCTTAACATTTAAAGACAATAGCTAAGCTCGGTGTTGGTATTAAAAGAATTGGTACATGATGATCGTAGAGTGTACGTACTCATGACTTCATTGGGATTTTGTGGAGTATTATAGTTCTAACCACACACACACTTATTCACATTTAGGATTTCGACAAGTTACCAGCATACATCCTGGTACCAAAATCGTTTATGGCAGCAGTTGCCTTCATTTCTCTCATGGCGAGAGTTATTGTTTGAGTGATTGAGGTAGGGAGGGATGATGCTGTCATGCTTCGGATCTCCGAGGCTAAACCCGAAATGTAACACTCAGTGTGTTTGAATTCGGGTGTTTCCCAGTATGGAACAACCCTTGAGAGACCGTGGAAGCATCAAGTGTAACCATCAACATTGGCTCCAGTTATGATCGAGTTCTTTTATAAAATCATATGAAAATAGATATGAAAATCAGATGATATAAAAGAATGATGTATGGTTAAATAAATAACTAATAGAAATGTAGTGTGTAAATATATCATGTCTTGAAATAGAATATTATGTCTTGTGTAGAGGATGTCGTGTCTTGTGCAAAAATGTCATGTCTGGTCTTTGTCGAAGAGATTTAAATAACACCACGATATGCAATATAATACAAGCACTTATATATAGGAAGTACCAGCGGCGTATCCACCATGCTTTTATCATATTACACACGTCTCATCACTTACAAATAACCACCAAAAATGTCTTGTGTATACCAACGTCAAATGACATGTATAACAATGTCTTGCGTAACAATGTCATGTATAAAACATGTCTTGTGTAAAAGCAATGGTTTTCAACACATAACTTTTAACTTAAACAATTGATTCTTTTGGCGCCATGATCTTTTTAATACACACTATTAAAAGAATCTAGACATGTATTTGGGTAAATAAAGTCTATCATGTGCCCAAGAATGAAGAATGCAATCAATCGGTCATGGAAACCTCAAGACCATATTGTGCATACATGTTTGAATAAATGATAATGTGGATAACCAAAACCAAAAGGTGTAATGCCTCTTGCGTGTATTGGTCATATGTTTAAATGGAAAAAGAAAAAAAATAATTCGTTGAGGAGGGGAAACCAACCAGTGGTCTTCGTCTATATAATATGTATTCCCTACTCTATGGACCTCGATCATCCTAAGTAGAGAAAATCCTTTGTCTTACTTGTCCATGTGACAATTATGGTAATAGTGCTTGAGTTTCACGAGCTCTAGCAAAATTATTTAAAATTTCCAAAGATGTCGAATAGAATGTAATGAGGGAGTTGCAGCATGGTTCATGCCATACCATCCCTTGGGAAAAAAAACAAATGTCAAACGACGGAATTTATTGTATCACTTCCAATAAATATGATAAGGTGGAATATGATAAAGTAAGGTAAGGTAAAGTAGGATAAAGTGTCATAGACACCCTGGAACCAACCCATGTTCAAGAATTTCAAGAATGTTGAGGAAAATCCTCCATGAGTAGCTAACACGTTTTGTTTGTTTAAATGACTAGTCTCAACTGAATCGTGATATAGATCGAATGTTAGGTGTGAACAAATATGTGTCGTCTTCCCGTATTGTATTGTATTGTATTGTATTGTATTGTATTGTATTGTATTGTATTGTATTGTATTGTATTGTATTGTATTGTAGGGTGTTATACTAACCACCACAGTTCGTGTTCTAATAGAATCTCAAATAATAACTTAAGAATTTCGAACAAATAGTGATCATTAGCTTGGCCCGCAGAGTCCACCAGAATTCCCATGCACTACAAGTTGTTATTACGTTGGCCACCGTAATAATAAATTGCCTTGCATGGTCACCCTAGCATTCTCTCGTACGAAGTTGCCGATCAATAAGAGAGGAAACGTTATTGTCAATATACCTTCAACATAGGAGGGACCTTCGTGATAACTCACGTGTCAACGTTCGTTGTCATTACTCGCATAACGGTACGGCGTTAGGTGAAATAGAAATGAAAAGAATCTGTAATAATAACAATTGAAGGGGCACCTTCAAGATGAGTACTTCATCTTCCTTGTAAGGACAAGAGTATATCCACCTTGATTAGTATGAGTCACATGGATCTCGTCCCACTAATGGAGTTGTTGTCCAAGGTTACCACCTTCGCCTCGTCGTCATTATCATGGTCAGGCATCTCAGCATTCGCGAGAAAGCAACCATATTTTACGGAATTAAGTTTAAGATTTCACTTAGGAATCATGTTCGCCATAAGCTCCGCAATAGACATGAGGTCGATATTTTCACCGTGTGAGTAAAGAATAATAATAGAGTTTGAAGTCGAAGGTATTTTTTTCTTGGCAAAATATTTCATGCAACATATATATGAACCACCTATATATATAATCATGTAAAATCCTATCAATCAAGGATTTCTATCTTGTATAAGCTGAATTTGTGAACTGTTTATAATGCATAAACTGATAATGTAATGTATTGTAGGCACATAGTCTATTAATGTATTGTGTCTGTTTCTCATAGACTTCACCCATGGAAATGTCCTCGCTTGATTTATGTGAAATGAATTTTTGCTGTAGTGGACCTTGAAAAATGTTTATGCAATGAAAACCTTTTTGACTTGTCCAATTTTATTTATAATATGTTCAACATGAACAAGAGGTTTTCGTGAGAGATCCCTAGTGATTGTAGACTTAGACTCGAGAAAGAATCCTGGTTCACTACAATCGATGCTCTGATACCAATCTGTCACACCCGCTCGTAGCGGAAGCGCGAGGTGTGATCTGATCGGTTCTCATTGCATAACAATATAAGTGAACAATACTAAATGAATAAAAACAAGCTCCAATGCCATTGTCATAATTGTTTCGAAAGAACGCAACATAAGTTAAATGTATTTGTTACAAACCATCAAATGAAAATGCGTTTTCATCGTTCTATACATCAAAATGTAAGTCTTAAAATGTCAAGGCTTTGACCACTATATCACCGCAAAGAGGCGGTATATAACGGGCAAACCCTTCAAATGGTGGCATGGAGTCTTGATACTTGCTTTCCTTGACTGAAATGTCTGCCAGGTCCACTAATTTCCTGAAATACATGTTAAGTTTGAAAACATCAACAAAAGTTGAGCGAGTTCATGCAGTTTAGCTGTATGAGATGTATCTGTAAAATGTGAGTTGTATAAAATGTATCTGTAAAATGTGAGTTGTATAAAATGTATCCATAACATGTGAGTTGTATAAAATGTATCTGTATGTATGATGTATAAACTGTATCCACAACATATGAGTTGTATAAAATGTATCTGTATGTATGATGTATAAACTGTATCCACAACATATGAGTTGTATAAAATGTATCTGTATGTATGATGTATAAACTGTATCCACAACATATGAGTTGTATAAAATGTATCTGTATGTATGATGTAGTATGTAAAGCGTCAATGAAATCGTTGATCATTAATGTTTCGCGAGGACATTAATATGTGTGACGAATTAGGAAGCAATCCAACCCTAGACGATTTTATGTCGACTCCTATCGACTGGGACACAAACGCACTCTTCTGTATGGGTCCACGACCAAGAGTGGGGCTCGCCAAAACCCATTAGATCTAACCCCTTGTACCTAGGTCCAAACTGGATTAATGGTGCTTATATGTATAGACCCTAATTCGCACATGATCTTAGGTGTTTCATTCCCTAACTTTAACATACGATGAACATGTATTTTCCCCGATAGTTGTAAAGTTGTAAAACATTTAAATGAATAGGGGACATGAACTCACAGAATTGCGTCCGTGAATAGAAGTAAATAAGATCTCACGTGCGGTCGCCTGGAATAGCGTTGCGACCTACAAATGTTCTTATTTTTGTTAGACACTTCGGTCTTTGTAAAGAACTTGAGTACAAGTCTTGTGTCTTCAATATGTGTAAGACTTGTATGTCTTTACTGTTCGTTAACTGTGTATTCGATGAATGAGTTGTTTAGTCGGATCTAGTCCGCTGAATTTCGTGTCTTATATGTATCAATTGTATAGTTGTGTTTCCAATAATGGTAACATTGGGCCAAGCCCATGTTTTCAAGTTATTGGGCTTAAATAGTGCTGGGCCTTAAATAGTGTTGGGCCTCAATAGTGTTGGGCCTCAAATAGTGTTGGGCCTCAAATAGTGTTGGGCCTCAAATAGTGTTGGGCCTCAAATAGTGTTGGGCCTCAAATAGTGTTGGGCCTGAATTGGGCTTTAATAGTGTTGGGCTTGAATAGTGTTGGGCTTTGGCCCATATGTTTAGTATTTGGGCTTAGCCCATGAATTTATGTTAAGCCCATTATGAAGATAAGCCCATTAAGAAAAATAGCCCATTAAGTAAAATAGCCCTTTAAGTAATATAAGCCCATTTGTTATAAAAATAGCCCACTAGTATAATAAGCCCATTTATTTTTATAAAAACCTTTTTTATAAAAATTTACTAAGTATACTTGTTAGTAAATAAAAACATACTAGTTTTTATAAGTTTATAAACATCCGAAATTTGTTATCGATAGGATACTTATATTTCGTGTCGATAAATCGTCTAAACGTCGTAGTAACTCCTCGGATTGGCAATTCACTTATGTAGTCGTCCGTCGTTCATTTTTGACCATAAATGGTGTCCGATTATTCGAATCGTCCGTAACTCGTTTTAAGGCGTAAATATGTGAAGTCTTGTAGGACTTTTGTTATAAGGTGTTTTGAGTTTAAAAGTGACATTAGATACAAGTTCCTACATTGATATATATAACTAATACATCAAGTAATACATCACACAAAAATTGTTAAAGTAACCAAATATATATTTTTAAGAAAATATATATTTTGCTTGTCTTTTATTTTATAAAAACTTTCTTTAACAACCTTTTTATTCTTGTAGAGATTTACCCAAAAATGTGGTTACTTTATAAAATAAAGTTTTTATGAAAAATGGCTATATAACCTTTGTATTTTATCTTAACCATGTTTCATAAACATATCATTTTCTTCATCAAATCACCACCAATTTACTCAACATCTTAACTAAATATATGAGACTTTTATAACATGAAATTATCAAGATGATATCCAAATCATGTAGGGTTTTAACCATGATCATTTCATATGCTAACAAGTTCAAAAACCAAGTTTAATTCTAGTTTTAACAACTTTTATAAAAATCTCTAGTTGTATGTTACTTTTTATAATCTTGTAAAAGTCTTGTTTTTAAATAAAAACCCTTAATACTTTCACAAGATCAATAGTTATGATCATCCATTAAATCCTTTATGTTAAAAACCCTTTAACATAAACATGCATAATTTTTAGATCATATCTTAAAACATCTTCTAACAATTTATTTGCATCATAAACATCATAACAAGACTAAATAAGCATATATCAAGTCTTAGATCACAATATAAACAATCATAATTATATCATGATTTTTATCTTTGCTTCTTTGTATTTTTTTCTCATGTTTATTATGTATGATCTCTTGGTTATTATTAATAATAATAACAATCATAAACATAATATATTTTTATAAAAAAAATAGTTATAGAAGCTTACTTCTAGCACTAGGCTAGGGATGATCTTAGAAGATTATTAAGACTTAAGAAGATGATGATCTTGTTGGTAGAACACTTTTGTATGGATGAAAACCCTTCCTTTTACTTCCAATAGCTTTAGATCACCTTATGTTACTTGGAAATCCATGTTGATCATGAAAGAGGTAATAAAAATAATTGGGTTTTTGAAGGTGTTCTTGTGAAAAAGATGAAGATGATGAGAGTGTTCTTTGTTGGTGATAGATGAAAATGTGTAGTAAAGTGTGCTAGTAAAACTTAGTGATTAAGTGTTAGAATTAATCACCATTCACATCCACTTGCAAATACAAGTAATATCTAGATATTTACCAACTTAAACAAGGGGTGTGGGACCCCTTGTTCACGGTCACATGGTGGGGGGGGGGGGGTCTTATGTGGTAAAAATAACTTAGTTATTTTTAAGGTTTCAAATGAAGTATAAGATGTAAGTATTTTGGTGTTAAGGGTTTGCAATTTTCCGAGATGTTTCTTGACTTGCAAAGACCATAAACTAGCTTTACAAGACCAAAAATAATAATCACTAGTTCGCTACATTTGTCAAAATATAGTTCGGCTAGATGTTCGTTTCGCAAGTAAATAGCCGAAAGGTACGCTTACGGAAGTTGTAGGAAAAATTCCAGTTATGTATGTAATGGATATTCCATAATTATTTTTATATGAAATTGGTGTCTAAACATCAATTTTTGCATCTTGTAATAAAATACAATTGCTGAATCTTGCGGAAAATTCATGAAATGGTCACTTTTAGCGCATTTCGGACAGTTTTTAGTGCTACCGGACATCGGTAAAATATTACCCGAACTCTTGTATTCCCATATCGGGTTTAATATATAATTGATATTGGACTCTCATCCGAGTCCTAAAGATGTCATTTTAGATGTTTTCTGCGGATCCAGAGTTTTCGTCAGCACTAAAGTTCACTAGGCACTACTCTAGTTGTTTCGGTGAATTGTTTGCACTATTTCAAATGTACCCGATAAAAGTGAATAATGTGCATCATAAATGAATATTCCTTGAGTGCTCTAAGATGTATATCATGTAATCATGCAGTTCGAATATTCAAAACACATACTTGTATAATGTAAATCATTGCTTTAAATGTACGTAAATTACCCGAAAGTGGCAGTTGTCACATTCTCCCCCTGTTATTGAGAATTTCGTCCCGAAATTCAAGCTGAGTCATCCTTTTCAGGATTGTTCTCAAACAGATGAGAGTATTTGGCTTTGATTTGGTCTTCACGTTCCCAAGTATATTCGGGTCCGTGTCGAGAGTTCCAACGAATTTTTACTAATATGTTACGACTCCTTTGTATTTTCTGGACCTTCCGGTCCATGACCTTAACAGGTGCTTTGTGAATTGGAGTTTGTCATCAATGTGAATTTCATCTGAAAGAATGATAACGGTTGCTTGTGTTGGACTCTTTTTAAGATTCGACACATGAAACGTGTCGTGCACACTGTTAAGCTCATCTGGTAACTTCAACTTGTAGGCAATGGTGCCAATCTTTTCTAAGATTTCAAATGGTCCAATGTAACGTGGGTTAAGCTTTCCACGTTCACTGAACCTCGCTACGCCTTTCCAAGGAGAGACTTTCAACAAGACTTTGTCTCCAACCTCGAAAGATAATGGTTTTCGTCTCTTATCTACATAGCTCTTGTGTCGATCGCGAGCCGCCTTGATACGGTCTCTGATCTGAAAAATTTTATCCGTAGTCTCTTGGACTAATTCTGGACCAATTAATTGTCTATCGCTTGTTTCCGCCCAACCTAGCGGAGAGCGACACTTTCGACCATAAAGAGCTTCAAACGGTGCAGCTTGTATACTAGTATGGTAGCTATTATTGTAGGAAAACTCAACTAATGGTAGATGAGTATCCCAATTGCCGCCTAAATCCATAACACATGTGCGAAACATATATTCGAGTGTTTGGATTGTCCGTTCGCTCTGGCCGTCAGTTTGTGAATGAAAGGCCGTACTTGGATTCAAATGAGATCCAAAGGCCTGTTGAAATGATTTCCAAATTCTAGAAATAAAACGACCGTCTCGGTCTGAAATGATTGAAATAGGCACTCCATGACGAGCCACTATTTCTTTGAGATAGAGTTCTGCTAGTTTCTCAGTATTATCCTTCTACCAAATCAGTAAGAAGTGCGTGGACTTTGTTAGTCTATCGATAATTACACATATCATGTAGTGGCCTCTTGAGGTCCTGAGTAACTTCGTAATGAAGTACATCGATATTTGTTCCCATTACCAAACGGGAATCTCGGGTTGTTGTAACAAGTCCGAGGGATTCTGCTACTCGACTTTGACTTTCGCGCAAGTCAAGCATTCTCCGATATAAGTCGCGATATCACTTTTGAGGTTAGGCCACCAATAGTATTCTTTCACTACTTAGGCCTATGTGCTTCCTCAAAATGTCATCTCGAAGGCCGCCAAAGAATAGAACCCAATTTCGACTCTTAAGGTATAAAGTTCCATCTTCTTTACACTAATTGTTTCTTCATGCCTCGAAGTGTTTCTGCTTGAATATACTCTTCCTTGAGCGCTTGTGAATCATCTTCTCTAATGCTTGAACTCTTAGTGTTCTAACTCGCTCCTTGCGGCTCAAGGCATCTGCTACAACGTTTGCCTTGCCCGGATGGTACTTTATTTCACAATCATAGTCGTTCAACAATTCAACAAACATCGTTGACGTATATTTAATTCTTTTTGGTTGAATATGTGTTGAAGACTTTTATGATCCGTGAAAATAATGCATTGAGTACCATATAAATAATGTCGCCATAATAATTTTTTTTTTTAAAGCGAATACCACCACGCCTAACTCAAGGTCGAGAGTGGTATAGTTCTTCTTGTGAACTTTTTAAATGGGCGCGACGTGTACACAATAACTTTTTCACGTTGCACGAGTACGCAACCCAATCCTTGATGCAAAGCATCATAGTCTACAACAAAGTCATCGGTATCGTCGGATATTGATAAGATTGTAAAATACTATGCACCAACCTTAAGAATAAGTTGTAAGGCTATATCTTGTTTTTCGATTTGGGGCGAATTTATTGTCTTTAACAACTCTAAAATGGTTCTCAAATGTTGCTCATGTTCATCAGTCGATCGAGAGTATATCAAAATGTCGTCAATAAACACTATGACGAATTTGTCAAGATACGGCTTGCACACACGATTCATTAAATCTATGAAGACCGCTGGTGCATTCGTTAAACCAAAAGGCATAACGAGAAACTCGTAATGACCGTAACGAGTCTTAAAAGCCGTTTTCGGTATGCTTTCCTCTTGAATTCGTAACTGATGATACTCCGATCGTAAGTCTATCTTAGAGTAGAAGCTAGAACCTTTCATAAACCATTTGAGTTAGTTGGAAATTCATTTGTAACATGGTTTAGAAATATGAATTTTCGTTCATCGAAATGTTGTGCATTTTCGCAAAACTTGCATGTCTTTCCACCCCCAAAACCTTTATAAAGATGTATAGTGGTAAAGAGTAGGGGTTATGAACTCACAACATCCTCATTCGGTCAACTACAAGGTTCAGAAGGTGCTAATCGACATGGAGATTTGGCTATGGGTGCAGCTCCCTGTACCAAGTCGATGTGAAGCTCGACTTGTCGATATGGTGGTAGTCCTGGAAAGTCTTCAGGAAAGACTTCAGGAAATTCTTTTACCACTGGAATATCTGTCAGCATCGGCCCAACGGCCTCCTTGTCGACAACATGTGCCAGAAAGGCAACACAACCTTTCTGTAAGCACTTCTGTGCCTTCACGCAATTGATGATCCACAATGGTGTATCGTGCTTCTCTCCATGAATAACAAGTGTCTCTTCGTTCAGTAGTGGTAGGCGAATGATCTTCTCGTGACATAAGACTTTGGCTAGGTTATCGGATAACCAATCCATGTCAACCACTACTTCGAAAATACTCAACTGAACGGGGAAGAGATCGATATTGAATTTCAGCTCTAGACTCGACTAGTTTACCGTTTGCCAATTCTATAGAATGAGGAGACGTCTAGCTTACTTGACTCTAGGCCAAGTACCTTTTAAATTCTATGTAGTAAGGACTTCACTGTACAAATGTAGAGGACAACCCAATCCCTATGTTTAGATGTAGGATAACCCAATCCCTATGTTTAGATGTAGGATAAATCAATCCCTAATTGTAGCTAGGACATTCCCGTCACTAGCCATGAAACTATGCATGTGAAATGTTGCGATAAAGCTAAAAATCGGCAATGGTATCAAATAATATGGATGTGAAATGTTGATGAATAGGATACATACCGGTGACCATTAATGATTTGATATGTCTCAGCTAATTCCCCATTAGCTAACTTGATATAGTAATGTGTGTCTAACATGACTCTAATTCGAGTATATGCTTAACATTTAAAGACAATAGCTAAGCTCGGTGTTGGTATTAAAAGAATTGGTACATGATGATCGTAGAGTGTACGTACTCATGACTTCATTGGGATTTTGTGGAGTATTATAGTTCTAACCACACACACACTTATTCACATTTAGGATTTCGACAAGTTACCAGCATACATCCTGGTACCAAAATCGTTTATGGCAGCAGTTGCCTTCATTTCTCTCATGGCGAGAGTTATTGTTTGAGTGATTGAGGTAGGGAGGGATGATGCTGTCATGCTTTGGATCTCCGAGGCTAAACCCGAAATGTAACACTCAGTGTGTTTGAATTCGGGTGTTTCCCAGTATGGAACAACCCTTGAGAGACCGTGGAAGCATCAAGTGTAACCATCAACATTGGCTCCAGTTATGATCGAGTTCTTTTATAAAATCATATGAAAATAGATATGAAAATCAGATGATATAAAAGAATGATGTATGGTTAAATAAATAACTAATAGAAATGTAGTGTGTAAATATATCATGTCTTGAAATAGAATATTATGTCTTGTGTAGAGGATGTCGTGTCTTGTGCAAAAATGTCATGTCTGGTCTTTGTCGAAGAGATTTAAATAACACCACGATATGCAATATAATACAAGCACTTATATATAGGAAGTACCAGCGGCGTATCCACCATGCTTTTATCATATTACACACGTCTCATCACTTACAAATAACCACCAAAAATGTCTTGTGTATACCAACGTCAAATGACATGTATAACAATGTCTTGCGTAACAATGTCATGTATAAAACATGTCTTGTGTAAAAGCAATGGTTTTCAACACATAACTTTTAACTTAAACAATTGATTCTTTTGGCGCCATGATCTTTTTAATACACACTATTAAAAGAATCTAGACATGTATTTGGGTAAATAAAGTCTATCATGTGCCCAAGAATGAAGAATGCAATCAATCGGTCATGGAAACCTCAAGACCATATTGTGCATACATGTTTGAATAAATGATAATGTGGATAACCAAAACCAAAAGGTGTAATGCCTCTTGCGTGTATTGGTCATATGTTTAAATGGAAAAAGAAAAAAAATAATTCGTTGAGGAGGGGAAACCAACCAGTGGTCTTCGTCTATATAATATGTATTCCCTACTCTATGGACCTCGATCATCCTAAGTAGAGAAAATCCTTTGTCTTACTTGTCCATGTGACAATTATGGTAATAGTGCTTGAGTTTCACGAGCTCTAGCAAAATTATTTAAAATTTCCAAAGATGTCGAATAGAATGTAATGAGGGAGTTGCAGCATGGTTCATGCCATACCATCCCTTGGGAAAAAAAACAAATGTCAAACGACGGAATTTATTGTATCACTTCCAATAAATATGATAAGGTGGAATATGATAAAGTAAGGTAAGGTAAAGTAGGATAAAGTGTCATAGACACCCTGGAACCAACCCATGTTCAAGAATTTCAAGAATGTTGAGGAAAATCCTCCATGAGTAGCTAACACGTTTTGTTTGTTTAAATGACTAGTCTCAACTGAATCGTGATATAGATCGAATGTTAGGTGTGAACAAATATGTGTCGTCTTCCCGTATTGTATTGTATTGTATTGTATTGTATTGTATTGTATTGTATTGTATTGTATTGTATTGTAGGGTGTTATACTAACCACCACAGTTCGTGTTCTAATAGAATCTCAAATAATAACTTAAGAATTTCGAACAAATAGTGATCATTAGCTTGGCCCGCAGAGTCCACCAGAATTCCCATGCACTACAAGTTGTTATTACGTTGGCCACCGTAATAATAAATTGCCTTGCATGGTCACCCTAGCATTCTCTCGTACGAAGTTGCCGATCAATAAGAGAGGAAACGTTATTGTCAATATACCTTCAACATAGGAGGGACCTTCGTGATAACTCACGTGTCAACGTTCGTTGTCATTACTCGCATAACGGTACGGCGTTAGGTGAAATAGAAATGAAAAGAATCTGTAATAATAACAATTGAAGGGGCACCTTCAAGATGAGTACTTCATCTTCCTTGTAAGGACAAGAGTATATCCACCTTGATTAGTATGAGTCACATGGATCTCGTCCCACTAATGGAGTTGTTGTCCAAGGTTACCACCTTCGCCTCGTCGTCATTATCATGGTCAGGCATCTCAGCATTCGCGAGAAAGCAACCATATTTTACGGAATTAAGTTTAAGATTTCACTTAGGAATCATGTTCGCCATAAGCTCCGCAATAGACATGAGGTCGATATTTTCACCGTGTGAGTAAAGAATAATAATAGAGTTTGAAGTCGAAGGTATTTTTTTCTTGGCAAAATATTTCATGCAACATATATATGAACCACCTATATATATAATCATGTAAAATCCTATCAATCAAGGATTTCTATCTTGTATAAGCTGAATTTGTGAACTGTTTATAATGCATAAACTGATAATGTAATGTATTGTAGGCACATAGTCTATTAATGTATTGTGTCTGTTTCTCATAGACTTCACCCATGGAAATGTCCTCGCTTGATTTATGTGAAATGAATTTTTGCTGTAGTGGACCTTGAAAAATGTTTATGCAATGAAAACCTTTTTGACTTGTCCAATTTTATTTATAATATGTTCAACATGAACAAGAGGTTTTCGTGAGAGATCCCTAGTGATTGTAGACTTAGACTCGAGAAAGAATCCTGGTTCACTACAATCGATGCTCTGATACCAATCTGTCACACCCGCTCGTAGCGGAAGCGCGAGGTGTGATCTGATCGGTTCTCATTGCATAACAATATAAGTGAACAATACTAAATGAATAAAAACAAGCTCCAATGCCATTGTCATAATTGTTTCGAAAGAACGCAACATAAGTTAAATGTATTTGTTACAAACCATCAAATGAAAATGCGTTTTCATCGTTCTATACATCAAAATGTAAGTCTTAAAATGTCAAGGCTTTGACCACTATATCACCGCAAAGAGGCGGTATATAACGGGCAAACCCTTCAAATGGTGGCATGGAGTCTTGATACTTGCTTTCCTTGACTGAAATGTCTGCCAGGTCCACTAATTTCCTGAAATACATGTTAAGTTTGAAAACATCAACAAAAGTTGAGCGAGTTCATGCAGTTTAGCTGTATGAGATGTATCTGTAAAATGTGAGTTGTATAAAATGTATCTGTAAAATGTGAGTTGTATAAAATGTATCCATAACATGTGAGTTGTATAAAATGTATCTGTATGTATGATGTATAAACTGTATCCACAACATATGAGTTGTATAAAATGTATCTGTATGTATGATGTATAAACTGTATCCACAACATATGAGTTGTATAAAATGTATCTGTATGTATGATGTATAAACTGTATCCACAACATATGAGTTGTATAAAATGTATCTGTATGTATGATGTAGTATGTAAAGCGTCAATGAAATCGTTGATCATTAATGTTTCGCGAGGACATTAATATGTGTGACGAATTAGGAAGCAATCCAACCCTAGACGATTTTATGTCGACTCCTATCGACTGGGACACAAACGCACTCTTCTGTATGGGTCCACGACCAAGAGTGGGGCTCGCCAAAACCCATTAGATCTAACCCCTTGTACCTAGGTCCAAACTGGATTAATGGTGCTTATATGTATAGACCCTAATTCGCACATGATCTTAGGTGTTTCATTCCCTAACTTTAACATACGATGAACATGTATTTTCCCCGATAGTTGTAAAGTTGTAAAACATTTAAATGAATAGGGGACATGAACTCACAGAATTGCGTCCGTGAATAGAAGTAAATAAGATCTCACGTGCGGTCGCCTGGAATAGCGTTGCGACCTACAAATGTTCTTATTTTTGTTAGACACTTCGGTCTTTGTAAAGAACTTGAGTACAAGTCTTGTGTCTTCAATATGTGTAAGACTTGTATGTCTTTACTGTTCGTTAACTGTGTATTCGATGAATGAGTTGTTTAGTCGGATCTAGTCCGCTGAATTTCGTGTCTTATATGTATCAATTGTATAGTTGTGTTTCCAATAATGGTAACATTGGGCCAAGCCCATGTTTTCAAGTTATTGGGCTTAAATAGTGCTGGGCCTTAAATAGTGTTGGGCCTCAATAGTGTTGGGCCTCAAATAGTGTTGGGCCTCAAATAGTGTTGGGCCTCAAATAGTGTTGGGCCTCAAATAGTGTTGGGCCTGAATTGGGCTTTAATAGTGTTGGGCTTGAATAGTGTTGGGCTTTGGCCCATATGTTTAGTATTTGGGCTTAGCCCATGAATTTATGTTAAGCCCATTATGAAGATAAGCCCATTAAGAAAAATAGCCCATTAAGTAAAATAGCCCTTTAAGTAATATAAGCCCATTTGTTATAAAAATAGCCCACTAGTATAATAAGCCCATTTATTTTTATAAAAACCTTTTTTATAAAAATTTACTAAGTATACTTGTTAGTAAATAAAAACATACTAGTTTTTATAAGTTTATAAACATCCGAAATTTGTTATCGATAGGATACTTATATTTCGTGTCGATAAATCGTCTAAACGTCGTAGTAACTCCTCGGATTGGCAATTCACTTATGTAGTCGTCCGTCGTTCATTTTTGACCATAAATGGTGTCCGATTATTCGAATCGTCCGTAACTCGTTTTAAGGCGTAAATATGTGAAGTCTTGTAGGACTTTTGTTATAAGGTGTTTTGAGTTTAAAAGTGACATTAGATACAAGTTCCTACATTGATATATATAACTAATACATCACACAAAAATTGTTAAAGTAACCAAATATATATTTTTAAGAAAATATATATTTTTCTTGTCTTTTATTTTATAAAAACTTTCTTTAACAACCTTTTTATTCTTGTAGAGATTTACCCAAAAATGTGGTTACTTTATAAAATAAAGTTTTTATGAAAAATGGCTATATAACCTTTGTATTTTATCTTAACCATGTTTCATAAACATATCATTTTCTTCATCAAATCACCACCAATTTACTCAACATCTTAACTAAATATATGAGACTTTTATAACATGAAATTATCAAGATGATATCCAAATCATGTAGGGTTTTAACCATGATCATTTCATATGCTAACAAGTTCAAAAACCAAGTTTAATTCTAGTTTTAACAACTTTTATAAAAATCTCTAGTTGTATGTTACTTTTTATAATCTTGTAAAAGTCTTGTTTTTAAATAAAAACCCTTAATACTTTCACAAGATCAATAGTTATGATCATCCATTAAATCCTTTATGTTAAAAACCCTTTAACATAAACATGCATAATTTTTAGATCATATCTTAAAACATCTTCTAACAATTTATTTGCATCATAAACATCATAACAAGACTAAATAAGCATATATCAAGTCTTAGATCACAATATAAACAATCATAATTATATCATGATTTTTATCTTTGCTTCTTTGTATTTTTTTCTCATGTTTATTATGTATGATCTCTTGGTTATTATTAATAATAATAACAATCATAAACATAATATATTTGTATAAAAAAAATAGTTATAGAAGCTTACTTCTAGCACTAGGCTAGGGATGATCTTAGAAGATTATTAAGACTTAAGAAGATGATGATCTTGTTGGTAGAACACTTTTGTATGGATGAAAACCCTTCCTTTTACTTCCAATAGCTTTAGATCACCTTATGTTACTTGGAAATCCATGTTGATCATGAAAGAGGTAATAAAAATAATTGGGTTTTTGAAGGTGTTCTTGTGAAAAAGATGAAGATGATGAGAGTGTTCTTTGTTGGTGATAGATGAAAATGTGTAGTAAAGTGTGCTAGTAAAACTTAGTGATTAAGTGTTAGAATTAATCACCATTCACATCCACTTGCAAATACAAGTAATATCTAGATATTTACCAACTTAAACAAGGGGTGTGGGACCCCTTGTTCACGGTCACATGGTGGGGGGGGGGGGGGTCTTATGTGGTAAAAATAACTTAGTTATTTTTAAGGTTTCAAATGAAGTATAAGATGTAAGTATTTTGGTGTTAAGGGTTTGCAATTTTCCGAGATGTTTCTTGACTTGCAAAGACCATAAACTAGCTTTACAAGACCAAAAATAATAATCACTAGTTCGCTACATTTGTCAAAATATAGTTCGGCTAGATGTTCGTTTCGCAAGTAAATAGCCGAAAGGTACGCTTACGGAAGTTGTAGGAAAAATTCCAGTTATGTATGTAATGGATATTCCATAATTATTTTTATATGAAATTGGTGTCTAAACATCAATTTTTGCATCTTGTAATAAAATACAATTGCTGAATCTTGCGGAAAATTCATGAAATGGTCACTTTTAGCGCATTTCGGACAGTTTTTAGTGCTACCGGACATCGGTAAAATATTACCCGAACTCTTGTATTCCCATATCGGGTTTAATATATAATTGATATTGGACTCTCATCCGAGTCCTAAAGATGTCATTTTAGATGTTTTCTGCGGATCCAGAGTTTTCGTCAGCACTAAAGTTCACTAGGCACTACTCTAGTTGTTTCGGTGAATTGTTTGCACTATTTCAAATGTACCCGATAAAAGTGAATAATGTGCATCATAAATGAATATTCCTTGAGTGCTCTAAGATGTATATCATGTAATCATGCAGTTCGAATATTCAAAACACATACTTGTATAATGTAAATCATTGCTTTAAATGTACGTAAATTACCCGAAAGTGGCAGTTGTCACATTCTCCCCCTGTTATTGAGAATTTCGTCCCGAAATTCAAGCTGAGTCATCCTTTTCAGGATTGTTCTCAAACAGATGAGAGTATTTGGCTTTGATTTGGTCTTCACGTTCCCAAGTATATTCGGGTCCGTGTCGAGAGTTCCAACGAATTTTTACTAATATGTTACGACTCCTTTGTATTTTCTGGACCTTCCGGTCCATGACCTTAACAGGTGCTTTGTGAATTGGAGTTTGTCATCAATGTGAATTTCATCTGAAAGAATGATAACGGTTGCTTGTGTTGGACTCTTTTTAAGATTCGACACATGAAACGTGTCGTGCACACTGTTAAGCTCATCTGGTAACTTCAACTTGTAGGCAATGGTGCCAATCTTTTCTAAGATTTCAAATGGTCCAATGTAACGTGGGTTAAGCTTTCCACGTTCACTGAACCTCGCTACGCCTTTCCAAGGAGAGACTTTCAACAAGACTTTGTCTCCAACCTCGAAAGATAATGGTTTTCGTCTCTTATCTACATAGCTCTTGTGTCGATCGCGAGCCGCCTTGATACGGTCTCTGATCTGAAAAATTTTATCCGTAGTCTCTTGGACTAATTCTGGACCAATTAATTGTCTATCGCTTGTTTCCGCCCAACCTAGCGGAGAGCGACACTTTCGACCATAAAGAGCTTCAAACGGTGCAGCTTGTATACTAGTATGGTAGCTATTATTGTAGGAAAACTCAACTAATGGTAGATGAGTATCCCAATTGCCGCCTAAATCCATAACACATGTGCGAAACATATATTCGAGTGTTTGGATTGTCCGTTCGCTCTGGCCGTCAGTTTGTGAATGAAAGGCCGTACTTGGATTCAAATGAGATCCAAAGGCCTGTTGAAATGATTTCCAAATTCTAGAAATAAAACGACCGTCTCGGTCTGAAATGATTGAAATAGGCACTCCATGACGAGCCACTATTTCTTTGAGATAGAGTTCTGCTAGTTTCTCAGTATTATCCTTCTACCAAATCGGTAAGAAGTGCGTGGACTTTGTTAGTCTATCGATAATTACACATATCATGTAGTGGCCTCTTGAGGTCCTGAGTAACTTCGTAATGAAGTACATCGATATTTGTTCCCATTACCAAACGGGAATCATGGGTTGTTGTAACAAGTCCGAGGGATTCTGCTACTCGACTTTGACTTTCGCGCAAGTCAAGCATTCTCCGATATAAGTCGCGATATCACTTTTGAGGTTAGGCCACCAATAGTATTCTTTCACTACTTAGGCCTATGTGCTTCCTCAAAATGTCATCTCGAAGGCCGCCAAAGAATAGAACCCAATTTCGACTCTTAAGGTATAAAGTTCCATCTTCTTTACACTAATTGTTTCTTCATGCCTCGAAGTGTTTCTGCTTGAATATACTCTTCCTTGAGCGCTTGTGAATCATCTTCTCTAATGCTTGAACTCTTAGTGTTCTAACTCGCTCCTTGCGGCTCAAGGCATCTGCTACAACGTTTGCCTTGCCCGGATGGTACTTTATTTCACAATCATAGTCGTTCAACAATTCAACAAACATCGTTGACGTATATTTAATTCTTTTTGGTTGAATATGTGTTGAAGACTTTTATGATCCGTGAAAATAATGCATTGAGTACCATATAAATAATGTCGCCATAATAATTTTTTTTTTTAAAGCGAATACCACCACGCCTAACTCAAGGTCGAGAGTGGTATAGTTCTTCTTGTGAACTTTTTAAATGGGCGCGACGTGTACACAATAACTTTTTCACGTTGCACGAGTACGCAACCCAATCCTTGATGCGAAGCATCATAGTCTACAACAAAGTCATCGGTATCGTCGGATATTGATAAGATTGTAAAATACTATGCACCAACCTTAAGAATAAGTTGTAAGGCTATATCTTGTTTTTCGATTTGGGGCGAATTTATTGTCTTTAACAACTCTAAAATGGTTCTCAAATGTTGCTCATGTTCATCAGTCGATCGAGAGTATATCAAAATGTCGTCAATAAACACTATGACGAATTTGTCAAGATACGGCTTGCACACACGATTCATTAAATCTATGAAGACCGCTGGTGCATTCGTTAAACCAAAAGGCATAACGAGAAACTCGTAATGACCGTAACGAGTCTTAAAAGCCGTTTTCGGTATGCTTTCCTCTTGAATTCGTAACTGATGATACTCCGATCGTAAGTCTATCTTAGAGTAGAAGCTAGAACCTTTCATAAACCATTTGAGTTAGTTGGAAATTCATTTGTAACATGGTTTAGAAATATGAATTTTCGTTCATCGAAATGTTGTGCATTTTCGCAAAACTTGCATGTCTTTCCACCCCCAAAACCTTTATAAAGATGTATAGTGGTAAAGAGTAGGGGTTATGAACTCACAACATCCTCATTCGGTCAACTACAAGGTTCAGAAGGTGCTAATCGACATGGAGATTTGGCTATAGGTGCAGCTCCCTGTACCAAGTCGATGTGAAGCTCGACTTGTCGATATGGTGGTAGTCCTGGAAAGTCTTCAGGAAAGACTTCAGGAAATTCTTTTACCACTGGAATATCTGTCAGCATCGGCCCAACGGCCTCCTTGTCGACAACATGTGCCAGAAAGGCAACACAACCTTTCTGTAAGCACTTCTGTGCCTTCACGCAATTGATGATCCACAATGGTGTATCGTGCTTCTCTCCATGAATAACAAGTGTCTCTTCGTTCAGTAGTGGTAGGCGAATGATCTTCTCGTGACATAAGACTTTGGCTAGGTTATCGGATAACCAATCCATGTCAACCACTACTTCGAAAATACTCAACTGAACGGGGAAGAGATCGATATTGAATTTCAGCTCTAGACTCGACTAGTTTACCGTTTGCCAATTCTATAGAATGAGGAGACGTCTAGCTTACTTGACTCTAGGCCAAGTACCTTTTAAATTCTATGTAGTAAGGACTTCACTGTACAAATGTAGAGGACAACCCAATCCCTATGTTTAGATGTAGGATAACCCAATCCCTATGTTTAGATGTAGGATAAATCAATCCCTAATTGTAGCTAGGACATTCCCGTCACTAGCCATGAAACTATGCATGTGAAATGTTGCGATAAAGCTAAAAATCGGCAATGGTATCAAATAATATGGATGTGAAATGTTGATGAATAGGATACATACCGGTGACCATTAATGATTTGATATGTCTCAGCTAATTCCCCATTAGCTAACTTGATATAGTAATGTGTGTCTAACATGACTCTAATTCGAGTATATGCTTAACATTTAAAGACAATAGCTAAGCTCGGTGTTGGTATTAAAAGAATTGGTACATGATGATCGTAGAGTGTACGTACTCATGACTTCATTGGGATTTTGTGGAGTATTATAGTTCTAACCACACACACACTTATTCACATTTAGGATTTCGACAAGTTACCAGCATACATCCTGGTACCAAAATCGTTTATGGCAGCAGTTGCCTTCATTTCTCTCATGGCGAGAGTTATTGTTTGAGTGATTGAGGTAGGGAGGGATGATGCTGTCATGCTTCGGATCTCCGAGGCTAAACCCGAAATGTAACACTCAGTGTGTTTGAATTCGGGTGTTTCCCAGTATGGAACAACCCTTGAGAGACCGTGGAAGCATCAAGTGTAACCATCAACATTGGCTCCAGTTATGATCGAGTTCTTTTATAAAATCATATGAAAATAGATATGAAAATCAGATGATATAAAAGAATGATGTATGGTTAAATAAATAACTAATAGAAATGTAGTGTGTAAATATATCATGTCTTGAAATAGAATATTATGTCTTGTGTAGAGGATGTCGTGTCTTGTGCAAAAATGTCATGTCTGGTCTTTGTCGAAGAGATTTAAATAACACCACGATATGCAATATAATACAAGCACTTATATATAGGAAGTACCAGCGGCGTATCCACCATGCTTTTATCATATTACACACGTCTCATCACTTACAAATAACCACCAAAAATGTCTTGTGTATACCAACGTCAAATGACATGTATAACAATGTCTTGCGTAACAATGTCATGTATAAAACATGTCTTGTGTAAAAGCAATGGTTTTCAACACATAACTTTTAACTTAAACAATTGATTCTTTTGGCGCCATGATCTTTTTAATACACACTATTAAAAGAATCTAGACATGTATTTGGGTAAATAAAGTCTATCATGTGCCCAAGAATGAAGAATGCAATCAATCGGTCATGGAAACCTCAAGACCATATTGTGCATACATGTTTGAATAAATGATAATGTGGATAACCAAAACCAAAAGGTGTAATGCCTCTTGCGTGTATTGGTCATATGTTTAAATGGAAAAAGAAAAAAAATAATTCGTTGAGGAGGGGAAACCAACCAGTGGTCTTCGTCTATATAATATGTATTCCCTACTCTATGGACCTCGATCATCCTAAGTAGAGAAAATCCTTTGTCTTACTTGTCCATGTGACAATTATGGTAATAGTGCTTGAGTTTCACGAGCTCTAGCAAAATTATTTAAAATTTCCAAAGATGTCGAATAGAATGTAATGAGGGAGTTGCAGCATGGTTCATGCCATACCATCCCTTGGGAAAAAAAACAAATGTCAAACGACGGAATTTATTGTATCACTTCCAATAAATATGATAAGGTGGAATATGATAAAGTAAGGTAAGGTAAAGTAGGATAAAGTGTCATAGACACCCTGGAACCAACCCATGTTCAAGAATTTCGAGAATGTTGAGGAAAATCCTCCATGAGTAGCTAACACGTTTTGTTTGTTTAAATGACTAGTCTCAACTGAATCGTGATATAGATCGAATGTTAGGTGTGAACAAATATGTGTCGTCTTCCCGTATTGTATTGTATTGTATTGTATTGTATTGTATTGTATTGTATTGTATTGTATTGTATTGTATTGTATTGTATTGTATTGTATTGTATTGTATTGTATTGTATTGTATTGTATTGTATTGTATTGTATTGTATTGTATTGTATTGTAGGGTGTTATACTAACCACCACAGTTCGTGTTCTAATAGAATCTCAAATAATAACTTAAGAATTTCGAACAAATAGTGATCATTAGCTTGGCCCGCAGAGTCCACCAGAATTCCCATGCACTACAAGTTGTTATTACGTTGGCCACCGTAATAATAAATTGCCTTGCATGGTCACCCTAGCATTCTCTCGTACGAAGTTGCCGATCAATAAGAGAGGAAACGTTATTGTCAATATACCTTCAACATAGGAGGGACCTTCGTGATAACTCACGTGTCAACATTCGTTGTCATTACTCGCATAACGGTACGGCGTTAGGTGAAATAGAAATGAAAAGAATCTGTAATAATAACAATTGAAGGGGCACCTTCAAGATGAGTACTTCATCTTCCTTGTAAGGACAAGAGTATATCCACCTTGATTAGTATGAGTCACATGGATCTCGTCCCACTAATGGAGTTGTTGTCCAAGGTTACCACCTTCGCCTCGTCGTCATTATCATGGTCAGGCATCTCAGCATTCGCGAGAAAGCAACCATATTTTACGGAATTAAGTTTAAGATTTCACTTAGGAATCATGTTCGCCATAAGCTCCGCAATAGACATGAGGTCGATATTTTCACCGTGTGAGTAAAGAATAATAATAGAGTTTGAAGTCGAAGGTATTTTTTTCTTGGCAAAATATTTCATGCAACATATATATGAACCACCTATATATATAATCATGTAAAATCCTATCAATCAAGGATTTCTATCTTGTATAAGCTGAATTTGTGAACTGTTTATAATGCATAAACTGATAATGTAATGTATTGTAGGCACATAGTCTATTAATGTATTGTGTCTGTTTCTCATAGACTTCACCCATGGAAATGTCCGCGCTTGATTTATGTGAAATGAATTTTTGCTGTAGTGGACCTTGAAAAATGTTTATGCAATGAAAACCTTTTTGACTTGTCCAATTTTATTTATAATATGTTCAACATGAACAAGAGGTTTTCGTGAGAGATCCCTAGTGATTGTAGACTTAGACTCGAGAAAGAATCCTGGTTCACTACAATCGATGCTCTGATACCAATCTGTCACACCCGCTCGTAGCGGAAGCGCGAGGTGTGATCTGATCGGTTCTCATTGCATAACAATATAAGTGAACAATACTAAATGAATAAAAACAAGCTCCAATGCCATTGTCATAATTGTTTCGAAAGAACGCAACATAAGTTAAATGTATTTGTTACAAACCATCAAATGAAAATGCGTTTTCATCGTTCTATACATCAAAATGTAAGTCTTAAAATGTCAAGGCTTTGACCACTATATCACCGCAAAGAGGCGGTATATAACGGGCAAACCCTTCAAATGGTGGCATGGAGTCTTGATACTTGCTTTCCTTGACTGAAATGTCTGCCAGGTCCACTAATTTCCTGAAATACATGTTAAGTTTGAAAACATCAACAAAAGTTGAGCGAGTTCATGCAGTTTAGCTGTATGAGATGTATCTGTAAAATGTGAGTTGTATAAAATGTATCTGTAAAATGTGAGTTGTATAAAATGTATCCATAACATGTGAGTTGTATAAAATGTATCTGTATGTATGATGTATAAACTGTATCCACAACATATGAGTTGTATAAAATGTATCTGTATGTATGATGTATAAACTGTATCCACAACATATGAGTTGTATAAAATGTATCTGTATGTATGATGTATAAACTGTATCCACAACATATGAGTTGTATAAAATGTATCTGTATGTATGATGTAGTATGTAAAGCGTCAATGAAATCGTTGATCATTAATGTTTCGCGAGGACATTAATATGTGTGACGAATTAGGAAGCAATCCAACCCTAGACGATTTTATGTCGACTCCTATCGACTGGGACACAAACGCACTCTTCTGTATGGGTCCACGACCAAGAGTGGGGCTCGCCAAAACCCATTAGATCTAACCCCTTGTACCTAGGTCCAAACTGGATTAATGGTGCTTATATGTATAGACCCTAATTCGCACATGATCTTAGGTGTTTCATTCCCTAACTTTAACATACGATGAACATGTATTTTCCCCGATAGTTGTAAAGTTGTAAAACATTTAAATGAATAGGGGACATGAACTCACAGAATTGCGTCCGTGAATAGAAGTAAATAAGATCTCACGTGCGGTCGTCCTGAATAGCGTTGCGACCTACAAATGTTCTTATTTTTGTTAGACACTTCGGTCTTTGTAAAGAACTTGAGTACAAGTCTTGTGTCTTCAATATGTGTAAGACTTGTATGTCTTTACTGTTCGTTAACTGTGTATTCGATGAATGAGTTGTTTAGTCGGATCTAGTCCGCTGAATTTCGTGTCTTATATGTATCAATTGTATAGTTGTGTTTCCAATAATGGTAACATTGGGCCAAGCCCATGTTTTCAAGTTATTGGGCTTAAATAGTGCTGGGCCTTAAATAGTGTTGGGCCTCAATAGTGTTGGGCCTCAAATAGTGTTGGGCCTCAAATAGTGTTGGGCCTCAAATAGTGTTGGGCCTCAAATAGTGTTGGGCCTCAAATAGTGTTGGGCCTCAAATAGTGTTGGGCCTCAAATAGTGTTGGGCCTGAATTGGGCTTTAATAGTGTTGGGCTTGAATAGTGTTGGGCTTTGGCCCATATGTTTAGTATTTGGGCTTAGCCCATGAATTTATGTTAAGCCCATTATGAAGATAAGCCCATTAAGAAAAATAGCCCATTAAGTAAAATAGCCCTTTAAGTAATATAAGCCCATTTGTTATAAAAATAGCCCACTAGTATAATAAGCCCATTTATTTTTATAAAAACCTTTTTTATAAAAATTTACTAAGTATACTTGTTAGTAAATAAAAACATACTAGTTTTTATAAGTTTATAAACATCCGAAATTTGTTATCGATAGGATACTTATATTTCGTGTCGATAAATCGTCTAAACGTCGTAGTAACTCCTCGGATTGGCAATTCACTTATGTAGTCGTCCGTCGTTCATTTTTGACCATAAATGGTGTCCGATTATTCGAATCGTCCGTAACTCGTTTTAAGGCGTAAATATGTGAAGTCTTGTAGGACTTTTGTTATAAGGTGTTTTGAGTTTAAAAGTGACATTAGATACAAGTTCCTACATTGATATATATAACTAATACATCAAGTAATACATCACACAAAAATTGTTAAAGTAACCAAATATATATTTTTAAGAAAATATATATTTTGCTTGTCTTTTATTTTATAAAAACTTTCTTTAACAACCTTTTTATTCTTGTAGAGATTTACCCAAAAATGTGGTTACTTTATAAAATAAAGTTTTTATGAAAAATGGCTATATAACCTTTGTATTTTATCTTAACCATGTTTCATAAACATATCATTTTCTTCATCAAATCACCACCAATTTACTCAACATCTTAACTAAATATATGAGACTTTTATAACATGAAATTATCAAGATGATATCCAAATCATGTAGGGTTTTAACCATGATCATTTCATATGCTAACAAGTTCAAAAACCAAGTTTAATTCTAGTTTTAACAACTTTTATAAAAATCTCTAGTTGTATGTTACTTTTTATAATCTTGTAAAAGTCTTGTTTTTAAATAAAAACCCTTAATACTTTCACAAGATCAATAGTTATGATCATCCATTAAATCCTTTATGTTAAAAACCCTTTAACATAAACATGCATAATTTTTAGATCATATCTTAAAACATCTTCTAACAATTTATTTGCATCATAAACATCATAACAAGACTAAATAAGCATATATCAAGTCTTAGATCACAATATAAACAATCATAATTATATCATGATTTTTATCTTTGCTTCTTTGTATTTTTTTCTCATGTTTATTATGTATGATCTCTTGGTTATTATTAATAATAATAACAATCATAAACATAATATATTTGTATAAAAAAAATAGTTATAGAAGCTTACTTCTAGCACTAGGCTAGGGATGATCTTAGAAGATTATTAAGACTTAAGAAGATGATGATCTTGTTGGTAGAACACTTTTGTATGGATGAAAACCCTTCCTTTTACTTCCAATAGCTTTAGATCACCTTATGTTACTTGGAAATCCATGTTGATCATGAAAGAGGTAATAAAAATAATTGGGTTTTTGAAGGTGTTCTTGTGAAAAAGATGAAGATGATGAGAGTGTTCTTTGTTGGTGATAGATGAAAATGTGTAGTAAAGTGTGCTAGTAAAACTTAGTGATTAAGTGTTAGAATTAATCACCATTCACATCCACTTGCAAATACAAGTAATATCTAGATATTTACCAACTTAAACAAGGGGTGTGGGACCCCTTGTTCACGGTCACATGGTGGGGGGGGGGGTCTTATGTGGTAAAAATAACTTAGTTATTTTTAAGGTTTCAAATGAAGTATAAGATGTAAGTATTTTGGTGTTAAGGGTTTGCAATTTTCCGAGATGTTTCTTGACTTGCAAAGACCATAAACTAGCTTTACAAGACCAAAAATAATAATCACTAGTTCGCTACATTTGTCAAAATATAGTTCGGCTAGATGTTCGTTTCGCAAGTAAATAGCCGAAAGGTACGCTTACGGAAGTTGTAGGAAAAATTCCAGTTATGTATGTAATGGATATTCCATAATTATTTTTATATGAAATTGGTGTCTAAACATCAATTTTTGCATCTTGTAATAAAATACAATTGCTGAATCTTGCGGAAAATTCATGAAATGGTCACTTTTAGCGCATTTCGGACAGTTTTTAGTGCTACCGGACATCGGTAAAATATTACCCGAACTCTTGTATTCCCATATCGGGTTTAATATATAATTGATATTGGACTCTCATCCGAGTCCTAAAGATGTCATTTTAGATGTTTTATGCGGATCCAGAGTTTTCGTCAGCACTAAAGTTCACTAGGCACTACTCTAGTTGTTTCGGTGAATTGTTTGCACTATTTCAAATGTACCCGATAAAAATGAATAATGTGCATCATAAATGAATATTCCTTGAGTGCTCTAAGATGTATATCATGTAATCATGCAGTTCGAATATTCAAAACACATACTTGTATAATGTAAATCATTGCTTTAAATGTACGTAAATTACCCGAAAGTGGCAGTTTAAACCCATTTATGTGATAATGGGTCAATTTGGGTTGGACTTTATTTCTAACCAGTTCAGTAGGTATAATCAAAACACTTAGCTAGAAAGTAGATTTGTCAAACGAGCTTTATTAAAAAAATGGATAGTTGTTTTACTATTAGTTAATATGCTCGCATATAATATGTAAGTTTTTTTGTGAAATAAATTTAAAATATAATTTGTTGGTGGGCCAACACCTCCGGGCCCCACCCGACGGTTTTAAAGTTTTACCTGTTTGTCCCAGCTCTATTTTGGTATGCTCCTCAACCGGCAAGTTTATACTGAAATATTTAAGTTCCATTGCAACCATATTTAAAGTTAGAATTGCATATTTTTTGCAGGTAATCTCAGAGGGTGACATTAGTGCACGGATGTTCTTACTGAAAGGCCCTTCGATGGTGCAATCCAAATACGGTTGTTTTACCCTTGAACCATCAGCAAAAGGTATAGTTTCCCTTTTCTTTTTCATTCAAAATCCACTGAAATTGAATGCGCTATACTTTTAGTTATACATGATCGACTAATGGTCTGATTTGACCCATAATTCTAAAGGGGTCATGATTAAACATTGTACCTATTATGTAACTAATCACACCCCATAGAACATCTCACCAGGTTCCCAAGTTTCACCATTAACTACCAAGTTAAGATGTTCGCCTAATCGAGATTCAATAGACCAAACATACACCCTTGCCGCTAATATCGTACAACCTGGGCATTGGCGTGGAAGAGCCACACTGGTCACGGTTGTCACACCCCCAAAATACCACAAGCGGAAACACCACGGGACGTGTGACGTACCAGGATCCAAGCCACCAATCACATTGAACTATAGTATGTATTTAAATAAAAACTTTCATTTATTAGCATTAAGAGTTACAACGTTACAAATAATTCACAGTATACAACGGAAGCATAATTCATTTGTTAAGTGTGTATAAACCACATGTAAAAACCATTAGTCTTATGTTGCGATTCCATGTATACCCATGACCACTCCAGCCTTCCAGATAGCAAGTTCCATGATATAACCCTACAGACCTGCAAGCATGCAGACAAGTGTGTCAGACGACGCTGGTGAGTTCAAAGTTTTGTTAACGTGTTTAGATACCAGTTACCAGATTAAAACGTTGCACAGTTTCGATGATTTGATTTGATGTTGTTATTAACTCGATTACCGCAACTGGCTACAAGATATGAATGCCCAACCCCAATGCCTCTATCTAGGCATTGGTCAAGTGGTCGAGGTAATTAGCTCAACTAATAACCTCGAGTAGATGTAAGGGGTCTTATATATACACGATGTGAATGCCCAACCCCAATGCCTCTATCTAGGCATTGGTCAAGTGGTCAAGGTAATTAGTTCACGCCCGTCCTTTCGGCACGGTGTGAGGGTGCCAAACCTAATAGCGCTATCAACTAAATACCTCGTTGCCTTACCAGCAACACGGTAGATGTAGGGGGTCTTACATAATAGAAACTAAGTAATAACAAACATCCCATTAACCTGCATTCCTCCTTGGAACGTTACCCGATATCCCTTCCCGGGATGCATGCTTGGAAAAGAGCAGTGAACTCACCTTTGCTTTGCTCGGTTAGATTAATTATCCGTTAACTAGTTGGTCAATCAAGCCCTATTGTAGATTATTAGATTCGGTCAGTTACTTGGTCACGTATCATAAATTGCACCACACATTACACAATTAACATATAACAGTCAAACACACCACACAGAACTAACAGAAATCAAACAACGTTGGGCCCATTAACAGATGTGTGACGGTCCGATCAAGAACCCTCGATCCTTTACCCGAGTCCAACCCAATAGATCATGGCCCAACCGAATGATAAGCCCATCCGGTTAACAGCCAGATTAAAGTGTGCAATCCCGAGACGCGGCCCAATACTCAAACCAAATTTACCAATCTATGGGTCAACCTACATCAGTTATTAATTTGCTAAGTATGATTCAAGTATTCCGTAAGAAAACAATACACTTAATCATATAGTGGACATTATGAATTTATATTGCACCCCACCCCTCATCAGATTAACAAAACAAGGTTATCACCTACTGATTAAATCGGCCCACCTTACAATCATCTCCATACAACTCGAAATCATGGTTTAAAATTCATTTATCACTCTCGGATCATTATAACAAGACTTACTCAATTAATCAAAATAGCAACTATTAATCATGCCAATTCAATTCTGCATTTACACGGATTTTGATAAACAAAACATCAACTCATCATTTAATACTCATATTATCCTTACTGACAACTTTATTAAAATACCTATATTATTTGATTAGCTAAACACATGGCTGCCACTTACTTTTTAGTCAAGGTTATCATGAGGTCATTTACCTTCAATACTATCTATTCATTTACTACTACACAATATGAAATTAATAGGTGAGAACCACTAACCAGATGTCTGATTGATCAGCATATCATCTCGAACAGGTGGGGGGGGGGGTTGTTACTGCCGATCGCACAAGGGTGAGAGGTAGGGTTTTGTTATGTAAAGAATTGTGTGATAAAAGGATGTTACGTACATCCAGTTATAATGCCCAATAGAGCTAATAGTGGGCCGGTGTTCAATATAAAACAGTTAGTGGGCTGATAACAAATAGAAATCAAGTTAAGTATAATGGTTGGGCCGAGATTCCATTTAAAATGAGTGGGCCTATAACTCTGCTAACATCACACGCACCTTACATCAATTCTAATGCAAACTTTTCATATAGTCAACAGATTGCAAATCATGTAATCATCATATAATACCCTAAGTTAAATCATGATGCAATACGTACAATCCTTGGACCTATTCACAATTGTATTCAATAGCATATATGATCATGGTTCTCATAAATCGTGCAACATATTCACATGATTACATAACCGCTTCATTCATAATGTCGTACCGAGTTATGTACACATAGGACATATACATACAAGCATGATCATCTAACAATAAACGGTACGGATGATGTCATGGTTACCTGAATACACAAGAAGGGAAGGACTTCGAATAGGGGGCTGTTGCCAGGTTGTTCAAGAGGGGTGAGGAGGAGACTAGGGTTTGCAAACTTGTGTGCGTTTAGGGAATTATGGAATATTACGTAAACATAAGGGATATGTTGGCTCAAGGGGTGTGGGCTCGGATTGCTTATCAAGTGGTATGGGCCGAAAAGTCAGTCACCACACTCGATGGGTTGGACTACAAGTGTGTTACGAGTGGGTTCCATGGACTAAACAATACATTTAAAGGGTTCACTAATCAATTATGCAATGATCATCCAATATACGAATAACAGGTTCATATACAAAATCTAAAATAATTATCCAATACACATCTAGTGGGTTCATGTATAAGTGGTTTCGCAGATAATTATTCACACGCGCGCAAACATATAATGGATCAAACGTAAGGACACACGTTAAAGGTTGTGGAATTTAAGCAACGCTAACCTTGGGAATACGGGTTGTCACATCATCCCCAACTTGAAAGAAATTTCGTCCCGAAATTTAGCACGTGGTTACAGAGGAATCTAGTTGTGTTGCGTTGTTTTCTTGGGGTGTCACATCATCCCCCCGTTGGTTTGGAATTTCGTCCCGAAATTCCACTGTAGCTTCAGCCTCAATAGTGGTTGCACTGTTCGTGAACAACTGAGGATACTTGGGTTTCATTTGATTTTCTCGTTCCCAGGTGAACTCTGGGCCACGACGGGAGTTCCAACGAACTCGAAAAAGAGGTATTCTGGTGCGCTTGAGAACCTTAACGTCTTGGTTTGTAATTTCTACAGGTTCTTCGACGGATCGTAGCTGATCGTCGATAGTGAGCTCCTTGAGAGGAACTATGAGGGTCTCATCTGACAGACACTTTCTCAGATTTGACACGTGGAATACGTTGTGAACTCCACTGAGTTCTTCGGGTAGGTTCAGTTTGTAGGCCACTTTGCCTATTTTTTTTCTATGATCTCGATAGGTCCGACGTATCACGGGTTGAGTTTGCGTCGTTTACCAAAACGAACTACACCTTTCCAAGGTGAGACTTTAAGTAGCACTCAATCCCTAACCTGGAATTCGAGTGGTTTCCCGCGCTTATCAGCGTAGCTTTTCTGACGGTCACGAGCTGCCGCCATTCGTTGTCGTATCTGAGCAATCTTCCCTGTTATGTCTACGACGAGTTATGGGCCAGTGGGTTGGCTATCTCCAACTTCTGCCCAATAAAGAGGTGGTCGGCACTTCTGCCCGTACAATGCCTCGAACAGAGCTGCCTGGATGCTGGTATGGTAACTGTTGTCATACGAAAATTCCACCAAAAGTAGATGCCGCTCCCGGCAGTTACCAAAGTCGATTACACATGATCGAAGCATGTCCTTGAGGGGTTTGGATGTCGCGTTCGGTCTGCCCATCCGTCCGTGGATGATATGCTGTGTTCATGTCTAGCTGTGAGCCAAAGGATTTGTGCATCGCTTGCCACAAATCAGATGCAATTCATTGGTCGCGATCAGAGATAATGGAGGTTGGCACCTCGTGCCTAGCAACCACTTCTTTCAGGTAGATGACTGCGAGTGTGGAAGACTTATCCGTTTCCTTGGTGGCTAAAAGTGTGTTGGTTACGTGAGACAATCAACGATCATCCAGGTGATATTGTTTTCGTTTTGAGTTGTAAGTAGACTAGCGACAAAATCTATGCCAGTCTGTTCTCATTTCTATGTGGGTATTGCCGATTGCTGATACTTCACCTTGACTTTCCCACAAGTCAATCTGTCATTCACATACCTAACTAGGTGGGCCTTCATGCCTGGTCACCGGTACATGATCCTCCGATCCTAACATATTCCATCAAATCCAGATGGCCTGCATATCGAGGCTGATGTGCTTCGCTCAACACAAGTTCCCTCGGATTGCTGTACAGTAGGATCCATATTTGTTCCATAAAGTAGCGAGTATCGTCCGACCTGCCATGGTTGCTTCCCCATGCCCCACGTGGGTTTAACTTGGAAATTCCTCTTCCTTTAGTGCTTCGGTTTGAACAAGACGAATCTGATCGGCCAGGCTAGAGTCGATAGTAAGCTGCATGCTCATACGTGTTTTGGGTTCCACCATCATAACCGCTCGAGAGTTCCCTCCAGTGATGTCATCATATGATTAGCTCCTTCGAAACAAGGATACACAGGAGGCCCTTGTGATCGGTCTAAGTAGTGCATTCGGTGCCGTCCAAGTAACGCCTCCAACTTAAATCCAAAACCATGATAACATGCCCCTTCCTACCCCAGACTGTGAGTTGTGCAATTCCTCTGGTTAATCCTCCACATAAGCCATCACCTTCTCGTTTTGCATCGGCGTGTAACTGGGACTCTCAGTTGAACCATCATTGTATACCACTGAATCACCCGCACCCTCGGGTAAAGACGATACTTAGTGCATTGCAGTGTTGGGATTCCTACTTCGTTGGGTACATGATCAAAACGCATCTCTCGAATCTAGATGTGACATTTAACAAGACTTGCACGCAACGGCTCCTCCCACCGAGCGCTGAAATAGGCTACATATGCCACCCATGGTGTTCCTTACTCCTGGTCCTGATTCAGAACGTCGTCAACAAATACGGTTGATTCATGTGATTCCCTAAAGCTGCTGGTGTGTTGGTTAACTCAATGGCATGGTGTATAACGTTGGAATGGCTGCATTACCTTCGACATACTGTTCTAAGGGCATTCCCCCCTTAGATTTCCATCTACCCACAGCTTGTTCCTCGCAACTGGTCGGCAGGTTGTCCATACGTGGTCAAGGCAAACTGTTCTTGGCTGTCACCTTGTTGAGTATAGTGAGGGCCCCTTAAAGCGAAAACTAGATCCGATGAAACTCAAGTTCAATTATTCTTGAAGTCGATTAAGCAGTTCCTGCGACCTTCCTGATGTTAAGATAACAAGATATACTAGTAACAAGGGATACTTCTAGCATGATACGGATCTGATATCCCACCTGACGATGTGTAGATAAACCTGACAGTTCTTCTGGTAACACTTAGGGAGAAATCACAAATAATTGGTGGATCCTCGATCCTCCTTTCCTAAGCATTGACATCAGTATCGAGTGCTAACATTGCGGGGTAATCCTTCCATAGACACTCCTGGCCATTCTTGCTGAAATGAAGCCAACCGTTGTGCCACTCTAGCGTGTTAGAACAGATAACAATCCTCCACGAAGGAGAGGGTTACGTAGAATTGTCCCCTCACAGGGTACACCTATCAAGAATAACAGAAGAAGGTCGTTGTCGAACATTTGTCCCTCAAGGTCGTGTCTGCATCCCAACGATCATATGAGGTTTCTGTTAGCTTGCCATCCGCCGATTCCACAACAGGTTCAAACTCCTAGAAGCATCCAGATCAAACGAAACAGAGACGAAACGGGTTGCTACTCATATTAGCTATCACGGTGTTAAAGTCCTGACGTCGCCCCTGCCAAATCTAAATGCCTTTCCAAGAGCATCATTTCTAGTGTTGCTGGTTTTTCGTCACAAGAATTCTAAGTACTGTCGTTGCTCCCTTGGTCGTTGACCTCTTAACTTAGCTACGGCCAATCCATGTTGCAGGCACCTTTATTTCCTTACTGAAAGCTAGGGTTACGAGCACCTTGTTGTCGTTGTGACTGATGACCCCAATGTCGTTGCTCAAAACATGCCCTAGGATTCTTCACTATCATAGTCCATCTTTTCACATCCTGAGCCACGTTCTAAAGCGTTACTCACTGTGCTAGCAGTTACGCATACCACACTAAGATCAATGATTACCAATCATGCCTCGATTGGTTCGTAGGTGTTGACTCCCATGAGTCGATGATGAGGGTTAAGGATTCGATTGAAGCCAATTCGCTGGTGCTCGTTGCCGGTAATCAGGGTCGTCAAAGTACTGAGGTCGGTAAAGCGCTACGCTCACCCTCCTGTCCATCGATGTTGTAAGTGATTCAAGTAATATTCAGTATGTTGCGGGAGCGTTGCAGAAGTGATCGCACTTCAGAATCTGAGGCGTCAGTACGTTAAGTTCCAACAAGCGAAGAAAGGTGAGAAAGATATCGATCAATCATTTGACGCTGCGACGTCCAGCACATGGACGTTCGTATAAGCACCTAACATTCTACACGGTTCGCTAGGTGTTCAGATGGGTGTTCAGGTAACACTCGATAGCATCTAGTTTTGAAAGGATCCAAGGATAACTGAAAAGTTCACGTTTGAGTCTGAGTATGGGACAATTACTGCTATGGCCCCTTTAGGTTCGTTGGTTTCAAATTGATCATATAGCGAGACGGAACCCCTTTTTCACTTGTTAAGTATCACTGGGACTCGCATGCACCCCACATTATTATTATGTGTGCACCCACAATAATATTGTGATTTGCATGCTCACCTCCGCTCCCCTCAACTCATGTCAAATGGTTCCTCAAACTCGAGTAGCAAACAAAGGGTATCACGAAGCGTAAGTCATGAAGGTTTAGGGATTTACCACCCTATCAGTCACATAACATGTGCAAGTGTACATGAATTCATATTGTTGTGCTAAACGTGAAATCACATGCAATATCGTATGTAGATGTTCACTAGTTATGTAGTACAATGAGTATAAGAGAGACGAACCTTGCAGTCTGGAGCTGAGTGTCATGGTCGGTTTCGGATCAGTTCAGTTATAGTCTGGTTTTATGAAAACGTTTTTAAAACCAAGTTCTCTATAACCAGTGGCTCTGATACCAAACTGTCACGCCCCCAAAATACCACAAGCGGAAACACCACGGGACGTGTGACGTACCAGGATCCAAGCCACCAATCACATTGAACTATAGTATGTATTTAAATAAAAACTTTCATTTATTAGCATTAAGAGTTACAACGTTACAAATAATTCACAGTATACAGCGGAAGCATAATTCATTTGTTAAGTGTGTATAAACCACATGTAAAAACCATTAGTCTTATGTTGCGATTCCATGTATCTCGACCCATGACCACTCCAGCCTTCCAGATAGCAAGTTCCATGATATAACCCTACAGACCTGCAAGCATGCAGACAAGTGTGTCAAACGACGCTGGTGAGTTCAAAGTTTTGTTAACGTGTTTAGATACCAGTTACCAGATTAAAACGTTGCACAGTTTCGATGATTTGATTTGATGTTGTTATTAACTCGATTACCGCAACTGGCTACAAGATATGAATGCCCAACCCCAATGCCTCTATCTAGGCATTGGTCAAGTGGTCGAGGTAATTAGCTCAACTAATAACCTCGAGTAGATGTAAGGGGTCTTATATATACACGATGTGAATGCCCAACCCCAATGCCTCTATCTAGGCATTGGTCAAGTGGTCAAGGTAATTAGTTCACGCCCGTCCTTTCGGCACGGTGTGAGGGTGCCAAACCTAATAGCGCTATCAACTAAATACCTCGTTGCCTTACCGGCAACACGGTAGATGTAGGCGGTCTTACATAATAGAAACTAAGTAATAACAAACATCCCATTAACCTGCATTCCTCCCTGGAACGTTACCCGATATCCCTTCCCGGGATGCATGCTTGGAAAAGAGCAGTGAACTCACCTTTGCTTTGCTCGGTTAGATTAATTATCCGTTAACTAGTTGGTCAATCAAGCCCTATTGTAGATTATCAGATTCGGTCAGTTACTTGGTCACGTATCATAAATTGCACCACACATTACACAATTAACATATAACAGTCAAACACACCACACAGAACTAACAGAAATCAAACAACGTTGGGCCCATTAACAGATGTGTAACGGTCCGATCAAGAACCCTCGATCCTTTACCCGAGTCCAACCCAAAAGATCATGGCCCAACCGAATGATAAGCCCATCCGGTTAACAGCCGGATTAAACTGTGCAATCCCGAGACGCGGCCCAATACTCAAACCTGATTTACCAATCTATGGGTCAACCTACATCAGTTATTAATTTGCTAAGTATGATTCAAGTATTCCGTAAGAAAACAATACACTTAATCATATAGTGGACATTATGAATTTATATTGCACCCCACCCCTCATCAGATTAACAAAACAAGGTTATCACCTACTGATTAAATCGGCCCACCTTACAATCATCTCCATACAACTCGAAATCATGGTTTAAAATTCATTTATCACTCTCGGATCATTATAACAAGACTTACTCAATTAATCAAAATAGCAACTATTAATCATGCCAATTCAATTCTGCATTTACACGGATTTTGATAAACAAAACATCAACTCATCATATAATACTCATATTATCCTTACTGACAACTTTATTAAAATACCTATATTATTTGATTAGCTAAACACATGGGTGCCACTTACTTTTTAGTCAAGGTTATCATGAGGTCATTTACCTTCAATACTATCTATTCATTTACTACTACACAATATGAAATTAATAGGTGAGAACCACTAACCAGATGTCTGATTGATCAGCATATCGTCTCGAACAGGTGGGGGGGGGGGTTTGTTACTGCCGATCGCACAAGGGTGAGAGGTAGGGTTTTGTTATGTAAAGAATTGTGTGATAAAAGGATGTTACGTACATCCAGTTATAATGCCCAATAGAGCTAATAGTGAGCCGGTGTTCAATATAAAACAGTTAGTGGGCTGATAACAAATAGAAATCAAGTTAAGTATAATGGTTGGGCCGAGATTCCATTTAAAATGAGTGGGCCTATAACTCTGCTAACATCCCACGCACCTTACATCAATTCTAATGCAAACTTTTCATATAGTCAACAAATTGCAAATCATGTAATCATCATATAATACCCTAAGTTAAATCATGATGCAATACGTACAATCCTTGGACCTATTCACAATTGTATTCAATAGCATATATGATCATGGTTCTCATAAATCGTGCAACATATTCACATGATTACATAACCGCTTCATTCATAATGTCGTACCGAGTTACGTACACATAGGACATATACATACAAGCATGATCATCTAACAATAAACGGTACGGATGATGTCATGGTTACCTGAATACACAAGAAGGGAAGGACTTCGAATAGGGGGCTGTTGCCAGGTTGTTCAAGAGGGGTGAGGAGGAGACTAGGGTTTGCAAACTTGTGTGCGTTTAGGGAATTATGGAATATTTCGTAAACATAAGGGATATGTTGGCTCAAGGGGTGTGGGCTCGGATTGCTTATCAAGTGGTATGGGCCGAAAAGTCAGTCACCACACTCGATGGGTTGGACTACAAGTGTGTTACGAGTGGGTTCCATGGACTAAACAATACATTTAAAGGGTTCACTAATCAATTATGCAATGATCATCCAATATACGAATAACAGGTTCATATACAAAATCTAAAATAATTATCCAATACACATCTAGTGGGTTCATGTATAAGTGGTTTCGCAGATAATTATTCACACGCGCGCAAACATATAATGGATCAAACGTAAGGACACACGTTAAAGGTTGTGGAATTTAAGCAACGCTAACCTTGGGAATACGGGTTGTCACAACGGTCACTTGCACACTGTGTAATATGTATGATTAACGACCAAGTTAAGATGTTCGCCTAATCGAGATTCAATAGACCAAACATACTCTATGTAATATGTATGATTAAATTTGTTCGTTGTAATTTATATCTGTTAGTTGATATATGTAATACGTACTATTAAATTTGTTCGTTGTAATTGATATGTGTTGGTTGATATATGTCTAAAAATTCATTCAGATCTTGTACCTCCAGATTATTGTTCACGGTTGTTTGGTTTTCTTATTTTCTGGCAGAATCATCACCTCACACTTGTGAACTCTGATCTACAACATGGCTCCAGATGCTTCCTATGCTCTTGCAGGTTCCATCACTCACCACTCAATCTATACATATTAATCACATCTTCTCTATTCACCTAACCGATATCCCAATTTCGATTTCAGTGAGAGAAAAAGTTCAACAGTTGTTGAACGCTGCAGTTACCGGAGACCTCGATTTCTTGAAGAGTAAGTTTCTTTTTTCGCAATCAATTGTTGTATGAAACATACATAGCATTTTGATTCATGAACTATGTGCACAGCAGTTTATCAGTTTATAAATGTGTTAACCTAATCTTCTTCAAGGTACCATCTCTTCTTCATCTTCATCATGATCTTCACCGTTATTCAATTTGGATTATTATTCAATCTCATTCTCCTCTTCAATTGCAGTTTGCTTGCAGCACTCGTAAGTTAGGTTCCGATAGTCAATTGTTTTCAGGTACATCTCCAAATCTGAAGTAAATTCATCTCAAAACGTAGCTTATAGTGTTGTTTTTATGATACTTAGTTTTTAGATATGCAGATCTCGGATACATATATAGAATTTGTAGTTAATTGATAGCAATTTTGTGTGTGTGTTGTTATGAAGTGTCTCTTATGACTAAAAATGGACTTCAGGTATGACCTTAATGTTGACTTATTGGATGTGCATGCTGACAAGAGTACATTTCACCGTTTCGACAAGTTTAATCTCAAGTACAACCCTTGTGGACAGAGTTGACTCAGAGAGAACTTAAAGCAAGACAATTTGATTCAAGGTCCGTCTTCTGTTTAAAGTAAACACTTCAATTTATAATTGCACGTTATAAACATATATATATGATTATGAACTCTTGTGATTTCAGGTCGTTTCTTGGGAGAATTAACGAAGCAACTTTTATCCGATCTTGATGCAAGTAAATACCAGGTGGTGGAGTATAGGGTGTCGATATACGGAAGGAAGCAAAGCGAATGGGATCAGTTTTTCTCTTCCTGATATGTTGCGTGAGTTGCGTCTACCGATTTATAATCAAGTGCAACATTGATTGTGTTTCTCTCACAGGTGGTAGAGATGCCAGAAGGGCATTTGAGTTTGGACAGACGTATGTGGTGAAACCTAAAGGCAAACACCAGGCAACCATTGTCTGGTTGCATGGCCTCGGTGATAATGGTTCAAGGTAATATTTTCTTCTGTTTCTACACGAATAAAGTACCAGTTGATAGCAACTGAGATTCGTATTTGGTGTTCGTATTTTCATATCTTTTTTTGGCAGTTGGTCACAGCTCTTGGAGACGCTTCCACTTCCAAATGTAAGGATACGTTTACTATAATTTGTTAATAGAATGCCGCTAAGGCCTTGCTTATCAAGACTTATGTTTTCTGCTTTGTTGTTTGACGTTTTCTAAATGGTCAAATATTGATAGAGAAACAAAATAGTAGTAAGCTTACATTTTTAAGAAATTAAAACTTTTTGTATATCTCAAAATTATAATTTCTAAACTTGATATTGACGTCTTTGCAACTTACTTTGATTTCAATAAATTAAGCTTTTACGAAGTAGTAAACACAACCTTAATTTCTCGATTAAAAGTTGTGATTTTGGTTTATCGATTTCAAGAAAGGGATGTTTTTTATTCTTTCATTTGAATCATATCACCACCACCATTAAGATCTGGTACTTCTGGCTGTATGTTTGTAAATCTACACTTTCTAGGTAATTTTTTGTTTCCCAGATCTTTTATTCTTTGATTTTTTTGGTTTCTTTAATATCTGGTTAAAATTAGGGTTTTCAATTCATTTGAAATGGTTATTATAATGTTTTTCGGTTCGCTTTTGTTTTGATATGGATCTGGTAATTATAACATTTTTAGCGAATTTTTTTATAGCTCTTTGGTCCAGGGAAAATAATAATAGATTCATTTTTGGTGGGAAAATAATATGGGACTTCTTTTTTCTTTAGTGAAGCCCCGTTTTACTATCCAATTTGTTTTATGATCCGGGTATATAAACCATCTAAAAACCCTAAATCTGTCAATCGCCACATTCTTCTCCTTCACGCCTGTTGTTCATCCTCCTCTGATATATGTTCTCCCTTTGTCATGTTATTTGTTAAAACAAAATTGAAGGTCTAGGCATTTCTTCATCGATTACGGGTTTTTCAAAAATCGTGATTTAAGAAACAAACCAAACATTTTCATGTTTTTCGATTAAATGTTGTGAAATTATGATTCATGTGAACAAGATGGAGGTTGGTTCTGGGTGGAGATGGCAGAGGAAGCGGTTTCTTTTGTGGGTAGTTCCTGATTGGTGACCCTAAAACAGGTGATATCCTGCTTAGATCGGAAAGTGCATGTATTGTTCATGCCAAATCACGACGACTAAGGCAAACCTGGAAACCCTATTGATTGCATGCTTGATAACGTTTTCATGACGATTACGGTTTTGTTGATATTAAATTTTTGTTGGATTTGTTATTTGCTTTGTGAAATATACGATTTATATAGGGTTCCATGGTGATTCCGGTAAGAAGGATCTTCCGGTATGATTTTTGAATCAGCAATTACGGGCCGATTCTCCATTATAAGTAAGTTCTAACCATGTCCTTAATCGGTCTCCCATGTCCAGATCCGACGGTTTCTCACATATTTATGTCTGTATAGGGGCTGCAGAGACCGTCAGCGGCGGAATTGGTGAGCTTTCGCGTGAAACCAAGATTTCTTTCATCCAGGTTGTTGTCTGTTCATTATTTTCCTAGGGTTTCATTGTTTTAGTCCTTATGTTTATGTTTTGATTTTTTGATTTTGTGCCTATGCCCACTCATTAGTTTATGGTTTTTGTTTTTTTCTTCCTTACAGATTGAGTTTGGATGAGTTTTCTTTGGCTGTCATTTTGTCGAACACCTTCCATGCATGCCCAAAGTCAGTTTTTTTTTTTTAAATTCCATTTGTTAAATCAAATATTAATAATGTTGGGGTGAAGGAGGATAAGATTATAGTGGATATAAGTGGTGACGATGGAGATAGTGAAGAGGAAGGGGAACCGGAAGGTGTGATTTATTTAGATGTGGAGGTTGTTGGTAAACAAGAAGGGGCAGGGGTGATGTTGAGAAGTGGATTAATGTGATATTATATGTATTGATAGCCCTGGAAAACAGGTCGGGTCGGGTCGTGTCATGGGTGAAAATGGGTTCGGGTCCAAACGGGTTCGGGACAAAACGGGTCAATTAACAAAGGGTTGTTTTGGTTCGGGTCGAAAAGGGTTCGGGTCAACACGGGTTTGGGTCAGAACGGGTTTCGGGTCGGGTCGGGTTGGTTAAAAAAAAATTTATTAAGTGACTGTACATCAAGGGGCCATTTTGTCGGGTTTCGACACGAACCGTATCGTTTGAGATTTTTGATTTGAACAGGTGATTGACGGATAACATTGTGATAATTTTGAACAGATTCGATAGGTGTTTGATGAGATTTGTTTTGATTTGATGCACAAGTGTAACAACTATAACAGTTAACAGAAAACAAAATCAGTTGAATGTTTTGAACGGATAAAATGAAATTTAGTGATCATATTGTTCAGTGATTTGTCAAACAGTTAATACAAAAGTTCTGTTCGAATACTGTTAAAAGATTTGAGTTTCGGATTGATTCAGACGAATTTTTGATTTGTGTCAGTGACAATTGATTGATTTCGAACTGATTCGGTTGATTTAGTTGTGATTACAGTTTGTTTCGGATCATTTCGAAGTTAAAATATTAATGGAAATTGATGAAGGTTAGTTTAATGTGCAGGAAGAATGATGATGATGGAATTGATGAGAAAAAGATTATGAATTGCAAAAGGGTTTTGAATAAGAAAAGAAAGTATGCACAGTTTCATCTGGATTTGGGCCAGTCTGATTTTATGTTTAGAAATTGTAAGATTTGTGGGATGAAGTTTATGCCTGGAGATGAAGATGATGAGAGGCTGCACAAAGAGTTTCATAAGAGTTATACTCATGGTATTGGCTTGAAGGTATTTGATTTGTAGCAGCATTATAGTACTACTATGATTAGGTTATTTTACATGTACATTGTTGTGGATCCTCTTTTCTTGATGGATAGTAGTTGAAATTTTTTATTTTGTGACCCAGAATTGTGACCATTGTCCAGACACACTAAAAAACAGTAACCTGTTGGTTTGTGGTGAGGCTTCACAAGGACTTTGAACACCCCTTTACCCTAAATGGGTCAACGAATAGATCTTATAAGTTAATAATTTTTATTCATATTATAAACGGGTGGCATGTTTTATTTTAGTACAATCTCGACATGCCTTTTTTATTTGACAGGTTAAAGGGGTTAGACTAGCCAACCCAAATTACTATCGTGGATTCATGTCGTGTTTTGGTTGTGTTGTGAATTGACACACCACTTTGAAACTAAATACAAGAATAAATTGGCTATTTTTACTTTTTGAATTTTGAATGTTGTTGTCACACCCCCAAAATCCACACGCGGAGTATCACCGCTTGAAGGCGTGACTGACCAGGATCAAGCCACCAATCATATTGAACAAGCATGTAAGTAAACATAATTCAACCAAACAATATGAAAGGTGTTTCAAAACCAAAGCATAGTTAAGTGTTTAGCGAAAGCATAAATTGTAAAACCCATAGCAAGTATTAAGCATGAAATAAAGTAATGTTTAAAGCATGGCACACACTGCCATGTCCCACAACGACTGTTCCTCCCTGTGCAAGCTCCATGAGTACCTAATGACCTGCAAGGCATGTAGCAACGAATCAACAACAAAGTTGAGTGAGTTCACAGTTGGTTGTTTGGTTATAGTATTCATTTCGTAAATCGTATGTTCGTTTTGTAAAAACATGTATCGTATTAATCCGTATCGCGGCCAATCCAGGCATGTGTGCGATGATTAGTGGGGGCTTCCCATGTGTTACTAGACCACGTGTATCGACTGCTACGAAAATGTAAGAGGTGCCCTAAGTCAATGTCTATCAGCATTGACCCTTTGCCCATAGTCCATTAGTACACGCCCGTCCGACTGGCACGGTGTGAGGTTTGTTAAACCTAATAGCGCTATTAACTAATGACCTGCTCGCCATAGGCCTCGTCGATTAAGTCGATAAATGAGGGACTTCCTTTGATAGAGTTGATGGTCTTATGATCGTGTACGTAGGCTTTACGTACGTGCCCTTCAATCCGAGGACAGTAGTAAGTATAACTGTACGTAGGTTTTACGTACGTGCCCTTCAATCCGAGGACAGTAAAAATTAGTTTAATAGTAATGGTTGTACGAGTAGTTATTCAATCCCCTGGGAATCCCATGCCTTGGCTAGTGTGAACTCACCTTGGTTTGCTCGGCAGATACACAGAAAGGTCAAGTCTAGCTGCTAGTGGTCAACCACGTCCTAACACGGTTACCATACAAGTCAGGTTTTGGTTTCAAGTAGTGCACATAAGTATCACGTAAGATAGCATATAAGAAACACACACAGATCATGGCATCACATATTATCACGTTCAACACTTATAACGTATTCATGATTGGGCTCGCACAAGTCTAATAACCTTGTGCAATTCACCCGTTGAAGCCCAATAAAACCCGACCCAATATCAAGAAAGCCCAAAACATCTATTCACATATACACGGCTCAACATATAAACATCTTGTGCGATCCATACATCTTGTGCAACCAGCCTTATTACCCAGCCCAACAACTACACACACGGCCCAGAATAACAAACATACCAAAATCTTGTGCGACTCAAACTTCTTGTGCGACTGGAACAATCTTGTGCGACTGGACTCTGATCTTGTTCGACCAGGAGTCTTGTGCGAATGGACCCCTTGTGCGACTAGTTTAGACATCCCAATATCTTGCCATTCGGTTACAACCATTCAACAGTTTCCATATTTACAATAATTCAATCAACAGTTTTTTATTTTCCAATCAACATACAATCGATCAAACTAATCAATTATCATTTAATCCATAAGAACCCTAATCATTTATCAAGCATAACCATTAAGCATAACAACTAAATATGACAACTCAACACTTATTCAAGCCTGATACATCACAGCCGAATATCAATATTCAAACATAACATCATAGATCCTTATTCTAATCCGATTTATGAACATACAACCGATTATAAACATTTGATTCTAAATCATCATGCCACCTAACCTGCAAACAAGATATGATAGTCGACTAACATCATTACACACATCCGATTACTAATACACATCTTGATTTCGTCTCACACATGTGAACCGATTTTAAGGACACCAATATTAAAGTTTACATCATCATCAATCGTGTATCATTTACAAATCATCACATGAAACCTGTATAATCACATAACATAACATCAACTAATAACAAAACACTAACCGGTTAAAAGAGGTAAACGAGAATGATCCGAATAAAAGAATGATCCGAGCACTATGATCTTCGATGGATGATCTTCGATGGATGATCTTTGATGGTGAGGGAGTGTTTGCCGTCGAGTTTGAGAGAGAGAATGAGAGAAAGCTAGGGTTTGTGTGTGTGTTGTGTTTAGCAAACGAATGAGGAGTCTGCATTCCCCTCATGTGTTATGCGACACAAGTGTAATGGGCCGAACCCAAGCTTGGGCTGCCCTTTGGTCTCGGATGCAAATGTGTGGCCCGAATGGGTTTGTGCGATCAGGTGAGTGTTGTGCGTTTGGGCCGTTTATATACATACATACATTACACAAAGCACGTATCAACATAACATTCATATAATCATTCACTTTCATAAAATCACATATCGTACACATACGTTACATCAAAGTACAAAGATAGGTTCGGAAAATACGAGTTGTCACATTATCCCCAAGTTGAAAGAAATTTCATCCCGAAATTTGGTATGTACTCACTGAGGAAGCTAGTTAAGTTGTATGGTTTTCCTGGTTTTCCTGGGGTGTCACATCCTCCCCCCGTTGATCTGGAATTTCCTCATGAAATTCCGTAGCTTCAGCCTCAGTAGTGGTTGTACTGTTTGCGAATAGTTGGGGATACTTTTGCTTCATTTGATCTTCGCGTTCCCAGGTGAACTCTGGGCCACGACGGGAGTTCCAACGAACTCGAACGAGAGGTATTCTAGTGTGCTTGAGGACCTTAACATCCCGGTCCGTGATTTCGACTGGTTCCTCGACGAATCGTAACTGCTCGTCGATAGTAAGATCCTTCAAAGGAACTATGTGGGTCTCATCTGACAGACACTTCTTCAGATTTGACATGTGGAAAACGTTGTGAACTGCACTGAGTTCTGCTGGTAAATTTAGTTTGTAGGCCACTTTGCCTATTTTCTCTATGACTTCAAAAGGTCCGACGTATCGTGGGTTAAGTTTGCCTTGTTTACCAAAACGAACCACACCCTTCCAGGGTGAAACTTTGAGTAGCACTCGCTCCCCAACCTGGAGCTCAAGTGGTTTCCTGCCCTTATCGGCGTAGATTTTCTGATGGTCGCGAGCTGCCGCCATTCGTTGTCGTATTTGAGCAATTCGTTCTGTTGTGTCTACCACAAGTTCTGGACTAGTAATTTGACTATCCCCCACCTCTGCCCAACAAAGAGGTGACTGGCATTTACGCCCGTACAATGCCTCAAACGGAGCAGCTTTAATGCTGGTGTGGTAGCTGTTATTGTACGAAAATTCCACAAGTGGCAGATGCTTTTCCCAGCCGTTGCCAAAGTCAATTACACATGCCCTAAGCATGTCTTCGAGGGTCTGGATGGTGCGTTCAGACTGCCCATCCGTTTGTGGGTGATAAGCTGTGCTCATATCTAAACGTGAGCCAAAAGACTTGTGCATTGCTTGCCACAGTTCTAACGTAAAACGTGCATCTCGATCTGAGATAATAGAGGTGGGCACTCCGTGCCTCGAGACAACTTCCTTAAGATATACGTCTGCTAGTGTGGAGAACTTATCCGTTTCCTTGATAGCCAAGAAATGAGCAGACTTTGTGAGTCGATCCACGATCACCCAAATAGTATCGTTACCACGTTGAGATCTAGGCAGGCCAGTAACAAAATCCATGGAAATTTGCTCCCATTTCCATTGTGGTATTTCTGGTTGTTGGAGTAGACCTGAAGGTTTCTGATATTCCGACTTGACTCTCGCACAAGTCAAGCACTTGCTAACGTATGTTGCTATGTGAGCTTTCATGCTAGGCCACCAATACGTAGTTTTGATATCGTGGTACATCTTATCCGAACCAGGATGTACTAAGTAGCGAGACTTGTGTGCCTCATCCATCACAAGCTCTCGTAGGTTGCCATAGAATGGGACCCAAATGCGTCCTGTTACGTAGTAAGCACCGTCTTCCTTTTGTTCTAATCGTTGCCTTGAGCCGCGTAGGGCTTCAGCCCTGACGTTTTCTGGTTTCAATGCTTCTATCTGAGCGTCTCGTATTTGCGAAGGAAGACTAGACTGTATAGTGAGTTGTAAAGCTCGTACGCGCTTAGGCGCAGTGTCCTTTCGACTGAGGACGTCAGCCACAACATTGGCTTTGCCTTGGTGGTACCTGATCGAGCATTCGTAGTCATTCAGTAGCTCGACCCATCGTCGTTGTCGCATATTCAGTTCCTTCTGTTTGAAAATATGTTCGAGACTCCTGTGGTCGGTGTAGATGGCGCACTTGGTACCGTACAGGTAATGTCGCCATATCTTAAGTGCAAAAACAACAGCTCCCAGCTCTAAGTCGTGTGTAGTGTAGTTTCTTTCATGAACTTTGAGTTGGCGTGAGGCGTAGGCTATAACTTTATCCCGCTGCATCAATACACAACCAAGACCCTGAATGGATGCATCGCAGTAAATCACAAAGTCGTCTGTACCCTCTAGCAATGAAAGGATAGGTGCACTGCAAAGTCTATCCTTTAAGTGTTGAAACGCTAATTCCTGTGCATTTCCCCATCGATAAACAACGCCTTTCTGCGTCAGTGAAGTGAGAGGCTGTGCAATCTTGGAAAAATCCTTAATGAACCTCCTGTAGTAACCTGCCAATCCCAAGAATTGGCGGATTTCCGTTGGCGTACGAGGTGCAGGCCAGCTCTTGATCGAATCTACCTTGGATGGATCAACGTGAATCCCATCCTTGTTCACCACATGGCCTAAGAAATGGACTTCACGAAGCCAGAAGTCGCATTTTGAAAACTTGGCGTACAGCTGTTCTGTTCGAAGGAGTTCCAAAATGAGTCGCAGATGCTGCTCGTGTTCCTCCTGACTCTTCGAATAGATCAGAATGTCGTCGATGAAAACTATGATGAACTTGTCTAGGTAAGGCTTGCACACTCGATTCATAAGGTCCATGAAAACCGCAGGTGCGTTTGTCAGCCCAAAAGGCATAACCAAAAACTCACAGTGTCCATATCGAGTTCTAAAGGCTGTTTTGGAGACGTCCTCTTCTCGGAATCTCAGCTGATGATATCCTGATCTCAAATAAATCTTCGAATAGTAGCTCGACCCTTGCAGCTGGTCGAACAAGTCGTCAATGCGTGGAAGTGGATAGCGATTCTTCACAGTCACCTTGTTCAGTTCACGGTAGTCGATGCACATTCTGAAAGTACCGTCTTTCTTCTTCACGAATAGCACTGGAGCTCCCCAGGGCGAAGAGCTAGGACGAATAAAACCCTTATCCAAGAGTTCTTGTAGTTGCGTAGAGAGTTCTTTCAACTCTGATGGAGCTAAGCGATACAGTGCACGAGCTATGGGCACTGCTCCAGGAGCTAGCTCGATTTGGAACTCGACCTGGCGATGAGGCGGAAGGCCAGGCAGTTCCTCAGGGAATACCTCAGGATAGTCGCGTACAATTGGAAAATCTTCTATCTTCTTCTCTTTCTTCGAGGTGTCAGTAACGAGAGCCAGAATAGCAGTGTGGCCCTTTCTTAAGCACTTCTGAGCCTTAAGGAAAGAGATGATGCTCACAACAGCACCACTCTTGTTGCCACGAATCATGAGAGGTTCATCACCTGGGCGAGGAATACGGACAATCTTTTCATTGCAAAGAATCTCTGCTTGGTGTTGGGATAACCAGTCCATCCCAATGACAACGTCGAAACTACTCAGCGTGATAGGAAGGAGGTCGATAGAGAAAGTGTGATCAGCAAGAACAAGATTACAACCCTTGACTGCGTGTGTGACTTCTAGACTTTTACCATTAGCTAACTCTACAGCGTGCTTGGGGTTCAAAGGTGTTGGGGTACGCTTAAGCAGTTGACTAACTTTTAGGGACACATAACTAGTATCAGCACCCGAATCAAATAAGACAGTAACGTAAAAGTCGTCGAGAAGGAACTTACCCGTCACAACATTGGGATCATTCCTCGCTTCACCCTGACCAATAACGAACACACGACCCCTTGCACCATTGCCGTTGTTGCCCCCATTGTTCCCATTCCCCTGATTGTTGTTATTGTTGTTGTTGTTATGGTTCCTGTTCAGTTGGGGACAATCTCTCTTGAAGTGGCCTTCAGCTCTACACTGAAAGCACCCTTTGTTGTCTCGTTGTTGCTGCTGCTGGTCTTGTGGAGCTGGTGGTTGTTGTCGCTGGTTCTGATTCGCAGGTCGTAAGCTCCTACAGTCCTTAGCTTCATGACCCATCTTGAGACACCTCTGGCAACGATTCTTGTTGCACTGACCGCTGTGGTGTCTATTGCATCTTTTGCACTTTGGAAGGTTTCCTTGTGTCACACCCCGACCACGTAGAACATACAAAACGTGGCGGAAATGTCGGGGAGTGTTGTAACAGAATTAATCGTTTCAAATCCATAGCAATTAAAGTTTCGTTTTAATGATCAATTATGAGAGTTTACAATGTTTAAACAAGAAACAAAGGGTACATAACATAAGTTAACTAGTTATTGTCTCGTTTTAAGTCGCTAAGGCACGAGTCCATCCTAAATGTAGCATGTATCAACAATCATTTCAAAGCAGTACCTGAAACATGTGTAAAAACGAGGTCAGCAAAGAAATGCTGGCGAATACATTGGTTTTGTAGGAGTGTCGAAATCATGGCTAGTTTAGACGTTGCAATACTTTATTTAAAAACCTTGTTTTGAAAAGAGTATAATATTGCAACTTAATTAACCAAGTCAAATCAAGCTGTTTATAATTTGTAAAACCTCGTAGCCATGACTCTTAAACCATAAACATTTGTTTTAGTAAATTATTTGAAAAACAATGATAAGTTCTGATGATATGTATAAATAAGAGAATAATGCATGATTAAATGAATAACCATGTAACATGAGTTTGTATAAGATATGTTGTTTGTAAAACAATGTCTTGTGAAAAGTATGTTATTTGTATAAATGTTATATATTTCAAACTGAAATGATTCAAATAACGTTACAGTATGTAATACCATACAGGCACTTATATATAGGAAGTACCAGCGGCGTATCCACCATGCTTGTATCATATTACACACGCATCGTTACTTAACCACTTAATCAAACTAAACCAAATCGATAGATAGATAGTACATTAAATATACCTTCGTTGTTCAAAAGAATAGATTTAGATAGTATAGTACAAGTATACTTCGGATTTATAGATAACATATCAAAATATGCTTTGGGTGTGATAAATAACATATTAAACTATGTTTTTGTTTAGTAAATAACATATTAAAATATGCTTTGGATGGTTAACAAAATATATGTTGGTTTGTACAATACCACACATGAGAGTATATTCAACTATACTTTAATAGTGTGATTTAAGAATTCATTCAGACCTAGTGCATCAAGATACACCTTTGAGACTATAGAAATACCACAAAGGCAATTCCTATTTGGATGGAGCAACAAATTGGTTTCAAACATTCCATGCCAACAGGAATGGGGTGTCAAATCCTATAGCGCTATATCATACTAACAATCGGTCTGGTGAACATAAAATAAGTACAATTCAACAATTTATTTTATGTTCTTTGAGAAAACAATGTTTAAATCATAGATAGTCATTCAATTGGTCAATAGATAAGTAATAACATGTATAATCAATTATACTTTTGGAAAACATGAAAGTAACAGATAGGTACACATGCTTCACCCCAAAACAGTTTGGAAAACAGTAAAATAGGGGAATAATGTACTCGCCTGAGATTGCTCAGAAGTCCTAGGATAACCACCAAGCAATGCTAGAGATCGCGGAATATCAAACGGCACCTAATATAGGTAACTATATTAATGAACCGGACCTAAATCGGAAGACTGGGTAGCATGAGGGTTTGTAAACCAAATGAGTGTAGGAACTCATATGATATGGTTAATCAAAGCCTACATACTAAATGAAACTTAACCTAAGTGTCTGCGACCCATTACGACCCGTTTAGGTAGCTTATGCTACTTTAACGCGTCGTTCGCGTGAAACGCGTTCGGACCGCCTAACTAGTCCTATGACAAGTATTATATGCCTAAACATGTTACAAAATCAGTTACGTGACAAGAGTTTAGGTTACATATGCTTAATTACCAATTTTTGTATGAAAAGGGTATTCTGGTAATTTACCTAAGGCATATAAACTACCTATCATACAACTATTTAAACGTCGTGACCATAAGGTATAACCTCGGAAGGTTATTCCCTACACTATGGTCACCTAATGTGTTTGGTCGGATCCTAATGATCGACCAAACTGGGTCGGGTTCGAAGGTATAGGCGATTTATTAGATCGCCTACCCTACGACCCTAGACAACGTGGTAATCAGTAGGCATAGTCCCAAGGGACTATGACCATCATGATTACAATCACGTTGCGAAGTTCTAACGAACTTCGCATTGACCATTACTGGTCAACGCTGAAAGTCAAACAAAGTTTGACTTTCTGACTCGAAAAGCAGTAAAAAAAATGAAAAGAACGAAAGAATACTTACGAAGGGTCCCCGAATGCTAATCTAAATCAGTATAGTTCAGGTATGAAACAAAGTTTCAACTTAGAACACAACTAATAAGATTCTAGTAAGTAATGAGGTTGGATGGCATGGGTATTTATAGAATTCGGGTAACCGTTAGGATCGTTTCTTGAATAACGTGATCGAATCTCGTGCGTACACTTGTTGGAAAGGTTATGGAGCCACATATGCCCCTTAACTTAGTGACACATCAACTTAAAACATGTGGTGGAGGATCAAATGGCTGCAACTTGTGATTAAAAACACTGAATCTGGTCCAGAAGGGGGCTCGCGTGACGCTAAGGACCCTCGCGTCACGCTAGGCCCCTGTTTTGGCAGATTTTGCAGAAATGGTCCCTGCACATCGTTTCGTTGCGTAACGTCGCTTCTAAGGCCCGTCAAGCCAACTTTAAGGCCCTAAAATGATGCCTAAACATTGTGGACATGAAACATGTTCAAAAATATGCCGGGTGTTGGTTCGTTTGGTCGTACGAACGCGATGTTCGCTTAATTACGACGGAACGCGCACAAGCGCGAAAAACGATCCAAATGACGCAACGAATGGATTTTTCTTAAGGCGAACACTAAAATATAATGTAGTCATGCTTTCATAAATTTTTGGATGTCCAGATGTATTCAGAACGTAAGTTATGCGCGAAAATGCAAACTTGTGCACTTTTTGACACTTTTAGTCCCTGAATGACACAAAAGTTTATTTTAGCATACCGAACACCTCAAAGCCTATTTCTAAGCTATATGAAGGGTATTTATGGTATGTTTAACTTATGGTCATGCTCCGGAATGTCTGTTACAGTTCAAATTGGCATACTTTCGTAGTTTGTCAACTTTAGTCCCTGTAAGCGATTTAACTTTGATTTCACCACACCAAACCTTCCAAAACTTATATCTAAGTTATGTATAGGTTATTTAAGGTATGTTAAGCCTATTTCACTATTCCGGAGTGTTCGTTGCATTAAACTGGTTATATTTACGCATCGGTGCGCGTATAACCTTCCAGAAAGCGATTTAGGGTTTGAAATTGAACAAGAGTTGATATGTGTAAACGATACACATATTTTTACAAATCCCAAGTATGAAATATAATATTTCATTGGTTTGGTATTTGTTTGATGGCCGTGAAGTGACACAGGTGTTACAGTCTCCCCTACTTTAGGAAATTTCGTCCCGAAATTTAATTCTAGAGGAAACTTGTGAAGACAGCTGTGACCGTTTCGCCTTCCAATAGTTCCATTGAACCCTTAAGTAAAACTCTGGGCCATGTTAGGACTCTTAGCGAATTTGTTAACCCTCAAAGTGAATTCCTTGTAGCAGTAAAACATGGAATTTTTTTTTTTGAACCACGGACAGAGGAACGTTTCTTATGAAGACTTATCATTTGAAACTGTGTGTGTGATTGAGACCAGAATTGAGAAGTGTGAGAATAAATGACATCGGTCAAAGTCCGAGACTTCTCCCGTATCATTATTCTTGTCACTTTAGGTCTTAACACATGACAAAACTTCTTGTGGTTTCTGTGCACTGAATTCCATAATTATGTAGGCCTCCATAATTACGTAATCTCTTGCACAGTCCGCACAGTCCATTTCATAATGCATAGAGGAAAAATCAATTGAATAAACATGAAGCGACTTGACTAGATCACCAAAGGATCTTTTCAATTATATCATCATATGATATTTCTAATCAGATTTTCAAAAATTTATCTGTTTAACTAGTCCTCCCAAGGGTCCAATTATAGAATAGTACTTTAAAACCCAAGGGACTTGACTACAACGTAGAAGTCCATTAAGGATTTAAGATAGTAACTTTGGATATCCTATTATGAATCTCTCATATGAAATATAAAAGACTCTACGAGGATTTGGATGGATCACATACAACCACAAAACATGTAAGAAAACATATAAGCACATAATTAGTTAACTTGATTCTTTAATTTGTTGTCTTTGGGGCATGGATATTTAAAGCACACTAGAAATCCAATCCATGAATTTCATTTGGTACTTTAATCATTTCCAAGGATTCATCTAAAAAGATAGAAGGATTCTCAATAAGAGTTTGGCTTTGTTTCTTAGAAGAAACAAGTGTTTAAGGTTCTTGGGGAGATCACAAGTGATCATAAAATAACTGAACCATACGAATAGTTTGTCTTTGAGTTGACATCATAAGATTGTATCCAACGATCACACAATCGTATCAGTTTTGCAAAAATAAAAACGACGAATTTTTATTTATATAACAACTGACTTGTCTTTAAACATCATAAGATAACAGCCAAGGAAAAATAACAAAACACTAGTTGTTCACTGCCGCATCATTGTTCATGTTTGCCCCATTGATGTTGAACACTCGTCCATGCGCTGGAGGTGCGTTAACAAGTCTTGGGCAATTGTTCCTGTAGTGGGTAAGGTCACCACAATTATAACATGACCCCGGAGGGAACCGTGCTTGAACAGCAGCAGGGTTTGTAGCAGCTTGATTTGCATAACGACAAACATTGATCAAATGTCCCAACCGCCCACAGTGGGTACATTTGTGACACTGCTCTTGCGCTAGATGATGACGGTTGCACTTGTTGCACAAAGGTGCAGTACCAACATAGTTTTGCCTTTTGCGAGGTTGTGCTGGTTGGTTTGGTGCAACCTGTTTGTCTTGAGCAGTTACAGCGCAGTTCTGAGAGGCTTTGCGCTTCTTCTTCTTGGACACCTCAGCATTTTCTTCCTTTGGTTCCACATGAGCAGTCTTGTCAGATGGTCTTGGGTCGCCCTTCCGAAACAGCTTTTTCTTTCTGATGTGGGATTCAGTCAGAGTGGCAGACAGTTCAATGGCTTGTCTGACAGTAGTAGGGTTACTGCCAGTAACGATATCCTGAACTAGATCAGGAAGACCATCTGTATATTTCTCGATCGCCTTATCCACAGGAGTAACCATAGCAGGACACAACAGACTCAATTCTTCAAAACGGTCAGTATAGGCTCGATGCTCGCCACTGTCTTGCTTCAAATCATCAAACTCCCTCTCCAAAGCTCGCAGTTCATGACGAGGGCAAAACTCCTTCATCATAAGAGCCCTAAGCTCAGCCCAAGTCTGTGCTAATGCAACCTCAGCACCGCGATCTCTCATCACCCCGTTCCACCATGTAAGAGCCCTCTTCTGAAACACACTCGAAGAAAACTCGACCTTACGATTTTCAGGACACAGAACATGACGGAAGGTATTCTCAATGCTCTCGAACCACTGAAGAAGCCCAGTTGCTCCCTCGGAACCACTAAACTTGAGCGGTTTGGCCGAGTTGAAACTCTTGAAATTGCATGGAGCATTGTTGTTGTTGATGGCTTGCATCATTTGAGCATAAAGATTTGGGAAGGCAACAGCCATTTGCTGCGCGATGATTTCCGCCAGTTCGGCATTTGCCATCTGATTGTCGCGTCGAGGAGGCATTCTAAAAGAGGAAACATGAAAGGAAACGAGTGAGAGAAATAGACGAAAAGAATGAGATGAAACAAATTTGATGAAGGCAAGGATAGTGGTCATTTGTTCGCTTTACAAAGCAAACAAACTACACACAGTGACTAATCAAAGTAAATGGGTCAAAAATAATGTATCGCGAAGACATGCTCGCCTATAAGTGAACACTCATCCCAAGAATTCCCAGGTAAGCACAACTGGTCTCGCGTCTGATGAGATATATACGAAGTGCTTGCCTAGACAGAAAACCCAGAATACAGGCATTCACCCTTCCAGTTTGCACATGTTCACATTATTTAAAACCCAAAACCTTGACGAGATTTTTGAAAATTCAAAGGGGTTTAAAACCATATAACAGAGGGTTCAAAACCTTACAATAGAGGGTTCAAAACCTAGTAATTAATCATCCTAGAACAGATGATTAGTTTTCAAAGCGGTTTCGAAAAATTATGTTCTTGTTGTGGTAGTCGCCTAAGGATAGGTGACGGTATTGTTTTATGACTAAACGCAAGTAAACTCACGTTAGGGTCCTAAGAAGGTTATAGACTAGGTCAAAGCATTACTAATAACCTAATTCCCTATAACCATTGGCTCTGATACCATCTTTTCTGTCACACCCCGACCACGTAAAACATACAAAACGTGGCGGAAATGTCGGGGAGTGTTGTAACAGAATTAATCATTTCAAATCCATAGCAATTAAAGTTTCGTTTTAATGATCAATTATGAGAGTTTACAATGTTTAAACAAGAAACAAAGGGTACATAACATAAGTTAACTAGTTATTGTCTCGTTTTAAGTCGCTAAGGCACGAGTCCATCCTAAATGTAGCATGTATCAACAATCATTTCAAAGCAGTACCTGAAACATGTGTAAAAACGAGGTCAGCAAAGAAATGCTGGCGAATACATTGGTTTTGTAGGAGTGTCGAAATCATGGCTAGTTTAGACGTTGCAATACTTTATTTAAAAACCTTGTTTTGAAAAGAGTATAATATTGCAACTTAATTAACCAAGTCAAATCAAGCTGTTTATAATTTGTAAAACCTCGTAGCCATGACTCTTAAACCATAAACATTTGTTTTAGTAAATTATTTGAAAAACAATGATAAGTTCTGATGATATGTATAAATAAGAGAATAATGCATGATTAAATGAATAACCATGTAACATGAGTTTGTATAAGATATGTTGTTTGTAAAACAATGTCTTGTGAAAAGTATGTTATTTGTATAAATGTTATATATTTCAAACTGAAATGATTCAAATAACGTTACAGTATGTAATACCATACAGGCACTTATATATAGGAAGTACCAGCGGCGTATCCACCATGCTTGTATCATATTACACACGCATCGTTACTTAACCACTTAATCAAACTAAACCAAATCGATAGATAGATAGTACATTAAATATACCTTCGTTGTTCAAAAGAATAGATTTAGATAGTATAGTACAAGTATACTTCGGATTTATAGATAACATATCAAAATATGCTTTGGGTGTGATAAATAACATATTAAACTATGTTTTTGTTTAGTAAATAACATATTAAAATATGCTTTGGATGGTTAACAAAATATATGTTGGTTTGTACAATACCACACATGAGAGTATATTCAACTATACTTTAATAGTGTGATTTAAGAATTCATTCAGACCTAGTGCATCAAGATACACCTTTGAGACTATAGAAATACCACAAAGGCAATTCCTATTTGGATGGAGCAACAAATTGGTTTCAGACATTCCATGCCAACAGGAATGGGGTGTCAAATCCTATAGCGCTATATCATACTAACAATCGGTCTGGTGAACATAAAATAAGTACAATTCAACAATTTATTTTATGTTCTTTGAGAAAACAATGTTTAAATCATAGATAGTCATTCAATTGGTCAATAGATAAGTAATAACATGTATAATCAATTATACTTTTGGAAAACATGAAAGTAACAGATAGGTACACATGCTTCACCCCAAAACAGTTTGGAAAACAGTAAAATAGGGGAATAATGTACTCGCCTGAGATTGCTCAGAAGTCCTAGGATAACCACCAAGCAATGCTAGAGATCGCGGAATATCAAACGGCACCTAATATAGGTAACTATATTAATGAACCGGACCTAAATCGGAAGACTGGGTAGCATGAGGGTTTGTAAACCAAATGAGTGTAGGAACTCATATGATATGGTTAATCAAAGCCTACATACTAAATGAAACTTAACCTAAGTGTCTGCGACCCATTACGACCCGTTTAGGTAGCTTATGCTACTTTAACGCGTCGTTCGCGTGAAACGCGTTCGGACCGCCTAACTAGTCCTATGACAAGTATTATATGCCTAAACATGTTACAAAATCAGTTACGTGACAAGAGTTTAGGTTACATATGCTTAATTACCAATTTTTGTATGAAAAGGGTATTCTGGTAATTTACCTAAGGCATATAAACTACCTATCATACAACTATTTAAACGTCGTGACCATAAGGTATAACCTCGAAAGGTTATTCCCTACACTATGGTCACCTAATGTGTTTGGTCGGATCCTAATGATCGACCAAACTGGGTCGGGTTCGAAGGTATAGGCGATTTATTAGATCGCCTACCCTACGACCCTTGACAACGTGGTAATCAGTAGGCATAGTCCCAAGGGACTATGACCATCGTGATTACAATCACGTTGCGAAGTTCTAACGAACTTCGCATTGACCATTACTGGTCAACGCTGAAAGTCAAATAAAGTTTGACTTTCTGACTCGAAAAGCAGTAAAAAAAATGAAAAGAACGAAAGAATACTTACGAAGGGTCCCCGAATGCTAATCTAAATCAGTATAGTTCAGGTATGAAACAAAGTTTCAACTTAGAACACAACTAATAAGATTCTAGTAAGTAATGAGGTTGGATGGCATGGGTATTTATAGAATTCGGGTAACCGTTAGGATCGTTTCTTGAATAACGTGATCGAATCTCGTGCGTACACTTGTTGGAAAGGTTATGGAGCCACATATGCCCCTTAACTTAGTGACACATCAACTTAAAACATGTGGTGGAGGATCAAATGGCTGCAACTTGTGATTAAAAACACTGAATCTGGTCCAGAAGGGGGCTCGCGTGACGCTAAGGACCCTCGCGTCACGCTAGGCCCCTGTTTTGGCAGATTTTGCAGAAATGGTCCCTGCACATCGTTTCGTTGCGTAACGTCGCTTCTAAGGCCCGTCAAGCCAACTTTAAGGCCCTAAAATGATGCCTAAACATTGTGGACATGAAACATGTTCAAAAATATGCCGGGTGTTGGTTCGTTTGGTCGTACGAACGCGATGTTCGCTTAATTACGACGGAACGCGCACAAGCGCGAAAAACGATCCAAATGACGCAACGAATGGATTTTTCTTAAGGCGAACACTAAAATATAATGTAGTCATGCTTTCATAAATTTTTGGATGTCCAGATGTATTCAGAACGTAAGTTATGCGCGAAAATGCAAACTTGTGCACTTTTTGACACTTTTAGTCCCTGAATGACACAAAAGTTTATTTTAGCATACCGAACACCTCAAAGCCTATTTCTAAGCTATATTAAGGGTATTTATGGTATGTTTAACTTATGGTCATGCTCCGGAATGTCTGTTACAGTTCAAATTGGCATACTTTCGTAGTTTGTCAACTTTAGTCCCTGTAAGCGATTTAACTTTGATTTCACCACACCAAACCTTCCAAAACTTATATCTAAGTTATGTATAGGTTATTTAAGGTATGTTAAGCCTATTTCACTATTCCGGAGTGTTCGTTGCATTAAACTGGTTATATTTACGCATCGGTGCGCGTATAACCTTCCAGAAAGCGATTTAGGGTTTGAAATTGAACAAGAGTTGATATGTGTAAACGATACACATATTTTTACAAATCCCAAGTATGAAATATAATATTTCATTGGTTTGGTATTTGTTTGATGGCCGTGAAGTGACACAGGTGTTACACCTTGATAACCACCTTGCCTTTGGCTACTAGAAGATGGCTGACCAGGGCTCTTGTAGTCATCAGTTCTTCTCTGCTGAGACTGAGACTGAACAGAAGTTGAACCTTTGCTTGAAGCTCCATCCCACTTATGTTTGTTGTCGCCGGTAGTTTCCGAAGTAGCTGCAACACTAATACGCTTTGGTAACCTGTTCTGCTCCACCGCCTGGTCAGTGAGGCGATGAGCCAATTGTACAACTTGCTGGATGGTGGTTAGGTTGGCTGAAGTCACATGACTTTGGATTTCTGGCACTAAGCCCTTGAGATAAAGTTCGATACGCTTAATTGGAGGGTCCACCACAGTAGGTCACAGTAATGCAAGCTCATTCGATCTCTTCGTATACGCCTCAATTTCTGACCCCGTCATCTTGAGGTTGAAGAACTCGACTTCCAACTTATGAATGTCATCACGACTGCAGTATTCCTCCTTGATCATCTCTTTAAAATTATTCCATGGGGTGGCGTTAGCAGCAACCAACCCCAGCATTTGAACCTGAGCGTTCCACCACGTGAGAGCTAAACCTTCTAGGGTACCGGTAGCATACTTCACCCTGCGAGCCTCAGGGCATTCACACATCTCGAATACAGATTCGAGCTTTTCAAACCAGTGGAGGAGTCCAACTGCCCCTTCCGTGCCACTGAAAGTACCAGGACGACAGTCCATGAAAGTTTTGAAGGTGCACACAGGAGGCTGTGCTGGTTGACCTGTCGTGAGAGTAAGAAAGAACAGAGTTTAACACAAAGGTTGGATTCATGAGAGTAGGATCCAGAGATCCTAGAGTGAATCGGGATGGCAGGGTATACCTCCTGCCTCAGCAGCTGCAAGTGCCGCAGCAACTTGTTGGTTAATCAGAGCCGTCAACTGGGCTTGTGTCATGTTAACGCGTCCAGACATGATCTTCATATCAAGGGAAACACGAGTGAGATGAGTTCGCAAAAAAAAATGCGATGACAGAAGAGAGTAAGCACACATGTGTTCAAGAAACAGTAGCTATACTAACTAAGTATATCATGAGCAAAGCTCTACGATATCTAGCATGTAGGTAATAAAACATAAACCATATCACCTAGAATGTCGAGCCTTGCACGTGGAGTGAAGCGTCGTTGTGGATCGTAGAGCACTGTACAGGTTATAGTCTGGTTTTAACAAAAATCATTTTCCCTTATTAAAACCAAGTTCTCTATAACCAATGGCTCTGATACCAATCTGTCACACCCCCAAAATCCACACGCGGAGTATCACCGCTTGAAGGCGTGACTGACCAAGATCAAGCCACCAATCATATTGAACAAGCATGTAAGTAAACATAATTCAACCAAACAATATGAAAGGTGTTTCAAAACCAAAGCATAGTTAAGTGTTTAGCGGAAGCATAAATTGTAAAACCCATAGCAAGTATTAAGCATGAAATAAAGTAATGTTTAAAGCATGGCACACACTGCCATGTCCCACAATGACTGTTCCTCCCTGTGCAAGCTCCATGAGTACCTAATGACCTGCAAGGCATGTAGCAATGAATCAACAACAAAGTTGAGCGAGTTCACAGTTGGTTGTTTGGTTATAGTATTCATTTCGTAAATCGTATGTTCGTTTTGTAAAAACATGTATCGTATTAATCCGTATCGCGGCCAATCCAGGCATGTGTGCGATGATTAGTGGGGGCTTCCCATGTGTTACTAGACCACGCGTATCGACTGCTACGAAAATGTAAGAGGTGCCCTAAGTCAATGTCTATCAGCATTAACCCTTTGCCCATAGTCCATTAGTACACGCCCGTCCGACTGGCACGGTGTGAGGTTTATTAAACCTAATAGCGTTATTAACTAATAACCCGCTCGCCATAGGCCTCGGCGATTAAGTCGATAAATGAGGGACTTCCTTTGATAGAGTTGATGGTCTTATGATCGTGTACGTAGGCTTTACGTACGTGCCCTTCAATCCGAGGACAGTAGTAAGTATAACTGTACGTAGGTTTTACGTACGTGCCCTTCAATCCGAGGACAGTAAAAATTAGTTTAATAGTAATGGTTGTACGAGTAGTTATTCAATCCCATTCCCAACCCCTGGGAATCCCATGCCTTGGCTAGTGTGAACTCACCTTGGTTTGCTCGGCAGATACACAGAAAGGTCAAGTCTAGCTGCTAGTGGTCAACCACGTCCTAACATGGTTACCCTACAAGTCAGGTTTTGGTTTCAAGTAGTGCACATAAGTATCGCGTAAGATAGCATATAAGAAACACACGCAGATCATGGCATCACATATCATCACGTTCAACACTTATAACGTATTCATGATTGGGCTCGCACAAGTCTAATAATTGTGCGATTCACCCGTTGAAGCCCAATAAAACCCGGCCCAATATCAAGAAAGCCCAAAACATCTATTCACATATACACGGCTCAGCATATAAACATCTTGTGCGACCAGCCTTATTACCCAGCCCAACAACTACACATACGGCCCAGAATAACAAACAGACCAAAATCTTGTGCGACTCAAACTTCTTGTGCGACTGGAACAATCTTGTGCGACTGGACTCTGATCTTGTGCGACCAGGAGTCTTGTGCGAATGGACCCCTTGTGCGACTAGTTTAGACATCCGAATATCTTGCCATTCGGTTACAACCATTCAACAGTTTCCATATTTACAATAATTCAATCAACAGTTTCTTATTTTCCAATCAACATACAATCGATCAAACTAATCAATTATCATTTAATCCATAAGAACCCTAATCATTTATCAAGCATAACCATTAAGCATAACAACTAAATATGACAACTCAACACTTATTCAAGCCTGATACATCACAGCCGAATATCAATATTCAAACATAACATCATAGATCCTTATTCTAATCCGATTTATGAACATACAACCGATTATAAACATTTGATTCTAAATCATCATGCCACCTAACTCGCAAACAAGATATGATAGTCGACTAATATCATTACACACATCCGATTACTAATACACATCTTGATTTCGTCTCACACATGTGAACCGATTTTAAGGACACCAATATTAAAGTTTACATCATCATCAATCGTGTATCATTTACAAATCATCACATGAAACATGTATAATCACATAACATAACATCAACTAATAACAAAACACTAACCGGTTAAAAGAGGTAAACAAGAATGATCCGAATAAAAGAATGATCCGAGCACTTTGATCTTCGATGGATGATCTTCGATGGTGAGGGAGTGTTTGCCGTCGAGTTTGAGAGAGAGAATGAGAGAAAGCTAGGGTTTGTGTGTGTGTTGTGTTTAGCAAACGAATGAGGAGTCTGCATTCCCCTCATGTGTTATGCGACACAAGTGTAATGGGCCGAACCCAAGCTTGGGCTGCCCTTTGGTCTCGGATGCAAATGTGTGGCCCGAATGGGCTTGTGCGATCAGGTGAGTGTTGTACGTTTGGGCCGTTTATATACATACATACATTACACAAAGCACGTATCAACATAACATTCATATAATCATTCACTTTCATAAAATCACATATCGTACACATACGTTACATCAAAGTACAAAGATAGGTTCGGAAAATACGAGTTGTCACAGCTGTCTTCACTATACTAATCATTCATGTATTCTTTTGCTCAAGGGCTGGCGTAATGAAAGAGTGCTTGATACACACTCGTCACAAAATGGGCGTGTTATTTTAGTACAGAATGATTATCCTCCTGCTCATATTAAAAAGGTACACCAGACTTTTGTTACACGATGAAATGCTTGCATAATATCAGGAATAATGTTATCGATGACCCTTTTAAATGAACTTGCTATAACAGGTTGAGGAGGTTATTAAGATGATGGAGATGGAACTTGGTGATGGATGGATCTTTCATAAAGACTGTAAGGTGCCTATTTCAACAATTTTCTTGATTTGACTTCTTGACTTTTTCCTTCATGATAGATGTTTAATTATTAAAAACTAATATTTGGTCTTCATACTTGTAGGTTTATCTTTATTAAAAACTATATTTGCCATCTACAACAAGAAAGCCGAGTTGTATGAAAAGCTGGCAAGGGGAGAAGTATCTGATGAGGAAGATAAGGAGAAATATTGTATTGATTTTTTCAGTAAGACCTATGTAAATGACGAACCACAAAGACATAGCCCGTTTTCTCAATAACAATTAAAACGTAATAAGCTTTACATAAAAACTATGAATACACATGTAGACAAACTTAAGATACTAATGAAACGAAACAAATAAATTATTGTCAGAAGGGAAAGAAGATACTAACGACTTTCAATATGTTGTTTGTGTACCTTTTATTATCGAAAACTAAATTCTCCTAACCCGGGATGTTCCCGGGTGATAGCCTAGTATAGTATAGATAATTATTTATTTCCTGCCATTGTGTGATTAAACGCCAACATTACATGCTTACTTGCTTTGCATATGAATTCATGCATGTTTTATACTTCAAATATCGCATTGTGCATTACATTAAGCGTTGCGTCAGAACGACTAGTAAACTCACCGGTATGACAAGCTGTGAGAGCACAGCTTCAGCAAGCAGTTAAACGATAGATTTAGGGCCTAGATGTAGGTCTAGCATAAAAAACACATTAAAACCCAAGTGTGGGAACAAGGATTAACATAAACACTTTCCGGAAGCTAAAATAAGCACTAAAAACTGCCCGAAACGCACTTCAAATGCATATTTCTGCAGAAATCAGCAAAATTCAGCAATAAAACAGCAAAATAACATGCAGAATTAATGTTTTAGTGTCCAGAATAACTTGTAAAGTGTTGGGAATGAAAACTATCACAAAAGTTACTTCATACCTTGTACAAATGCACTATTTAGCACGTTAACGAACCGATAACCAAACGATTAACCGGACACTACCCAAAACACCAAAAATAGACTAGAAGCATTTTTATGATTTAAAGCTAGTTATGGTGATAAAACACCTTAAAAATCATAGAAACACATAAACACACATAACTTCATCTTAAACCCCCTAACTTACATTTATAACCTTTAACTTCCAATTTTTTACATTCTACCACCCCCCATGCCATAACCGGCCCCATGTGGCCCCCACTCCCTTTCCCATTATAATATTCATAATGTGGGCAAGATATTGGACATGTAAACCTTTGGTTAAACACTTGTTGGAAGGTTATAATAAGGGACCATTAGTTGAGAAAACATTATCATCTTCTTCATTTTCAAACTACATCTTTCTCTCCTCCCTCTCTACACTTTACGGCCACCGCCACCTCACCATACATCCACCATTTTCACTCATCCATCAAAAAATCTAAGGTTATACAAAGGTGCACAAGGATGATCTAAGAAGGTTTGGAGCAAAGGAAGTAAAAGGACCACCTTGTGGAGCTTTTAACCACTCATCTTCATCATTCTTCATCTCATTCTTGTTCTTGCCACTTCCCTAGCCACTAGAGCTAGTAGTAAGCACCATAATCTCTATTTTACTTCATATTAAGCTTATGTACAAGTCACAACATCAAAGAACTTAAACTTTAAAAGATGGTAACATGAATATCTAACATAATCTAAGTGAAAATGAGTTGTTTTGAAGTTGTTTGATGTATGTTATGAAGTTGTGAATGTTGGATCTTGTGTTTATGTTTAGGTCCATCATGTGAAAGCTTGTTAGAAGCTTAGATCTAACAAGTTTAAGCATGGATTGTGACAACCGGCAAAAATAATGGTAATTCCGTACAACTTAACGACTTGATTATACATTTAACTGCGTTCATTAGGATTTAATTATTGTGTGTTTAAGTCACGTAAAGTCTAGCAATCATAGGACATGGTTTCATATGCTAAACGATATTAATACATTCGCCGTGTCGCGAGAAAACCACAAACTATGTCCAAATATTTTGGCGAAATGCTGAAAACACTATTCACCGGAACACACTATTCATGCCAGCTAGTTCTAAAAACTTTCCGAACGAGCAACGAATGGCATGAAACGTTTTGATCATAAAAACCCTTAATTAAGGGGCACCAAATGTTAAAATACTTAAACTTTCTGGAAAATGCACACCTAAACTTAAAGTTTCTTATCCGCGCCAAAACTGTAACAAAAATAAATATTCCGCAACACTAAAATACGCCATTTTGATGTCCGTAGAACTTGTAAATAATATTTTACAACTTAAATAAGCTTGGAGATATCATTGGAATATCCGAAACACAAGTTACCGGTGTTTCGTCGCTACGTACATAACTTGTCCGTTTTTTATCCGACGGACTAGTAAGCAATATTTTTTTTATCACCCTAACGCCTAAACGAATCATCTAGCGAACTAGTGAGCAACATTTTGGCGTCGTAAACGCCTTGATAAACGCTCTAGCATCGATGGTAAATTAAAACCATCGCTCCCGGTATGATATAACACCTTTTATATAGCGCCCGATATCGAACCGACGAGCGAACTAGTGGCATTTTTACCATCCAAAACCTATACCCACTAAATTAATAAACTAATTAGACTTTATTTAAATCCCTAAACTACCATTAATACCTAAATTGAACCTACTTTATCTAATAGCTAAAATATCTAACATAATTAACCAATTATGCACATTTATTATATGTAAAAAAAAGAAAAAAAAAGAAATCATGTGGCCATACCCCAAAATCGGTCATCCCCATTCCCCTATGACACTTTTCAACATTGCATGCAATTATGTGAAAGATATGGATGAAAGGATGAATTGTTGACCAAAGATTTCAATAACTTGAAAAATATAACACACCATCATCTCATATCTCTTTAACCACACTTCAAAGAAATTGCAACCTCCCCTCTTATCCCTTCTCTAACTCTTGGCCATAGCAAACCCCCACAATTCCACCTTTTTCATTTCTCATACACCCCATTTTAAGCATAAATTACCATTACAAGATCATCCAAGTTATTTGCAAGCATGGAGGGTCATTAAGGAGCACTTTAGAGCTTTTATCATCCCATAATCTTCATCTTAAGCTTCGCAAAATTTGTAAGATCGTCTATTTCTAATTTTAAGCTTGTTATATTATGTAGTTTACTAAGGTACATGTTAATCATCTTGAACAAAAATATAAAATCGAAGATTAAGACACTAATCTTTACATAAAAAGTCTACTTATGAGATATATTATGTGTAGATTATGTTGTTTTTTGTTAGATGATACTTATGATTATTTTAATTATGTTAAAGTAGGGTGTTTACAAAGATGATCTTGTGTAGATTAGGCTAGTAAGGATGATCTAAACATTTTTATGTTTAGATCTTAACAAGATCATCATCCATATAATACATGAACTTTATATTAAACTTGAAAATGATTTATGGCCAAAATAACTTTTATAAAAATTAAACATTATGATTTACACTATAAAAGTGTTAAAAGTATGTTAAACAAAGTAGTTTAAATGAAGGGTGAAGACTTTAAAGTTTGTTAAATTTATTTTTCTAGTAAACTTGTTAAAAGATTTAATATTTTTTTGGGTAAAGGGTTACCCCGGTGAACTACTTTGTTTAACATACTTTTAAAAATGTGAGTAAGAATATATAAAGTTCGAAGGTTATATGGATAATTATGTGGAAAATATTACTTGAAAAGGTAGTGTTTTGGAACTTGATCTGAAGTTGGTTGTGATTATGGGCTTAAATGTGAAACTAATACGTTTTAAGACGTGGAAAAGGCCATAGTTTAGGGGAACTATGACGAAATTTTCTAAAAATCTAATCGCGTTTAAAGTATAATTAACGGGGTGATTAACAGGGTTAAACGTGATCAGTGATCTTAATTGTCATTAAGAAAGTTTTAACAAAGGTTTAAGTCCTAAACTGTGAAGGTTTTTAATAAAACAACTTATATATCTTTATAAGTTAAAAATGAGGTTATTATATATATATATATATATATATATATTTAGGGACAAAAAAATATATGTATATATTTTACAACCATTATATGTGTATGTGTATAAATACATGTATATTGTGTGTATGTATTAGAGTTAGGATTGCACTAACTAAATGAAAAATACACTACACATAAACAAACTCCAAAAACATGGCGATGAACGAATGTAAAATACATGAAGAAACGAATACAAGATATATTACACTTTGACACGAAGCGCGGATAACGGACAATCGGACCTCGAGCGAACCGTACAAATAATATATATATATATATATATATATATCGACCAAATAATATATATATAACCAAAAACCGACGCGAAATATCAAATAAACGTCATAGCGGATAAATGTGTCACCATCGGCAATGGTCGCCATATCGGCACGACACGGGATGGATACCTATCACGGACGACACGCGGGCATTCCCGACGATAAAATACATGGTAACGGATCCTAACGCGAACTCTAAAAATAATACATTTTTAGACATGAAATATATATATATTTTCGACGCCAAAATTTTTGGAAAGTATAAAACGAAAATCACCAAGTGTGCACATATACAAGTATATACGTATACGAACACGTATAAAATACACTCAAAAAACACTTGAAAAAAAATACAAGAATACTTGGTGTGATAATGGGATAGTCAAAGCCCATTTATTTAATAAGTTGGGCTAAGCCCATTAAAATATAAAATGGGCTAAAATAATTTTGTAACTTTAACACATTAATTGGGCTAGGCCCATCATAATATAATACTTTGGGCTAGGCCCACTTACATAACTTAATATGGGCTAGGCCCACCTATACATAATTCATTTGGGCTAGACCCATTTATACATAAACACTAGTAATAAAATATGGTATACCATATGTATAAATACGGTATACCTACACGTATAAATACGATATACGTATAAATATAAAATACGCAAATACATAGCGACGTACTCATATACACTTATTGAAGTGTACACTCGTAAAGAATACCGTACACGTACATTAACATATATACGATGTTAAAAATAAATATTTTTAACAACTATATCTTGAAAAGACATATACATATATAATTGTGAAACAAGTATATACACAAAACAAACCGAACATACGTGTACATGTGAACGAGGTTCACCGAACTTAAAAATATATATTTTGAAGAATATATATTTCACACAACAAACTGGCATCGTGCGCGGCACGAAGACGCTATTGGACTCGGTCCACATATACTCGTGCGAGGCACGGAGACTTACGAAGGGCGAGGCCCGTTCGTACACATTATGAATGCAAGAATATATATATATATATATATATATATATATACACATATACATACTAAACACACATACAAAACAAATGCCAACATATTTAAAACACACAAGGGTTCCAAATACAATAACGTTCAAGATGAGCAACGTGTACATGAATTAACATAAATCCAAGTGTCTAATGAGTTAGAGCACTTGTAGGTTATTACGCGCTAATTGGATACCCAAACTACTAGCATACATACGGACGCAAACTTGTGAGTTCATGTCCCCCTTTTCTTTTAAACGTTTTCGGTTTTATAACTCTCGGGGGGAAATACATGTTACTTTGGTATGGTTAAGCTATGGAATGAATTATTAGATCACGTGCGAATAGGCTGAAACTTAAGCACCATTAATCTTGTTTAAGACCAAGGAGCAAAGGGGTAGATCTATCGGGTACAGGGCGAGCCCCACTCATGGGTCCTTATGTGGCCACATGGTGTTTCCTTTGTTGTTCCCGCCGGGTGGACCGGTACTAAATCGCTTACGGGTTAGTGGCTTCCTATGTCGGCACACATATTAATGTCCTAGCTACACATTAATGATCATTAAATTCATTGACGCTTCACATACTGGCTTTCGATACTCAAACTTTCAAATGTTTTTAAGATTCATTTGATGCATGCGAACTTAAAACACATGAACTCGCTCAACTTTTGTTGATGTTTTCAAACTTACATGTATTTCAGGTAACTAAGTGGATCTTGGTGCGACGAATTATGAAGTTTCAAGTTTACTATGAAGACGATGTCATCCGTATTTTGGAGGATTTGATCCATATATCCCGTCTTCGAACGGTACATAGGATACAAAACCTTGTTATTTAAGAAAAAAACTATATTTTGAACAAGTCTTGTTTGTAAAACTTATAAACCTATGTCGTCTTTTGCAACAAAACAACTCATGACTTGTATCTTTATATTATGGAATGGATGAACATCGTGAATGTTTTATATCATATAGTTTGTTTACTTACATCGTATGCTATGGAAACCGATAAAGTCACATTACGCGCTTCCGCCTCTGACACAGGTGTGGCAGGTTGTGTGACACTTGTGCTCTGTAAACGATGTGCAATGTAAAACAATATCAATTATCAATGAAACAATGTGTTTTGGTGTCAATATTTGTGTATTTGTGTTTGACAATTTTACATTTTGATTCTAGTTTGATTTCAAGCTTTAAATCACTTCCTGGAAAGTTATACGCAAACTGATGCGTAAACGTGATCAGTTTAACGCGACAAACACTCCGGAATAGTGACATAGGCATAGAAATAAGTTTTGGAGGGTTTGGTTTGTCGAAAACAAGTTTATTCGATCGCAGGGACTATTTACGACAAACTGCGAAAGTATGCCGATTCGTATAGTAACGAACATTCCAGAACATGATAATAAGCTAAACATACCCTAAATATCCTTTAAATATCATATAAATAGGCTTTGAGGGGTTCGGTATGCGAAAATATGCTTATTTGATCAATAGGGACTAAAAGCGTCAAAAAGTGCATAAGTTTGCATTTACACGCATATTTTACTTTTTGAACATATCCGGTGTGACACCTGTGTCACTTCAACCATCAAAAAAAGACCAAACCAATAAAATATTATATTTTATACTTGGGATTTTGTATAAATATGTGTATCATTTGCACATATCAATTCTTGTTAAATTTCGGGCTCTAAATCGCTTTCTGAAAGGTTATACGCGCACCGATGCGTAAATATAACCAGTTTAATGCAACGAACACTCCAGAATAGTGAAATAGGTTTAACATACCTTAATAACCTTTACATAACTTAGAAATAAGTTTTGAAGGCTTTGGTATGGCAAAAACAAGTTAATTCGCCTACAGGGGCTAAATTTGACAAACTGCCAAAGTATGCCAATTTGAACTGTAACAGACATTCCAGAACATGACCATAAGTTAAACATACCATAAATATCCTTTAAATAGCTTAGAAATAGGCTTTGAGGGGTTCGGTGTGCTAAAATAAACTTCTGGGTCATTCAGGGACTAAAAGTGTCAAAAAGTGCATAAGTTTGCACTTTCGCGCATAACTTACGTTCTGAATACATCCGGACATCCAAAAATTTATGTAAGCACTAAAATATTTTATTTTAGTGTTTGGCATGAGAAAAATCCATTCGTCACGCCATTTGGATCGTTTTTCGCTCTTATGCGCATTCCGTCGTAATTAAGCGAACATCGCGATTGTATGGCCAAACGAACCAACATCCGGCATATTTTTGAGCATGTTTCATGTCCACAATGTTTAGGCATCATTTTAGGGCCTTAACGTTGGCTTAACGGGCCTTTAACGTGTCGAAAATGGCCTTAATGCATAACAGGGGCCAAAACTGTCAATTCTGAAAGTTTTTTTCTGACTAGTCAGGCCAGGCGGCTCGCGTAAGATTAGTGTGTCACCTTACACGGCCCGCGTCAGACTCCCAGATCAGATAAGATCAATTTAACAGCAGATTACAACTGTTATGCTCCCAACCACACACCCACACTTGCCCTTTCAGTTCATGAGGGGCCATTTTTAGTCACCACAACATTCCAACAAGTGTACGCACGAGATTCGATCACGTTATTCAAGAAACGATCTTAACGGTTCGAAGAATACTATAAATACCCAACCCTTTCAACCCCAAAAACCCACACCTTTGAATCTGAATTTGCTCTCTAAGTTGTTGTGTTTAACACTTCATACCTGAGAGTATTCGGATTCAAACCTTCCATTCTTGGACCCTTTGTAAGTGTTCCTTCGTTCTTTTATTGCTTTTCGAGTCCGAAAGTCAAACTTTGTTTAACTTTCTGCGTTGACCAGTTTATGGTCAATGCGAAGTTCGTTTGAACTTCGCAACGTGATTGTAATCACGATGGTTATAGTCCCTTGTGACTATGCCTACTGATTACCACGTTGTCTAGGGTCGTAAGGGTAAGCGATCTAATAAATCGCTTATACCTTCGAACCCGACCCATTTGGTCGATCATTAGGATCCGACCAAACACATTAGGTGACCATAGTATATAGGGAATAACCTTACGAGGTTATACCTTATGGTCGCTTCGTTTAAGTAGTTGTATGATAGGTAGTTTACATGCCTTAGGTAAATTACCAAAATGTCCTTTTGACGTCAAAATTCATTTTAAACATGTGTAACATAACCTATGACCTCTAAACTGATTTATCAACAATATTAAACATGTTAAGGCATATTCTACTTGTCATGGGACTAGTTAGGCGGTCCGAACGCGTTTCACGCGAACGACGCGTTAAAGTAGCATAAGCTACCTAAACGGGTCGTAATGGGTCATAAGCACTTAAGCTAGGTTCTGATTTAGAATGTAGGCTTTGTTAAACCATATCGCATGAGTTCCAACACTCATTTGGTTTACAGGACCTCATCATGTCCGATCCTCCGATCTAGGTCCGGTTTATTAACATAGTTACCTACATTAGGTGCCGTTTGATTCCGTGATCTCTATCATTGCTTGTTAGGACTTCTGAGCAATCTCAAGTAAGTACATAGTTCCCCTCTTTTACTGTTTTCAACTGTTTTGGGGTGAAGCATGTGTACCTATATGTTATTTTCATGATTTCAAAGTATAATTGATTATACATGTTATTACTTATCATTTGACAAACTAAATGACTATCTATGGTTTAAATACTGATTTCTCAAAAACATAAAATAAAATGTTGAATTGTACTTATTTTATGTTCACCAGACCGATTGTTAGTATGATATAGCGCTATAGGATTTGACACCCCATTCCTGTTGTCATGGAATGTCTGAAACCAATTTGTTTCTCCATCCAAATAGGGATTGCCTTTGTGGTATCCTTATAGTCTCAAAGGTGTAGTTTGATGCACCAGGTCTGAATGAATTCTTAAATCACACATTTAAAGTATATTTTGATATACTCCCAAAAGTATAGTTTGATATACTCTCATGTGTGGTATTGTACAGAACCAACATATATATTTTATCAACAAACCAAAACATATTTTTAATATGTTATTTACAAATCCAAAGTATACTTTTAATATGCTACTATAAGGTTATTCGTTTAACCTTACATTATTTTACAAAGCATAACTTTTGATTTATTCAAGCACTTTGTTTTGTACATTTTTACTTGTAGTTTAAGAAATCTCATTTTACTTACCATACATAACTTTTGTTTACACATTACATGGTTTACATTTAACTTGAGTTATACAATAACATTGGACTATTGGTTTAAACATGAACATTCTATATTAGTGGTTTGGTTTGAGTAAGTGACTTAAGTAACGAGGCGTGTGTAATATGATACAAGCATGGTGGATACGCCGCTGTTACTTCCTATATATAAGTGTTTGTATGGTATTACATATCGTAGCGTTATTTGAATCATTTCAATTTGAGTCATATAACATTTTATACAAATAACATACTTTTCATAAGACATTGTTTTACAACAACTTATCTTATACAAATTCATTTTTACTTGGTTATTCATTTAACCTTACATTTATTTATACATATCATCTGATCTTATTGTTTTTCAAACGATTTACAAAACAAATCAATTTACAAGGTTCATGACTAAACTTTATTAAACATTTTCTTAAACTTACAAGTCATGAATCCTATTTTCACAAAACCTATGTATCTCACAGGCATTTTTATGCTGACGTACCTATTTTTACACATGTTTCAGGTACTGCTTTGAAATGATTGTTGATACATGCTACATTTAGGATGGACTTGTGCCTTAGCAACTTTAAAACTTGGAAGATCATAGTTGTATTTATTTGATTGTATTAAAACAATGAGTTCATTTATTCAATAAAACAGAATTTATTTATTCCATGGTTATGAAACAATGATTCTGTTACAACACTCCCCGACGTTTCCGCCACGTCTAGTTGCCTTACGTGGTCGGGGTGTGACAGAAAAGTTGGTATCAGAGCCAATGGTTATAGGGAATTAGGTCATTAGTAATGCTTTGACCTAGACTATAACCTTCCTAGGACCCTAACACAAGTTTTCTTGTGTTTAGTTTTAAAACAATACCGTCACTTATTCTTAGGTGACAACCACAATAAGAACACAAATTTCTATCCCGCTTTGAAAACTAATCATCTGTTCTAGGATGATTTATTATATGGTTTTGAACCCTCTAAGTTTTCAAATCCCGTCAAAGTTAGTCTAAATAATGTGAACACGTGCAAACTGGAAGGGTGGGTGCCTGTACCCTGAGTTTTCTGTCTAAAGCTAGAGTGTTCGTACAAATCCACATAATCGGACCAGTCACTCTTACCTGGGAACTCTTGGGGTGAGTGTCCACTTATAGGCGAGCATGTCTTCGCGATACATTATTTTTGACCTATTTACTTTGATTAATCATCGGGGTCGTTTGTTGCTTTGTAGTAACAAACAAATGACCACTATCCTTGCTTTCATCAGATTTGTTTCATCTCATTCTTTTCGTCTAATTCTCTCACTCGTTTTCTTTCATGTTTTCCTCTTTTAGAATGCCTCCTCGACGCAAAAACCAGATAGCGACTGCCGAACTGGCAGAAATCATTGCGCAGCAAATGGCTGCTCAATTCCCAAACCTCTTTGCTCAATGGATCCAAGCCAACAACAACAATCATGCTCCATGCAAATTCAAGGATTTTAACTCGGCTAAACCACTCAAGTTTAGTGGTTCTGAGGGAGCGACTGGGCTTCTTCAATGGTTCGAGAGCATTGAGAATACTTTCCGTCACGTTCAGTGTCCTGACAATCGCAAGGTCGAGTTTTCTTCGAGTGTGTTTCAGAAGAGGGCTCTTACGTGGTGGAACGGGGTTATGAGAGACCGTGGTGCTGAGGTGGCTTTTGTGACAACTCGAGTTTTCAAGGTCCCTACTCGACTTAACCTAGTACTTGTTTGCAAAGTGTTGTGGTTATATTTATATTTGGTGTGTATTATATTTGGTGTGTATTATATTTGGTACATGATGATATATGCTTGGTACTAATTATATGTTTGAATTAATAAAAAAAATGGAACTTTTGCTATGTCTTGTGATTTATTACTGAATGTTGCAAGTTAACCACCGGCCCACTTTAGATCTTTAGTAAACCCATTAGTTCGGTACAAGCACAAACCATTCCAAACCCTTGCATTTTATATTTACGTAATATGTTAAGGAATTGAATTAAGAAACTCTAAACTGAAAACAAAACCCTACAACCCTTACGTGTGACGGCAGTTAGGTCAGTCGAAGAATTACTCCCATTCATTCTAGTGCACCCTCTACAATCTTGTGGTTAGTATAATCTTATTTGTTTAGTTTTGAATTGATTGCTTTTGTCTTTATGTGCACCGATGTGAGGTATGTTCAGAATTGTCCGAGTATTTATGTTTAGAAAATAGGATTACATGAATTATAAAGGAGTATGATATGGTGTTAGTGGGCGGTGCACATGTCATAAGGATCCCACATGTTTTCTGTTATACACCACCAACTTGAATGTCTATGATATGCATGAATTAATTGTGAAATAGGGATGGGTAGGTGATACCAATCTTGGCGGCTGTTACTTGATAAATTGGAGGTATTGTTGATGTTACCGAACACTAGATGTAACCTAGGACAAGGTGTAATACTGTTTAATCACATGAAGTTGTTAGTGGAACATGTTTGTTAAAGTCAACTCATGCACATGAGGTTTAGTAATGATTGATAAATCTGATTTGGGTGGATGATCACATTGGTAATGTCTAGAGTATAGGGATTCGGCCCATGTGATAATCGAAAACATAACTGGCAGCCCATGTGATCCATTTAATTAATTCAGTTGACTAGAGTGTATGCATGAACTGTTACATTATCTTTTGCATAGCATATTGAATCCCCTTTTGAAAACTAAGCTGATAATAGGAGGTACTTGCAAACCTGATTTGGTAACATGTATTCTTTGTTCAGAATCTGATATAACAGGTTAACATGTGTGATGTTGATGTTTCTATGTTATGTCCTAGATATTAAATTATAAAGTAGGATTGCTTGTAATCATTGTTTGTTGATATTTAGCATGTGCAGCCAACTAAAAAGGCATCATATGGTCGGCCACTAGATCATGCTTGCATGTAAATTGTTAGTGACATGGATGTTTCATATGCATGATGAGATCGGTTATGTTATTATATGTGAAACCTGATGATGATGTTGTGACCTGCGAGAACACCAGGACCACGAAAACACATGTAACAGACGAAAACACTTATGTGTTTTCGTCACACCTCATGATCGACGAAAAAACAAAGGGTTTTCGCCATTAGGTGATTTCGCCACTATGGGATTTTTTTTGTCGAGGTGTTCTGCACAGTTAACTCTGTTAATTAGTTAACCCTGTTAGTTTGTAACTCTGTTGATTTGTTAACTCTACCATGCACGTTAGTTCTATTAATTCTGTTTAAATGTTTAACGCGGTAACATGGTTAAGTTTACCACAACTGTTGATGAAATAACTAAGTTAAGATAAATGGAGAAAGCCTTTAATGTAAAGCTTGAAGTGCATAAAATTGATTTAACTGCTTAAGTGTTACACGAGGTTAACTGCCAAGCACTATGTGACATTAGATTTGCATGCTGCTGCAAACCCTGCTGCTGTTCAAGCACGGTTTCCACCGGGATCATGTTATAACTGTGGTGACCTTACTCACTACAGAAACAATTGCCCAAGACTTGTTAACGCACCTACAGCGCGAGGACGAGCATTTAACATCAATGAGGCAAACGGGAACAATGATGCAGCAGTGAACAATAAGTGTTTTGTAATCCCTTGGTTGTTATCTTTTGACACTTCAAGACAATTTGGTTGTTGCATAAATAAAGATTTGTTGTTTTTATTTCTGCAAGATTTATGCGATTGTGTGAATGATTGATGCAACCTTATGATGTCAACCCAAAGATAAACTACTCGTGTGGTTCTGTTATCTTATGATCACTTGTGATCTCCCCAAGAACCTTAAACACTCGTTTCTTTTAAGAAACAAAGCCAAACTCTTATTGAAAATCCTTCTATCTTTATAGATGGATCCTTGAAAATGATTAAAGTGCCAAATGAAATCCATGGATTGGATTCCTAGTGTGCTTTCAATGTCCATACCTAAAGATAACAAATTAAAGAATCAAGTTAACTAATTTTGTACTTATGTGTTTTCTTACATGTTTTGTGGTTGTATGTGATCCATCCAAATCCTCGTAGAATCCTTCATATCTCATATGAGGAATTCATAGTAGGATATCCAAAGTTACTATCTTAAATCCTTAATGGACTTCTACGTTGTAGTCAAGCCCCTTGGGTTTTAAAGTACTATTCTAAAATTTGACCCCTTGAGTGGTCTAGATAAACAGATTGATTTGAAAATCTGATTAGAAATATCATGTGATGATATAGTTTAAAAAGATCCCTTAAAGTGGTCTATTTAAGGAGATCGTACGACGATCTAGTTAAGAAGATCATGTGTTGATCTAGTTAAAAGTCGATTGTGTGAATGATTGATGCAACCTTATGATGTCAACCCAAAGATAAACTACTCGTGTGGTTCTGTTATCTTATGATCACTTGTGATCTCCCCAAGAACCTTAAACACTCGTTTCTTTTAAGAAACAAAGCCAAACTCTTATTGAAAATCCTTCTATCTTTATAGATGGATCCTTGAAAATGATTAAAGTGCCAAATGAAATCCATGGATTGGATTCCTAGTGTGCTTTCAATGTCCATACCTAAAGATAACAAATTAAAGAATCAAGTTAACTAATTTTGTGCTTATGTGTTTTCTTACATGTTTTGTGGTTGTATGTGATCCATCCAAATCCTCGTAGAATCCTTCATATCTCATATGAGGAATTCATAGTAGGATATCCAAAGTTACTATCTTAAATCCTTAATGGACTTCTACGTTGTAGTCAAGCCCCTTGGGTTTTAAAGTACTATTCTAAAATTTGACCCCTTGAGTGGTCTAGATAAACAGATTGATTTGAAAATCTGATTAGAAATATCATGTGATGATATAGTTTAAAAAGATCCCTTAAAGTGGTCTATTTAAGGAGATCGTACGACGATCTAGTTAAGAAGATCATGTGTTGATCTAGTTAAAAGGCTCGTTCAATGATCTAATTAAAAGGACCCTTTGGTGGTCTAGTCGAGTCGCTTCATGTTTATTCAATTGATTTTTCCTCTACGCATTATGAAATGAACTGTGCGGACTGTGTAAGGGATTACGTAATTATGGAGGCCTACATAATTATAGAATTCAGTGCACAGAAACCACAGGAAGTTTTGTCATGTGATAAGACATATAGTGACAAGAGTAATGATACGTGTAACACCTCGCAAATTTCGGGTTTATTATTAAAACGACACGTGTCATGTAAGACAAAAACGCGTTGAAAACCCGGATTTAATAAAGATGTTTTCGGTAAGATTTAAAGTGGCGTCATGTTAAATTGTTACCTCTGAACACCTCAATTATAAATCCCAATACCCGATATATTAAATTTCACATCTATATACCCTCAATTCAGAAAAGGGTTCACAATAATGGACTTTCAAATGCATGATGTGATCCCATGATGAAATGAATGATAAACCGTCATTTACGGGTCTTGTATATGCAATCAAGTGAAATAATGGATGATGGTAGGGTATGTTACAGTATTAGACACTTATTGGAGGTCCCCTATTGATTAAATGAAGTCCACAAGTCATATATAATGGCTGCCCTTTCAAACCATCAACAAACAACAAAATTCGGATCAGAGCAAGGCGTCGCGTAGCGCGACAGCCCCTCGCGCTACGCGAGGGTGCGCCCAGCGACAGCAGACCTGCTGTTGGCTGTTATACGCACATGTGACCTCTTTGGCCGGTTTTCTCTTGCACATGCATGGCCCTTAGACACCCCTACATGCTAGAGACATGTGTTTATCACTTGTGGTTGATCATAGACCCTTGTGTCAATGAATTGTGGTGGTAAACCCACTATATAAAGACCCATTCTTGTAACAACTTTCATTCACAAATCATTTTCAAGCATTCTGATTATTGGGGAGCTTGCAAACTGATCAAGAGCCTTCCTAGTCATCCATTAATCATCTAGTAAGTCTCTAATCCCTTCTAAATTAATTCTAGTTTAGTTTTTAGCTTAAAAGTCAACATATCGTAATTTAACGGTTGACTTCGGGTTTAGTTATCGATAGCTCAGTCGTAACCCGAATTAAAAGTACCGTTAGATAGGTAATTACATGGGTATTAAACCCTTATAAGGGCACGTACCGAATCCAGACCTAACTAGGTCGTTTGTCGGGTCAAACGTTGACCGAAAAAGTCAACAGAAATGCAAATTTATGATTTAATGCACAATTAATGATCCGAGAGGTGTGTAACCTGTTTTAACCTTAATATAACATGGTAATAAGTATAGAAACTTGTCTACGCTTGCCCGACTCGACAAATTTATGTTTAAACCCGGTTCGGAACCGAAAGGCGCAAAACCTTGACTTTTGCTTTGACTTCGGTTCTGACCCGTTTTAGTTGGATTCGAAGATGCCTTAGTGCTTCATTAGAGTAGGGTTGCATGATAGTATAAGTCTCCGTACTTGTTTCGTTGATTATCCAATTCGTTCGCGCGGTTCCGTTAAATGCTTAAAATGGACCGTAATGCCCTTATAACCTTACAACGAGAATTTTGAAAATGTGGAAGTACAATAATCTTAGTTGCTGATTATTAAGCATGTACGTAAATTTTCACGTCAATCGGAAGTCTAGATTAAGAGATATGCGCATTAGCGTAAATAATAAGCTTTTTATTAATTAAACGGCGCGATTAGCGCATAGCCTATCTAAACCCGATTTTCGGTACCAAAACTTTTACCCAATAATGTTAAATAATATTTTGGGATTTTTGAAGATTTTTACTTATTTTTAAACTGATCTTAAGCTAGGCTTATCGCCTTGATTCGGTTAATACCGAATTTACCCTTTTCGGTCATAAAATGATTTCTACAAGGAATTTTGATGCGAGTCCAATTGCTACTGATTTTAAATAATAAATGTAATGTTTTGAGCCTGTTTAACTAATCAGAAAACCCAGAATCGTATTTTTAATCGTACGTCGCTTAGAACGGGTTTATACGCGTATTATACGCGTAGTTAGGCTTAAAACCATTTTGACACATAAGGATTATTACCAACTAATATAATCTGTTAAAAATAAGTTGTATACTGATTACTTCAGTCCCGAACATCGGGGTTACGTTGAATCCCTTTTATAATCTCTAAAATGACCAAAATACCCTACGGGGCATAATTAATGATTAATCTCGTTTTGGGCATTATGGAAGATATCATAATGATATCACAACATATTTAAAGCATATTAACTTAGGAAACCTGTTCGCGACCCTTATGGTTACCCGTTACGCCTCTGGCGCGTTCGGTTCGGTTTATGTAACTAGTTTGCATAAATTAGCCGAAACGGGTCAAACCTTATCCTTTTTATCTCAAAATCCAGAATGTGTTTAGTTTACCCATATTATACAAGTCTTCGAACTTGTCGGGTCTAAATCCCATTCTATTCCGGTCTTCGCTTAATCATGCGTTTGAACCGTAAACCTTCCTTAAAACTAACCGGTCCAAGTTACGACTTAAATAAGACCCGTTAGGAATCTAATAGGTTAATAAAACCTTCGTTCCAGATTGAGAGCCCCAGTAGAAGTACTCGTGCTTGCTGATTAGAATATACGGCTGAGTATAAATTGCATTGCTAGCTCAGGTAAATACTTTTAACTTATTTTCCCTTATACGGGCTTGGGATACGGTATTATAAAAATACCGCTTGGTCGGGTGTAGAAACCTTTTGATCGGAGATGATTAAATTGCATAATCCCGTTTTAATCTGTATTGATTGATAACAAATAACATTGGGGGTTAATGACCGTGTCCTGGATATCCTTGGCTCATTTTAAAAAGTGAATGGCCACGACGTAAGCACAAGGTGTAGACATAACACCTCCTGTTGCATATGTATAACGTATACTCACTCGTAAGGGTATCTTCTTGTGAGATTATATTTGTGGTGTGTCGATTAATCTTGTCCGGCTTGTATTGTATAATCACCGGCCCTAAATGTTGGACAACCATGTAAATCGGATACAAGATTTTTATTAATAGAATTGTCCCAAGTATAAAAGATTAATTTTGCCTCTGAGCATTTTAATCAATGTGTCAAGATATTTTGTGCAGTTTGCACTCGAATCACTTTTCAAACTCTTTTTCCAAAATGAGTCAGTTAATTGTATTTACCAGTGTAAACTGACGTATTTTCCAAAAAGGTTAAGTGACAGGTACTAAGCGTAATTGGCTGGGAGCTCAGGGCGTCACTAGGGAATCTTGCAAGTTCTAGATGCCTAAAGTCTGTTGAACAGTTTTCCTTTATTGATCCGCCTGTGGATCCTTTACCTTCCGTTGTAATACTTTGACATTACTTATATTCGGAATGTAATATATTTATCTTTTGCTTCCGCTGTGCATTATTATATTGTGTTGTTTGACTATTATGTTGCCAACCACGTCACGATACTCCCCCACCGGGCCCACCGGTGACACGTGGAAATTTGGGGTGTGACAGGTTGGTATCAGAGCCAACACTGAGTGAATTAAACACTAGCCTTTTGTGTTTAATCTCAGTTACACAATTGCACAATCTAAACTTCTGAGTCTAGACTTAACATAGGATTATTCTCAATCCTAATCTGGAAATTTTCACTTCCAAAATTTTATTGGATACGTCGCCAAGCGAAGAAGCCGTAATAGGAGTTCTCCACACCCGGAGCCCTGAGATGCTGAGCTTCGTACCGCGGCCAGAATGAAACGAGCATCCAAGGAAAAAGCATTCAGAAATAGAATGAAGAAGAAACTCCTTTTGCAGAAGATCGTTTCCTTAATAGTCCTTATAAGGACATAATTATCTTTCAGTCCCTTCGAGGACACATTATCCCTTCAAAGACCCGCTTAGGGCAACTCTGTACTTTTATTTTCATATGATGGATAAATTAAACTTGTCCTAGTGACTAAGCCTTTTGTGCTATTACTAAATGCCTCGATCCCAGACGATCATGGCTTATAAATTAAACTTGTCCTAGCGACTAAGCCTTTTGTGCTATTACTAAATGCCTCGATCCCAGACGATCATGGCTTATAAATTAAACTTGTCTACGCGACTAGGCCATTGTGCTATTATTAACTTATAAATTAGGATTTATGATAAAAATCCTGAATAAAATAAATATCCTTCCTTCCCTGCCAGTAGGCAGTTTAAAGAGGATCTTAAAGGTGAAACCTAACCTACGTGGCCAAGATGGTGAAACCTACTCAAGAGATTCAAATCCTTGTTAACACCTAAGAACGTGTTAGCACTCCTGACAAATGTGATTCGATAAAATCACAACAGTCATCCTTATATTAGATTCTTCCAATTATCTTATCTAGCCTAGTGACTTAGAAATCATGGCTTGTGTCATCCTATAAGATGATCACGTTATAAACATCCAGAAGTGATGAAGTGCCTTCGGGCTAAACTTGTTGTCCGATAAGACAACGACAGTGGTGGTCTATGACCTCCTGTCCAAAAATGTTGGACCAGGTCCAAGCATAATAGTCGGTAGGATCCATACGATCTCGACTAATAGCATCTGAGAAGATGATCATATTATAGCCATCCCTCAGAAGGGAAATGCCCACGGGCTATATCTATTGTCCCAAAAGACAAAAGACAGTGGGAGTCTACAACTCCCTGTCAAGAGAAGGTAATGAACGTGATTCAAACCTTAATGCCTAGATTCTCTGAAATCATGGCTTATAAAATTTAGAACTGTCCTTGTGACTAGGCCTTTTTGCGCCACTTTAATATCCTTAATGTTTCATAACTAGGATAAATTATAATGGAAAATACTAATTAAATATAACTAACAAGTTAACCAATATGGTTCATATTACCATGGTTGATAAATCGTCAAAGATGATGATTCCATAATAATCTCTGAATAAATCATTGTTAATATTTATGTAGCAATCAAGCTACATGGCTGGATTAGATGAAGTTAACAGTCACTTGAAGGAGAGCAATGATACTACCAGAATTAATGTAACTGGAGCAGAACTGCAGGCAATAATAGATTATGCTGTTACTCGAGCACTTGATCGGCAGTATGTTGAGTCAAATGATACCCACTCTAAGACTCTATCTGCGGCTAGCTGTAAGCCCCCTCTTAAAACACATGAGTCAAAGGAGGACGATGTTCATGACTTGTCAAATCATAGGAGTATTCCGTCTAGACAAGTTGTGTTTCATCAAGAGGCACCAGTTAAGACCTGTTCATATAAATATTTTGTCTCCTGCAAGCCCAGAGACTTCACAGGAGAAGAAGGAGCCATCGATTGCATGACATGGCTCGAAGAGATGGACGCTGTTGTTGACATCAGCGGTTGTGCGGAGCAAGATATTGTGAAATTTGTTTCACAATCATTTAAAGGAGAAGCGTTGGCATGGTGGAGATCACTGCTCCAAGCCACGGGGAAAGTTCTACTCTACAACTTATCTTGGGGTCAATTTGTTGCATTAGTCAAGGAAAACTATTACCCCCAGCATGAAGTAGAAAAGATAGAATCAGACTTCTTGACTCTGGTCATGGAGAATTTGGATTGTCAGGCATATGTGACAAGTTTCAACACTATGTCCCGCCTGGTTCCTTATCTAGTCACCCCTGAACCTAAACGCATAGCGCGTTTCATTGGAGGCCTAGCACCAGAGATAAAAGGGAATGTTAAAGCATCTAGGCCAACCACATATAGGTCCGCGGTGGACTTATCCTTATCTCTCATCTTAGACGCAATCAGAATTAAGTCTGTTAAGGCTTCTGGCGAGAGAAGAAGCGAACGAGAGGAGGAAAACTCTCATCAAACTAACAAGAAGAAGAAGGGAAGCTCGGAGCGAGGGAAGGATTCCGAGTTTAGGAAGAACTTGAGTCAGTCTGATAACAGACCCAAATGCAATAACTGCAAAAAGCAGCATTTTGGAAAATGTACAATAGACCCACGTGCTAAATTGTGTGGAATCTGCAAGACCAAGGGTCACAAAACCTTAGATTGCAAGGGGTTAAAGAACGCCACATGCTACAATTGTAACGAAGAAGGGCACGTCAAAACCAACTGCCCAAAGCTTATAAAGAAGCCTGGAGAGGCCAGGAAAACAAACGTATAAGTCTTCCGGATGAACGCCAGTAGGTGGTGCAGAAGGATAACTATATAGCAGGTACTTTTCCTTATCAATCAGTTTATGCAGAAATTCGTTTGATGCTGACACATGTGATTCAATAATGAACGATCACTGTTGGGAACTGTTATCTCCGTCTAAATAGAACTTCGGTCATTTTATACGAGATATAAATTGGCCGATGATACTTTAGAAAGTGATCCAACAAACCTTAGATGGATATTTTATACCTAATAGGAGTCGCTCTTTCCTGATATTCCTATGGCAAGCTTTCAAGCTACCTAAATTCCTTAATATAATAAAGACAGATGTGACGTTTTGATCCTCTGTCAGAGAAGTGATGGACTAGGTCCAAATCTTTAATGCCACTGATGGTCTTTTACGACCTAGGCTAAGTAATATTAATATATTTTAAAGAACGTTCATTAAGAATGTTAGTGCTATAATAGCCTGTAAAGGTTATTGACACCATGGTTAGTATATATTAAGGCCATCAGAATAAAAATAGTAGTTGTTGGATTTCAACTAAGAAATTGTTTTATTGGTATTAGGAACCAATATCGAGTATGGCAAACTCGGATAAGACAACAGTCAATCGCGCCATCGATGACGCGACGCAGACTAATGATGCTGAAATTGTAAACCTTAGAATTTCCAAAGATGTTCTTCAAACTATGATAGACGCAGCCGTTGGAAAAGCTGTGAAGAGAGCTGTGAAAAAGTTAAAGGAGACCCATGCTGTTCGGTCCAAATTTTATCTAGGACCACATTTCCTCACCTGTAAGAAGGATCTCGTTCATGCCTCTGATGCAAAGGATGAACTAAAAAGGAAAAGAGAGGTAGATAACTCCCAGAGTTCTAAGAAAATGAACAAACAAAAGTCCGACCAGAAACCAGTATGTGAGACCTGCAGGAAGCGCCATTATGGGAAATGCAGGTTCGAACCAAAATCCAAATCACAGCCCAGGGCTTGTGGGATCTGTAAGTCTAAAGGACATAAAACCATGGATTGCAAGAAGTTGAAGGATGCAACCTGTTATGGTTGCAACGAGAAGGGGCATATCAAGACCAACTGCCCTAGGAAACAGAAGAAGCCCGAGTAGGCCAAGATGACAAACGCACGAGTTGTCAGGATGAACGCCCAAGAGATGGGGCAGAATAATAATAGTATAATATGTACCTTTCGTTATCAAACAGTTTATGTAGAAACTTAATTAATACTGGCACGTATAAATATATTATGAATGATAAAGGTTGAGAACTGTTGTCTCCACCTGATTAAGACTCCGGTCATTTAATGCCCGGTAGAAAGTGACGATGTTACGTTGAGAATGCTCCAACAAATCCTATATTGATATTGATATCTATTCGAAATCACTCTTTCTTTGCATAGAATACGACAACATATGTTATTTTAATTATTTTTCTTTTCTCATTGTTTTCTATCGCCTGCGAATGCCAAACTATGTTTTGATAAAAGTGTCATATGAGGATTGGCGTATCCTAGTGTGTCCCATAGATTATTTCCATGTCTGATCAGCATGGAGGTTTAATACATGGAACCCCTAAGATATCCCAACGATCATATTGTACTAAAGTCGACTAGTAGTATTCAAGGAAGATATCCAAAAATGGAAATTTTTTTCCAAGTAAATATTCCTGATTAAGGAATTCGAGGACTTATAACATAAAGGTGTCACTCATTTGACACGAACAATGATGGATGAACTGGAGCATGAGATATGGAAAACCTCTGTAGCCTCCTTGTATCTTAATTATCTTCTCAAAAGATGTCCCTGCTTACCTCCTGGAAGGCAGGTAGAATTAAGATATGTAGCCCGCCGTGGGCAGGAGTATTGTGAAAACTCCATATTAATTACGGAATAAATGAAACCTTGATTTAAGTAAGTTTTAAGACATAGTCTCATATAGCCAGACTCAATATTCTGAGGGTATTATATTATTAAATGAGAAAGACGGTTCATATTGCTTATGCATGCATGCCGCAACCCTAAATAAGCAACGATTAAGAATTTGCCATCAGCTACCCAGGATCGTCGAATTGTTCGACTAACGACAAGGATTAGCTATTCCTTAATATTAGTTAAGTAATGGTTGGAATAACCACCTTAAGATAAGCTTTTCTTTAATAGTTGATATGTAAGTATTAAGGCCACTCCTTTGGAGACCTTGTATAAGTGAGATGTTAAACATCTGTTGTTAGGACAATAGATTGGTAAGTCCAATGTTAAGGATCTGAAAGTTGCATTGGAAACAACAAATAAGATCACGCAAATTCATAATCATCAGTAAGATGCCAGTATTCGGCAGAAAATTTAGAATTATGAAATAGCAAACCTCCTAAATTCTTATTAAAGAATAAGATTCAACAATAGATATCACCCTAGAAAGGAGTGATGGGGTTTGGTAAGAAAGGCAAACTAAACCCGAGATACATAGGGCCTTTCGAGGTTATCGAATGTGTCGGTTCAGTTGCCTATAAGCTAAACCTACCTGAAAAGCTCAGTGGAATTTACAATGTGTTCCACATCTACAATCTGAAGAAGTGTTCCGCTGACGATTCACATGTCATGCCACATACAGATGTGCAAATCGATAAGAGCTTAACGTTTGTAGAAAAACCTTTGTCGATTGAAGATCGACAGGTAAGGAAGCTTCGAAGAAAGCACATACCTTTTGTAAAGGTCAAATGGGATGCCCGAAGAGGTCCCGAGTTTACGTGGGAGTTAGAATCCACCATGAAAGAAAAGTACCCTTACTTGTTTCAGTAAATCTCGGGTCGAGATTTATTTTAAGGGGGTGAGGATGTAACACCTCGCAAATTTCGGGTTTATTATTAAAACGACACGTGTCATGTAAGACAAAAACGCGTTGAAAACCCGGATTTAATAAAGATGTTTTCGGTAAGATTTAAAGTGGCGTCATGTTAAATTGTTACCTCTGAACACCTCAATTATAAATCCCAATACCCGATATATTAAATTTCACATCTATATACCCTCAATTCAGAAAAGGGTTCACAATAATGGACTTTCAAATGCATGATGTGATCCCATGATGAAATGAATGATAAACCGTCATTTACGGGTCTTGTATATGCAATCAAGTGAAATAATGGATGATGGTAGGGTATGTTACAGTATTAGACACTTATTGGAGGTCCCCTATTGATTAAATGAAGTCCACAAGTCATATATAATGGCTGCCCTTTCAAACCATCAACAAACAACAAAATTCGGATCAGAGCAAGGCGTCGCGTAGCGCGACAGCCCCTCGCGCTACGCGAGGGTGCGCCCAGCGACAGCAGACCTGCTGTTGGCTGTTATACGCACATGTGACCTCTTTGGCCGGTTTTCTCTTGCACATGCATGGCCCTTAGACACCCCTACATGCTAGAGACATGTGTTTATCACTTGTGGTTGATCATAGACCCTTGTGTCAATGAATTGTGGTGGTAAACCCACTATATAAAGACCCATTCTTGTAACAACTTTCATTCACAAATCATTTTCAAGCATTCTGATTATTGGGGAGCTTGCAAACTGATCAAGAGCCTTCCTAGTCATCCATTAATCATCTAGTAAGTCTCTAATCCCTTCTAAATTAATTCTAGTTTAGTTTTTAGCTTAAAAGTCAACATATCGTAATTTAACGGTTGACTTCGGGTTTAGTTATCGATAGCTCAGTCGTAACCCGAATTAAAAGTACCGTTAGATAGGTAATTACATGGGTATTAAACCCTTATAAAGGCACGTACCGAATCCAGACCTAACTAGGTCGTTTGTCGGGTCAAACGTTGACCGAAAAAGTCAACAGAAATGCAAATTTATGATTTAATGCACAATTAATGATCCGAGAGGTGTGTAACCTGTTTTAACCTTAATATAACATGGTAATAAGTATAGAAACTTGTCTACGCTTGCCCGACTCGACAAATTTATGTTTAAACCCGGTTCGGAACCGAAAGGCGCAAAACCTTGACTTTTGCTTTGACTTCGGTTCTGACCCGTTTTAGTTGGATTCGAAGATGCCTTAGTGCTTCATTAGAGTAGGGTTGCATGATAGTATAAGTCTCCGTACTTGTTTCGTTGATTATCCAATTCGTTCGCGCGGTTCCGTTAAATGCTTAAAATGGACCGTAATGCCCTTATAACCTTACAACGAGAATTTTGAAAATGTGGAAGTACAATAATCTTAGTTGCTGATTATTAAGCATGTACGTAAATTTTCACGTCAATCGGAAGTCTAGATTAAGAGATATGCGCATTAGCGTAAATAATAAGCTTTTTATTAATTAAACGGCGCGATTAGCGCATAGCCTATCTAAACCCGATTTTCGGTACCAAAACTTTTACCCAATAATGTTAAATAATATTTTGGGATTTTTGAAGATTTTTACTTATTTTTAAACTGATCTTAAGCTAGGCTTATCGCCTTGATTCGGTTAATACCGAATTTACCCTTTTCGGTCATAAAATGATTTCTACAAGGAATTTTGATGCGAGTCCAATTGCTACTGATTTTAAATAATAAATGTAATGTTTTGAGCCTGTTTAACTAATCAGAAAACCCAGAATCGTATTTTTAATCGTACGTCGCTTAGAACGGGTTTATACGCGTATTATACGCGTAGTTAGGCTTAAAACCATTTTGACACATAAGGATTATTACCAACTAATATAATCTGTTAAAAATAAGTTGTATACTGATTACTTCAGTCCCGAACATCGGGGTTACGTTGAATCCCTTTTATAATCTCTAAAATGACCAAAATACCCTACGGGGCATAATTAATGATTAATCTCGTTTTGGGCATTATGGAAGATATCATAATGATATCACAACATATTTAAAGCATATTAACTTAGGAAACCTGTTCGCGACCCTTATGGTTACCCGTTACGCCTCTGGCGCGTTCGGTTCGGTTTATGTAACTAGTTTGCATAAATTAGCCGAAACGGGTCAAACCTTATCCTTTTTATCTCAAAATCCAGAATGTGTTTAGTTTACCCATATTATACAAGTCTTCGAACTTGTCGGGTCTAAATCCCATTCTATTCCGGTCTTCGCTTAATCATGCGTTTGAACCGTAAACCTTCCTTAAAACTAACCGGTCCAAGTTACGACTTAAATAAGACCCGTTAGGAATCTAATAGGTTAATAAAACCTTCGTTCCAGATTGAGAGCCCCAGTAGAAGTACTCGTGCTTGCTGATTAGAATATACGGCTGAGTATAAATTGCATTGCTAGCTCAGGTAAATACTTTTAACTTATTTTCCCTTATACGGGCTTGGGATACGGTATTATAAAAATACCGCTTGGTCGGGTGTAGAAACCTTTTGATCGGAGATGATTAAATTGCATAATCCCGTTTTAATCTGTATTGATTGATAACAAATAACATTGGGGGTTAATGACCGTGTCCTGGATATCCTTGGCTCATTTTAAAAAGTGAATGGCCACGACGTAAGCACAAGGTGTAGACATAACACCTCCTGTTGCATATGTATAACGTATACTCACTCGTAAGGGTATCTTCTTGTGAGATTATATTTGTGGTGTGTCGATTAATCTTGTCCGGCTTGTATTGTATAATCACCGGCCCTAAATGTTGGACAACCATGTAAATCGGATACAAGATTTTTATTAATAGAATTGTCCCAAGTATAAAAGATTAATTTTGCCTCTGAGCATTTTAATCAATGTGTCAAGATATTTTGTGCAGTTTGCACTCGAATCACTTTTCAAACTCTTTTTCCAAAATGAGTCAGTTAATTGTATTTACCAGTGTAAACTGACGTATTTTCCAAAAAGGTTAAGTGACAGGTACTAAGCGTAATTGGCTGGGAGCTCAGGGCGTCACTAGGGAATCTTGCAAGTTCTAGATGCCTAAAGTCTGTTGAACAGTTTTCCTTTATTGATCCGCCTGTGGATCCTTTACCTTCCGTTGTAATACTTTGACATTACTTATATTCGGAATGTAATATATTTATCTTTTGCTTCCGCTGTGCATTATTATATTGTGTTGTTTGACTATTATGTTGCCAACCACGTCACGATACTCCCCCACCGGGCCCACCGGTGACACGTGGAAATTTGGGGTGTGACAGGTTGGTATCAGAGCCAACACTGAGTGAATTAAACACTAGCCTTTTGTGTTTAATCTCAGTTACACAATTGCACAATCTAAACTTCTGAGTCTAGACTTAACATAGGATTATTCTCAATCCTAATCTGGAAATTTTCACTTCCAAAATTTTATTGGATACGTCGCCAAGCGAAGAAGCCGTAATAGGAGTTCTCCACACCCGGAGCCCTGAGATGCTGAGCTTCGTACCGCGGCCAGAATGAAACGAGCATCCAAGGAAAAAGCATTCAGAAATAGAATGAAGAAGAAACTCCTTTTGCAGAAGATCGTTTCCTTAATAGTCCTTATAAGGACATAATTATCTTTCAGTCCCTTCGAGGACACATTATCCCTTCAAAGACCCGCTTAGGGCAACTCTGTACTTTTATTTTCATATGATGGATAAATTAAACTTGTCCTAGTGACTAAGCCTTTTGTGCTATTACTAAATGCCTCGATCCCAGACGATCATGGCTTATAAATTAAACTTGTCCTAGCGACTAAGCCTTTTGTGCTATTACTAAATGCCTCGATCCCAGACGATCATGGCTTATAAATTAAACTTGTCTACGCGACTAGGCCATTGTGCTATTATTAACTTATAAATTAGGATTTATGATAAAAATCCTGAATAAAATAAATATCCTTCCTTCCCTGCCAGTAGGCAGTTTAAAGAGGATCTTAAAGGTGAAACCTAACCTACGTGGCCAAGATGGTGAAACCTACTCAAGAGATTCAAATCCTTGTTAACACCTAAGAACGTGTTAGCACTCCTGACAAATGTGATTCGATAAAATCACAACAGTCATCCTTATATTAGATTCTTCCAATTATCTTATCTAGCCTAGTGACTTAGAAATCATGGCTTGTGTCATCCTATAAGATGATCACGTTATAAACATCCAGAAGTGATGAAGTGCCTTCGGGCTAAACTTGTTGTCCGATAAGACAACGACAGTGGTGGTCTATGACCTCCTGTCCAAAAATGTTGGACCAGGTCCAAGCATAATAGTCGGTAGGATCCATACGATCTCGACTAATAGCATCTGAGAAGATGATCATATTATAGCCATCCCTCAGAAGGGAAATGCCCACGGGCTATATCTATTGTCCCAAAAGATATATTTGTGAGATTATATTTGTGGTGTGTTCTTGTGAGATTATATTTGTGGTGTGTCGATTAATCTTGTCCGGCTTGTATTGTATAATCACCGGCCCTAAATGTTGGACAACCATGTAAATCGGATACAAGATTTTTATTAATAGAATTGTCCCAAGTATAAAAGATTAATTTTGCCTCTGAGCATTTTAATCAATGTGTCAAGATATTTTGTGCAGTTTGCACTCGAATCACTTTTCAAACTCTTTTTCCAAAATGAGTCAGTTAATTGTATTTACCAGTGTAAACTGACGTATTTTCCAAAAAGGTTAAGTGACAGGTACTAAGCGTAATTGGCTGGGAGCTCAGGGCGTCACTAGGGAATCTTGCAAGTTCTAGATGCCTAAAGTCTGTTGAACAGTTTTCCTTTATTGATCCGCCTGTGGATCCTTTACCTTCCGTTGTAATACTTTGACATTACTTATATTCGGAATGTAATATATTTATCTTTTGCTTCCGCTGTGCATTATTATATTGTGTTGTTTGACTATTATGTTGCCAACCACGTCACGATACTCCCCCACCGGGCCCACCGGTGACACGTGGAAATTTGGGGTGTGACAATACGGGACTTGGACCTCGACCAATGTCATTTATTCTTACACTCCCCAATTCTGATCTCAATCACACACCAAGTTTCCAATGATGAGTCTTCATAAAAAACGTTCTTCTGTCCATAGTTCAAAATTCCATATTTTATTACTACAAGGACTTCACTTGAGGGTTTACAAATTCGCTAAGAGTCCTAAAATGGCCCAGAGTTTTACTTAAGGGTTCAATGGATCTATTAGAAGGCGAAACCGTCACGGCTGTCTTCACAAGTTTCCTCTAGAATTAAATTTCGGGACGAAATTCCCTAAAGTTGGGGAGACTGTGACACCTGTGTCACTTCAACCATCAAACAAAGACCAAACCAATAAAATATTATATTTTATACATGAGATTTATATAAATATGTGTATCATTTGCACATATCAATTCTTGTTCAATTTCGGGCTCTAAATCGCTTTCTGAAAGGTTATACGCGCACCGATGCGTAAATATAACCAGTTTAATGCAACGAACACTCCAGAATAGTGAAATAGGTTTAACATACCTTAAATAACCTTTACATAACTTAGAAATAAGTTTTGAAGGCTTTGGTATGGCAAAAACAAGTTAATTCGCCTACAGGGGCTAAATTTGACAAACTGCCAAAGTATGCCAATTTGAACTGTAACAGACATTCCGGAACATGACCATAAGTTAAACATACCATAAATATCCTTTAAATAGCTTAGAAATAGGCTTTGAGGGGTTCGGTGTGCTAAAATAAACTTCTGGGTCATTCAGGGACTAAAAGTGTCAAAAAGTGCATAAGTTTGCACTTTCGCGCACAACTTAAGTTCTGAATACATCCAGACATCCAAAAATTTATTTAAGCACTAAAATATTTTATTTTAGTGTTTGTCATGAGAAAAATCCATTCGTCACGCCATTTGGATCGTTTTTCGCTCTTATGCGCATTCCGTCGTAATTAAGCGAACATCGCGATTGTACGGCCAAACGAACCAAGATCCGGCATATTTTTGAGCATTTTTCATGTCCACAATGTTTAGGCATCATTTTAGGGCCTTAACGTTGGCTTAACGGGCCTTAAACCTGTCGGAAATGGCCTTAATGCATAACAGGGGCCAAAACTGTCAATTCTGAAAGTTTGTTTCTGACCAGTCAGGCAAGGCGGCCCGCGTAAGATTAGTGTGTCACCTTACACGGACCGCGTCAGACTCCCAGATCAGATAAGATCAATTTAACAGCAGATTACAGCTGTTAAGCTCCCAACCACACACCCACACTTGCCCTTTCAGTTCATGAGGGGCCATTTTTAGTCACCACAACATTCCAACAAGTGTACGCACGAGATTCGATCACGTTATTCAAGAAACGATCTCAACGGTTCGAAGAATACTATAAATACCCAACCCTTTCAACCCCAAAAACCCACACCTTTGAATCTGAATTTGCTCTCTAAGTTGTTGTGTTTAACACTTCATACCTGAGAGTATTCGGATTCAAACCTTCCATTCTTGGACCCTTTGTAAGTGTTCCTTCGTTCTTTTATTGCTTTTCGAGTCCGAAAGTCAAACTTTGTTTGACTTTCTGTGTTGACCAGTTTATGGTCAATGCGAAGTTCAAACGCGAAGTTCGTTTGAACTTCGCAACGTGATTGTAATCACGATGGTTATAGTCCGTTGTGACTATGCCTACTGATTACCACGTTGTCTAGGGTCGTAAGGGTAAGCGATCTAATAAATCGCTTATACCTTCGAACCCGACCCATTTGGTCGATCATTAGGATCCGACCAAACACATTAGGTGACCATAGTATATAGGGAATAACCTTACGAGGTTATACCTTATGGTCGCTTCGTTTAAGTAGTTGTATGATAGGTAGTTTTTATGCCTTAGGTAAATTACCAAAATGCCCTTTTGACGTCAAAATTCATTTTAAACATGTGTAACATAACCTATGACCTCTAAACTGATTTATCAACAATATTAAACATGTTAAGGCATATTCAAGGATTTTAACTCGGCTAAACCACTCAAGTTTAGTGGTTCTGAGGGAGCGACTGGGCTTCTTCAATGGTTCTAGAGCATTGAGAATACTTTCCGTCACGTTTAGTGTCCTGACAATCGCAAGGTCGAGTTTTCTTCGAGTGTGTTTCAGAAGAGGGCACTTACGTGGTGGAACGGGGTTATGAGAGACCGTGGTGCTGAGGTGGCTTTAGCCCAAACTTGGGCTGAACTTAGGGCTCTTATGATGAAGGAGTTTTGCCCTCGTCATGAACTGCGAGCTTTGGAGAGGGAATTTGATGATTTGAAGCAAGACAGTGGAGAACATCGAGCCTACACTGACCGCTATGAGGAATTGAGCCTGTTATGCCCTACTATGGTTACGCCTTTGGATAAGGCGATTGAGAAATACATTGATGGTCTTCCTGACGTAGTTCATGATATCGTTACTGGCAGCAACCCTACTACTGTCAGACAAGCCATTGAATTGTCTGCCAATCTGACTGAATCCCATATCAGGAAGCGCAAGCTGTTTCGGAAGGGCGACTCAAGACCATCTGACAAGACTGCTCAAGTGGAACCAAAGGAAGAAAATGCTGAGGTGTCTAAGAAGAAGAAGCGCAAAGCCTCTCAAAACTGCGCTGTAACTGCTCAAGACAAACAGGTTGCACCAAACCAGCCAGCACAACCTCGCAAAAGGCAAAACTATGTTGGTACCGCACCTTTGTGCAACAAGTGCAACCGTCAACATCTAGAGCAAGAGCAGTGTCACAAATGCACCCACTGTGGGCGGTTGGGACATTTGATCAATGTTTGTCGTTATGCAAATCAAGCTGCTGCAAACCCTGCTGCTGTTCAAGCACGGTTTCCACCGGGATCATGTTATAACTGTGGTGACCTTACTCACTACAGAAACAATTGCCCAAGACTTGTTAACGCACCTCCAGCGCGAGGACGAGCATTTAACATCAATGAGGCAAACGGGAACAATGATGCAGCAGTGAACAATTAGTGTTTTGTAATCCCTTGGTTGTTATCTTTTGACACTTCAAGACAATTTGGGTGTTGCATAAATAAAGATTTGTTGTTTTTATTTCTGCAAGATTTATGCGATTGTGTGAATGATTGATGCAACCTTATGATGTCAACCCAAAGATAAACTACTCGTGTGGTTCTGTTATCTTATGATCACTTGTGATCTCCCCAAGAACCTTAAACACTCGTTTCTTTTAAGAAACAAAGCCAAACTCTTATTGAAAATCCTTCTATCTTTATAGATGGATCCTTGAAAATGATTAAAGTGCCAAATGAAATCCATGGATTAGATTCCTAGTGTGCTTTCAATGTCCATACCTAAATATAACAAATTAAAGAATCAAGTTAACTAATTTTGTGCTTATGTGTTTTCTTACATGTTTTGTGGTTGTATGTGATCCATCCAAATCCTCGTAGAATCCTTCATATCTCATATGAGGAATTCATAGTAGGATATCCAAAGTTACTATCTTAAATCCTTAATGGACTTCTACGTTGTAGTCAAGCCCCTTGGGTTTTAAAGTACTATTCTAAAAGTGATCTATTTAAGGAGATCGTACGACGAACTAGTTAAGAAGATCATGTGTTGATCTAGTTAAAAGGCTCGTTCGATGATCTAATTAAAAGGACCCTTTGGTGGTCTAGTTGAGTCGCTTCATGTTTATTCAATTGATTTTTCCTCTACGCATTATGAAATGAACTGTGCGGACTGTGCAAGGGATTACGTAATTATGGAGGCCTACATAATTATGGAATTCAGTGCACAGAAACCACAGGAAGTTTTGTCATGTGATAAGACATATAGTGACAAGAGTAATGACACGGGACTTGGACCTCGACCAATGTCATTTATTCTTACACTCCCCAATTCTGATCTCAATCACACACCAAGTTTCCAATGATGAGTCTTCATAAGAAACGTTCTTCTGTCCATAGTTCAAAATTCAATGTTTTATTACTACAAGGACTTCACTTGAGGGTTGAAAAATTCGCTAAGAGTCCTAACATGGCCCAGATTTTTACTTAAGGGTTCAATGGATCTATTAGAAGGCGAAACCGTCACGGCTGTCTTCACAAGTTTCCTCTAGAATTAAATTTCGGGACGAAATTCCCTAAAGTAGGGGAGACTGTGACACCTGTGTCACTTCAACCATCAAAAAAAGACCAAACCAAACCAATAAAATATTATATTTTATACTTGGGATTTGTATAAATATGTGTATCATTTGCACATATCAATTCTTGTTCAATTTCGGGCTCTAAATCGCTTTCTGAAAGGTTATACGCGCACCGATGCGTAAATATAACCAGTTTAATGCAACGAACACTCCGGAATAGTGAAATAGGTTTAACATACCTTAAATAATCTTTACATAACTTAGAAATAAGTTTTGAAGGCTTTGGTATGGCAAAAACAAGTTAATTCGCCTACATGGGCTAAATTTGACAAACTGCGAAAGTATGCCAATTTGAACTGTAACAGACATTCCGGAACATGACCATAAGTTAAACATACCATAAATATCCTTTAAATAGCTTAGAAATAGGCTTTGAGGGGTTCGGTGTGCTAAAATAAACTTCTGGGTCATTCAGGGACTAAAAGTGTCAAAAAGTGCACAAGTTTGCACTTTCGCGCATAACTTATGTTCTGAATACATCCGGACATCCAAAAATTTATGTAAGCACTAAAATATTTTATTTTAGTGTTTGGCATGAGAAAAATCCATTCGTCACGCCATTTGGATCGTTTTTCGCGCTTATGTGCATTCCGTCGTAATTAAGCGAACATCGCGATTGTACGGCCAAACGAACCAACATCCGGCATATTTTTGAGCATGTTTCATGTCCACAATGTTTAGGCATCATTTTAGGGCCTTAACGTTGGCTTAACGGGCCTTAAACGTGTCAGAAATGGCCTTAATGCATAACAGGGACCAAAACTGTCAATACAGAAAGTTTGTTTCTGACCAGTCAGGCCAGGCGGCCCGCGTAAGATTAGTGTGTCACCTTAGACGGCCCACATCAGACTCCCAGATCAGATAAGATCAATTTAACAGCAGATTACAGTTGTTAAGCTCCCAACCACACACCCACACTTGCCCTTTCAGTTCATGAGGGGCCATTTTTAGTCACCACAACATTCCAACAAGTGTACGCACGAGATTCGATCACGTTATTCAAGAAACGATCTTAACAGTTCGAAGAATACTATAAATACCCAACCCTTTCAACCCCAAAAACCCACACCTTTGAATCTGAATTTGCTCTCTAAGTTGTTGTGTTTAACACTTCATACCTGAGAGTATTCGGATTCAAACCTTCCATTCTTGGACCCTTTGTAAGTTTTCCTTCGTTCTTTTATTGCTTTTCGAGTCCGAAAGTCAAACTTTGTTTGACTTTCTGTGTTGACCAGTTTATGGTCAATGCGAAGTTCGTTTGAACTTCGCAACGTGATTGTAATCACGATGGTTATAGTCCCTTGTGACTATGCCTGCTGATTACCACGTTGTCTAGGGTCGTAAGGGTAAGCGATCTAATAAATCGCTTATACCTTCGAACCCGACCCATTTGGTCGATCATTAGGATCCGACCAAACACATTAGGTGACCATAGTATATAGGGAATAACCTTACGAGGTTATACCTTATGGTCGCTTCGTTTAAGTAGTTGTATGATAGGTAGTTTATATGTCACACCCTGGCTTTGCGGAAGCGTGGTTATTTTGGTGTGACTTCTTAATACCATAGCTTAACCATAACAAAGCTATATGAAATAAAACCATGCAAGATCATCCATAGATTTAAGTTTTAAAAACTGAAGTAACATAACATTGTCTTAGGGACTTACAACCTCATAACATAAAACATTGTTTTGAAAGACATAAACATCAACATGAATAAAACGCAGTTTAAGATTTGTGACTCGTCCAGGAAAAAGTCACATTTCCTAAACCCGGATGACCTCGGAACCCATATGCAGCGGGAAAACATAACATACCGCGCCAGATCTTTAATTCCCTGAAATACATGTAAGTTGAAAAATCAACAATAATGTTGAGCGAGTTCATGTGTAAGTGAGTAAATAAACCTTGTATGTATAAAAATCCTGGTATGTAGCAAATAAGAAAAAAGAGATCACCAATGGTTTGCAAGGCCGTTGATATGTGTGAAGTGCAAGTAGGAAGACTCAAACCTAGCAGATTTCGCGATGGGTACAAAGTCACCCCGAGGTCCGTTCTGGTTGGGCCTGAGGTTGGGCTCGCTACACCCAGATAGATCTACCGCTTACGTCCCTCGGTCCTACAATGAGGATTAATGGCCTCCAGTTTCTGCCTACCCACTCACATGATCTAAGTAGTAAAGCTCCTTACGCTAACCATACCATGTATAAAGTACTTGTAATCAAAGTAACATGTATTTCACCCCCGTGGTTTAGAAAACTGAAAACAGTTAAGAGAAAAGGGGGACATGAACTCACAGTGGTGCGTCTCTACCAGGTATACCTCCAAATCAAGCAGCTGTATGACGACCTACACGTACTAACTCTATTAGACGGACGGCCGTGCCTTAGCTTTAAGGTTTAAGTTTTTGGGAAATAGTTAGACAACTATTTCGTGTTTATATTCGGTATACTTGGTAGTCATTTTCCTTCCCAAGGATGGGGGATTTAATACATGTGTGTATAATTTCGAAATATATTATTAAGTCTCACTTAAAATATATTTTATTTCCAACTTCAAAATATAAATATTCTTCTCAAAAATATTATACTTTAATACATGTGATTTTCCCAAAATAATACTTAGTAATATTATTTTTACCCTAAAAATAATATTTACGTAGTTCACAAAATAATCATAAACACTTATACAAGTGATGTTGTGAAAAATATATACTAAATATATATATGTATCACGTTTTATTTTGTGAAATCCCACCTCCGATATTTTGTAAATAAAGTCGTGGCGAAATTCATAGTTTGAAAACAAGTCGACAAGTATCTCTAACACCTATAGTGAAATAATTCTAAGTGTTAGGTTTTTAGAAAAATTTCGCCAGAGTTTCCTCTGTAACTGGAGGTGGCCACGCTTTCAAGCGTATCATTTTCTTTTATAAATCAAACCAACAATTTTCTCAATCATCAATAAGCATTATTCAAACCATCAAACTAGTCAAAATAGATGTAAATCGCAAAAATACATGAACTTGTGGTTTTTCCAAAATATGTAGTATCTTTCCATCATTTTTAGTGGATCTTTATATAAAACAATCCGATTTTGTAAAAACCTCATTTTTAGGGAAGTTCCGTCTTTGCAACTTCTTGTCATCTTTTTCAAAAATAGTTATTTTGTCGAAACCTTGTGTTACACAAGTGTTTACACACTTGTGTGTTCTAAAAACCATTCGTGTTGGTGTAAGATCCGCCTTTAAAAGCATGTTTTCTCTTGACACTTGGTCCTTTGAAAATACCACTTGTAGATCCGTAGATCTACTAGTTTTAAACACTATTTCACAAGCAAAATCGCTTTTACACAAGTTCATGATTCGTGTGTGGTAGAGTTTCATCCTTTAACCCTTGTTACTTCCAAAACAACCTTATGTCATGATCCATGATCATGACCAACCCGGGTTAATTGATGATCCGAGCTACCACAACATAGATCGGGTCCAAATACTCACACTAATCAAATACTACATGATTTACACAACATATGAGCTTTTAACCAACATTTATAGCATTTTAAGTAGACTTTTGTGTGTCATCTTGTATGTTTACGAGTTTTAACCGTTACAAATCATATTAACCACTTTAAAATAGTTCAAGAAGGTGATTTAAGCAACTTACTACTAGCTCGAGGCTAGGGAAGAATCTAAGCGAAAAATGCGTGGATAAAAGCAATAGAGTGAGGTCCTTCGCCTTCCGATTGCACCAAGGTTCCTTGTACGCGATCCTTAACACTTGTATGAGCTTGGAATGTGAAGATCAAAACCGAAAATGGTGGATGGGGGTGGGGTGTGTTCGGCCGAGAGCTCTAGGAGAGAGAGAGGAGTGTTTGTTGTTGAGTTTGTGTTAAGTGAAGTGAAGGTGGATCAAACCTTGAACTTAAAGACATTCCTTAAGGTGATTAACCAATGGTTTATGTGTATCCTAGATATTAAACACTAGGATTATAATATTCAAGAAGGACAAAAGGGTGTCCCCCTCTTGGGGACGGTTTGGTTAAGGGGGGGGGGGGTCTTGGTCCGATTCCAACTAGTAGTTAGGTATATTAGTTAGTTAAGTTAAGTGATTAACCCGGTTACTAGTGTGTAGTGTGTTATGACGGGTGTTAGGGTATTCAGGGACCCTAACTGGCTCAGAAAAAAGATAAACAATAAAAATGACAATATTTTCATGTTCCAGGTAAAATCCGGTTGTTCGGTTGGATGGTAATCCGTTAAAGTGCTTAACAAAGCTTTAAAGTGTCGTTAATACCCTTTTTAGTGACACAACTCATTTCTGACACTTTGGAAAGTGTCTAGCAATATTTTTCTCATGTTTTGGCACTTTATTAGTTAGCTAAAAGCTGAATTATTATGTAAAGTGCTGAGTTTTGTGCTTAGAGCACGTTTTAGGCACATCCAGTCATTGTACTTATTCCTAGAGACGCAGTTCTACAACCCTTGTATCCCTACACTCACCACTAGTGTAGTAAAATATTTCTGGCTCCTACGGGCCTTAGGGGCAGTGTCTGCCTGATGCTGGCTCTATCAGCATGTTCAATAGGTTATCCGTTTATAGTGCTACTGTGCTTTTGTGCATCATGTTTGTCACTAAGGTTCAGCATGTAAATAATGTAGTGACAGTAAGTAAAGTATGATGCAAGTAAGTACATGTATCAGTAATCAAGTAGCAGTTCATCAGTAATTTCAAACAAGCACAGTAATTAAGCAGTAATTAATTATTAATTAAGTCGTACGGATACCTGGTTTGGTGAGGGTTGTCACATTCTCCCCCCGTTAGAAAAATTTCGTCCCGAAATTTTAAGTTCTGCTTGTCGATGCAGGGTTCTTAGGAAATAGGTGGGGGTATTTCTCTTTCATTCGGTCCTCACGCTCCCAGGTGTATTCAGGACCGTGTCTGGCATTCCAACGAACTTTGATGAGCTTGACACTGCTCCGGCGGGTCTTGTTTACTTTCCAATCCGTAACCTCAACCGGTTCTTCAACGAAATGGAGCGTGTCGTCAACATGAATCTCGTCGGTGGGAATGGCAATGGTATCTTGAGTTGGACTTTTCTTCAGGTTGGATACATGAAAGGTATCGTGAACTGAATGGAGTTCAGTAGGTAAGTCCAGCTTATATGCTACTAGTCCTATTCTTTCCAGAATTCTGAAAGGACCAATGCAGCGCGGATTTAACTTTCCACGCTTTCCGAAGCGTGCCACACCCTTCCAGGGTGAAACTTTCAATAACACCATTTCTCCCACTTGAAATTCCAAGTGTTTCCGGTTTGGGTCTGCATAGGCTTTCTGTCTGTGGCGAGCTGCTTCGATGCGTTTTAGAATCTGCGCAATCTTGTATGTCGTCTCTTGGACGATTTCGGGACCAGCAAGCTGCCTATCACGTGCGCCAGCCCAACATAGGGGTGATCGGCACTTGCGTCCGTAAAGGGCTTCAAATGGCGCGACACCAATACTGGTGTGGTAGCTGTTGTTGTATGAAAATTCGACCAAAGGCAAATGCTTATCCCAGCTACCGCCCAAATCCATAACACACGCTCTCAGCATGTCTTCCAAAGTCTGTATCGTTCGCTCGCTTTGACCGTCAGTTTGCGGATGAAACGCAGTGCTCAGATTTAATTGTGAGCCAAAAGCTTCTTGGAAGGATTGCCATATCCTTGACACAAACCTTCCGTCTCTATCAGAGATGATTGATAGAGGTACTCCATGGCGCGTAACGATCTCTCTCTTGTAAATTTCGGCCAACTTGCTCGTATTATCCTTCTCTCTGATAGGTAAGAAGTGTGCTGACTTTGTTAATCGATCCACTATTACCCAAATAGTGTCATGGCCCCTCGGCGTTCTTGGCAACTTTGTAATAAAATCCATGGAGATTTGTTCCTATTTCCACTTGGGAATCTCAGGTTGTTGCAGAAGTCCTGAAGGCTTCTGGTATTCCGCTTTCACCTTAGCACACGTTAAACATTTGCTCACATAAACAGCAACATCGCCTTTCATCCTAGGCCACCAATAATAATCTTTGAGATCCTGGTACATCTTATCCGCTCCAGGGTGGATAGAGTACCGCGACTTGTGAGCTTCATCGAAAATAACCTTCCTTAAATCCCCAAACAAAGGAACCCAAATTCTTTTCTCAAAACATAACGTTCCTTCCTCGTTTGGTACCAGTAGCTTCTCCATCCCACGGAGATATTCTTCTTCAAGGTTTCCTTCCTTGAGAGCTTCTTTCTGCGCGGCACGAATGCGCAAGGAAAGATCGGTTTGGATAATCATTTCTAAAGCCCTAACCCTTATGGGCTTGATCCTCTCCTTTCGACTTAGGGCATCGGCGACCACATTCGCCTTCCCTGGATGATACTTTATCTCGCAGTCGTAATCGTTCAGCAACTCAACACATCGTCTCTGCCTCATATTCAGCTCCTTCTGATTGAATATGTGTTGTAGGCTCTTGTGATCTGTAAAGATTGTACACTTTGTACCATAAAGGTAGTGTCTCCAGATCTTTAATGCAAATACCACTGCGCCTAGCTCCAAATCATGTGTGGTATAGTTCTTTTCGTGCACTTTCAATTGACGCGATGCGTAAGCAATAACCTTTTGGCGTTGCATCAACACACAACCCAATCCTTGACGCGAAGCGTCGTAGTATACCACAAAATCATCTGTACCTTCCGGTAGTGCTAAGATTGGCGCATTGCAGAGCTTATCCTTCAATATCTGGAACGCTTCTCCCTGTTTGATTCCCCAATCAAACTTCTTATCTTTCTGCGTGAGGACTGTCAAAGGTTGAGCGATTTTTGAAAAATCCTCAATGAACCTAAAATAGTAGCCAGCCAAACCCAAGAATTGTCGAATCTCGGTTGGCGTCTTTGGCGTTTCCCAATTCTTGATCGCTTCGATCTTGGTTGGATCCACATGGATTCCATCTCCGTTCACCACGTGTCCAAGAAATTGTACTTCACGTAACCAAAACTCGCACTTAGAGAACTTAGCATACAACTGTTCCTTCTTTAGCAGCTCCAAAATAGCTCTTAGATGCTGTTCGTGCTCAGCCTTTGTTCTTGAATAGATCAAGATGTCGTCGATAAACACAATCACGAACTTGTCCAAGTACGGCTTGCAAACTCTATTCATCAAGTCCATAAAGACTGCAGGTGCGTTTGTCAAACCAAACGGCATAACTAGGAACTCGTAGTGTCCATAACGAGTTTTGAAGGCTGTCTTCGGGATACTCTCCTCTTGTATCCTTAACTGATGGTATCCAGATCGAAGATCGATCTTTGAATAAAAGCTTGAACCTTGCAGTTGGTCAAACAGATCATCAATTCTTGGCAGAGGATATCTATTCTTGATCGTCAGCTTGTTCAGTTCTCTGCAGTCGATGCACATACGAAAACTACCGTCCTTCTTTTTGACAAACAAAACTGGAGTTCCCCAAGGCGAGAAGCTTGGTCGGATAAAACCCTTGTCTAACAACTCTTGAAGTTGTGTCGACAGTTCCTGCATCTCAGACGGAGCAAGTCTATAAGGTGCCTTAGCCACAGGCGCGGCGCCTGGAACTAAGTCAATGCGGAACTCTACTTGTCTCTGAGGTGGCAGTCCAGGTAAGTCCTCTGGGAAGACTTCTGGATATTCCCTCACGACAGGGATGTCTTCTATTCTCGGCTCAGCAGCCTTCTTATCCACAATGTGTGCCAGGAAGGCAACACATCCCTTCTGCAAACACTTTCGCACTTTCAGGCAGCTGATAACTCTCAACGGCGTATCATGCTTCTCCCCGTGAACCACAATTGTTTCGCCATCTTCGGTGGGGATACGAACGACCTTTTCGTGACAAACTATCTCAGCCTTGTTACTTGATAGCCAATCCATTCCTACCACCACGTCGAAGCTTCCCAACTGGACTGGTAGTAGATCCAAAGCAAACTCACGCTCTCCCAATTCGATCACACAACCTCTGATAACTTCGTTGGCTTCTACTAACTTCCCATTAGCCAATTCGATTGAGTAGGGAATATCTAACTTATTAGCGGCTAAACCAAGCATATTCTTAAACTCTAACGATACGAAGCTATAATCGGCACCAGTATCAAATAAAACGGATGCATAGCGTTGGTTTACAGGGAACGTACCAGTAACGACATTGGGGTCCTGGCGCGCTTCCCTCGCTTCGATTTGGAACACTCTTCCACGGGCTTGGTTTAACTCTTAAAGTGCCCGATATCACCACAGTTAAAGCATCCAAGTCTTTGCCCGTTTCCACCTCCATTTCCAGCTTGGTTGTTGTTTTGGTTCGCATTACCCGCTTGATTCGCAATGTTACCTCGATTCCCGTTTCCTTCATTGTTCCCCTGTGGGCGATTCCCAATACCACCACGATTAATATTTCTATTCCCAAATCCTCCTTGGCCTCCCCGGCCAGCACTAGCCCAACAAGAATCCTTCAAGTGACCAGTCTTTTCACAAGCTTCACATACTTTTGGCCCGCATCGGCCAGAATGGTGACGCTGGCAGGTGTTGCACTTGGGCTGGGTGCCCATATATCCTTTTCCTTTCTTTCCACTACCAGCTGTAACCTGAGCTGGTGTGCTTGGTTCTCCTTTCTTAACAACCACACTGGCGCCCTGCTTGAAGTTCGAGAACTTCCGTTTGTTACCTCCTGATGACTCGACGTGAGTCTCTGCCTTCTTCGTCTTGATCTCATCAAACTTGTTCAGGCGAATAGCCTCCTCAGTGAGAGCTACGCTCAAATCGATTGCCTCTGTAATGGTCGCAGGCTTGGATGAGGTCACCATGCTTATGATTTGAGGAGCTAATCCCAAAATGAAACGTTCAATCCGCTTGAACTCCGGAGTGACCATGTAGGGTACCACATGCGATAAGTCATGGAACCTTTGAACGTATTCTGCGATCTTTGGACCGTCCATTTTCAAATGCCAGAACTCGGTTTCCAATCTTTGGATTTCCGCGCGAGAGTAGTACTTCCTGCGCATAAGTTCCGTCAGTTCGGTCCAGGTTAGTGCGTAGGCAGCAGCTTCACCAAGTGTCTGTACTTGCAGATTCCACCAAGAGAGGGCTCCATCCAAGAATAGCCCTGAGATATAGGTGACTTGCTGGTCTGGTGCGCATTTGCTCATGCGAAGAACAGATTCGGTTTTCTCGGCCCAACGAACAAAGGCGACAGCACCTCCTGTGCCATCAAAGTTGACCGGTTTGCAGTCTAGAAACTGCTTGTAGGTGCACCCTGCACATACATTATAACATACGATCGGCATTAGCATCATTGCTAAAGATATCCAATTAGGTCATGGTATGTCTAAATGTCTTAGTATTACCATGAGGTGGATTATTGTTGCCATTGTTGTTTGAGCTGCTTCCGCTGGGTCCTCCTTGCGAAGCGGCGTATTGTGCGATGGCAGCAGCGATGACTTGTTGGAGTTCTGCCTCATTGGTAGGCATGCGTGTCTCACGTCTCGGCGGCATCTTCTAAAAGATGTGTTTACGTCGGTCAGGCCATAGTTATAATACATACGCTTTATGATAGTAATAGTACATAACATCTCATGTTATAATCATATCAATCACACAACATCCCATGTCACAAACATCAATCACACAACATCCCATGTCATAGAATACAAATAACCAAATCAAGCATCATGTATGATGAGAATACTGCGATTGCCATATAATGAGACCACATAGTAAGCGTACAAGTACATCACAGTGTCATACAACATCAGTCGACTAAGGGCTACATCACCCTAGTCCAAAAACTATATCAAATCAGTGTCAATACATCAAATACATATCAACAAAAGTCGGAATCATAATGTAGTCTCCAAAAATGCTGTGCAGTCAAAAGCATTCGCCGTCTTCTCACCAATGTCAACCTATTCGGTACTGAAGAGCTCTACACGGATGGCGGTGGAGGAGGGGGAAAGTGAGTGTAAAACAAGCGATGCAAATGGAGCCAGTCCTCCTCCATGGCTCTCTGGGTACGCAACCAAGAAGCAACCTGCTGCTCAAGTGCCAAAAGGCGTGCAACATAGTCTGGTGGTAAAGGTCGAGAGGGCTGCAAAGGAGAGTGGGTCTGACCCTGGCACTGACACGGCGGCGGCCGGGCTCTCTCAAGCTCCTGGATGCACTGCGTGTGTGCCTCGTGCTGGGCGACAAAAGACATCAAAACGTCCTCAATAGTATACCCCATATGGAAAGAATGGTAGGGGTCAGTCGGTGGCATAGCAGAAGGTGATGTCCAAAGGAACGGCTCACTGGTGGGATCAAAAGGTGCCACATGAAATGGAGAAACAGGGGGAAAAGTAGAAGACGGTGGTATAGCAGGGATAGATACCGGTACATGTCCAAAAGGGTGAGCTGAAGAACCTTCTCCAGGTCGTGCTGGAGGTGTAAACCGAGGAAATGAAAAGGAGGTATCAACGTGACGGGTATCAGTGATCTGAGGGGGAATAGGTGGAACCTCATCATCCGCAGGAATCCACCCACACTGGGCGTGCTCATCTCGTGGGTCAATCTGTGCCTCAAAAAGTGTACGATCAAACTGAACTGGCATAGGATCATGGTGAGGTGCAACAAGAGGGTCAACTGGTGCATCAGCAATAAGTGGGGGATCAACATGATCAGCAGCAATGACATGATCGCCCTCCAATAATAGGGCATCTATGGGGTGATCATCAATAGGTGGGTCAGCAATGACAGGCTCAATAATAGGTGCGTCAGCATGAACTGGGTCATGCTCAAGCACTGGGTCAGGAGCAGGGTCCAGTGGCTGCTCGGGCTCATCAAAGGCCATCTCAAAATCAAACTCAGGGTCGATGGGATCAACTGGGTCAACTGGGTCGTCTGGATCCTCCATAGGCTGATCCATGGGTATAAACTCTATATCCTGATCTGGGTCGAATCCTGGGGGAAAGTCAGGATCGGAATCCTCCACATCCTCGTGGTCGAAAGTAAAACTAGGAATAGGGGCAACAGAGGATGCCTGGTCGGGATCTGATCCATGTGAGAAGTGCTGCGCACTCTGGGTGTGTGAAGGTGCGGAGGCCACAGACTCAAAAGAGTCTGGGACCGGAGAGTGAGCAGGTGACTCTTTCGGCGGGAGCATCTGCGATCATCAAGAGATCTCCAGCAGCAAGAAGGGCCTCGCCCTGAACCTCATCCTCTAAGGGCTCGTCATCAAACAGATCGACGTCGCCATCATCGTCGGCGTCGAGAAGCAAATCGTAAGCAGGATATGAAGCCAGCGGTATGGGAGCAGGGATCTCCACTAACGGTAGGTCCCCGGCCAAAGGGCCATCAGCGAGCTCATCAGCACCATCAGGTAAAGCAAAGGGCTGAAAATCATCCTCGTCTGTGCTAGTAACGTCGGACGTGTGGACCTCGTGCTCTGAAGGCTCTAGGTCATCTGAGACTATAGGTCTAGGTCCTGTGGTGTCTGAGTCACCTGTGCCAGAGGTGTCCATAGTGTCTGTAACATAAACACAAACATGCACAAACAGTCAATCATACAATCAAATAATCACATAAGTCACCAAGTAAGCATTCAAATAATTCTCCTAGTCCCACTAGCCTCCCAGCCTCTCGGACTGCTTTTCCTAGTCCCACTAGCCAATTCTCCTAGTCCCACTAGCCAACTACCTCGATCTCCCAGACCGAGCCTCGGCCTCCAAGACCGAGCCTCAGCCTTTCTAGACTGAGCCTATAATTAATAAAATGTGCTCAACATTTGTTTATAAAAAGTTTTGGATCTGGACTTAAGTGGTATGCAGTAAAAATGATTTCGTGAGAGCCCTAGTGATCATAGTCTAGACTCGAGAAAGAATCCTAGTTCGCTATGATCAAAGCTCTGATACCAAGCTGTCACACCCTGGCTTTGCGGAAGCGTGGTTATTTTGGTGTGACTTCTTAATACCATAGCTTAACCATAACAAAGCTATATGAAATAAAACCATGCAAGATCATCCATAGATTTAAGTTTTAAAAACTGAAGTAACATAACATTGTCTTAGGGACTTACAACCTCATTACATAAAACATTGTATTGAAAGACATAAACATCAACATGAATAAAACACAGTTTAAGATTTGTGACTCGTCCAGGAAAAAGTCACATTTCCTAAACCCGGATGACCTCGGAACCCATATGCAGCGGGAAAACATAACATACCGCGCCAGATCTTTAATTCCCTGAAATACATGTAAGTTGAAAAATCAACAATAATGTTGAGCGAGTTCATGTGTAAGTGAGTAAATAAACCTTGTATGTATAAAAATCCTGGTATGTAGCAAATAAGGAAAAAGAGATCACCAATGGTTTGCAAGGCCATTGATATGTGTGAAGTGCAAGTAGGAAGACTCAAACCTAGCAGATTTCGCGATGGGTACAAAGTCACCCCGAGGTCCGTTCTAGTTGGGCCTGGGGTTGGGCTCGCTACACCCAGATAGATCTACCGCTTACGTCCCTCGGTCCTACAATGAGGATTAATGGCCTCCAGTTTCTGCCTACCCACTCACATGATCTAAGTAGTAAACCTCCTTACGCTAACCATACCATGTATAAAGTACTTGTAATCAAAGTAACATGTATTTCACCCCCGTGGTTTAGAAAACTGAAAACAGTTAAGAGAAAAGGGGGACATGAACTCACAGTGGTGCGTCTCTACCAGGTATACCTCCAAATCAAGCAGCTGTATGACGACCTACACGTACTAACTCTATTAGATGGACGGCCGTGCCTTAGCTTTAAGGTTTAAGTTTTTGGGAAATAGTTAGACAACTATTTCGTGTTTATATTCGGTATACTTTGTAGTCATTTTCCTTCCCAAGGATGGGGGATTTAATACATGTGTGTATAATTTTGAAATATATTATTAAGTCTCACTTAAAATATATTTTATTTCCAACTTCAAAATATAAATATTCTTCTCAAAAATATTATACTTTAATACATGTGATTTTCCCAAAATAATACTTAGTAATATTATTTTTACCCTAAAAATAATATTTACGTAGTTCACAAAATAATCATAAACACTTATACAAGTGATGTTGTGAAAAATATATACTAAATATATATGTGTATCACGTTTTATTTTGTGAAATCCCACCTCCGATATTTTGTAAATAAAGTCGTGGCGAAATTCATAGTTTGAAAACAAGTCGACAAGTATCTCTAACACCTATAGTGAAATAATTCTAAGTGTTAGGTTTTTAGAAAAATTTCGCCAGAGTTTCCTCTGTAACTGGAGGTGGCCACGCTTTCAAGCGTATCATTTTCTTTTATAAATCAAACCAACAATTTTCTCAATCATCAATAAGCATTATTCAAACCATCAAACTAGTCAAAATAGATGTAAATCGCAAAAATACATGAACTTGTGGTTTTTCCAAAATATGTAGTATCTTTCCATCATTTTTAGTGGATCTTTATATAAAACAATCCGATTTTGTAAAAACCTCGTTTTTAGGGAAGTTCCGTCTTTACAACTTCTTGTCATCTTTTTCAAAAATAATTATTTTGTCGAAACCTTGTGTTACACAAGTGTTTACACACTTGTGTGTTCTAAAAACCATTCGTGTTGGTGTAAGATCCGCCTTTAAAAGCATGTTTTCTCTTGACACTTGGTCCTTTGAAAATACCACTTGTAGATCCGTAGATCTACTAGTTTTAAACACTATTTCACAAGCAAAATCGCTTTTACACAAGTTCATGATTCGTGTGTGGTAGAGTTTCATCCTTTAACCCTTGTTACTTCCAAAACAACCTTATGTCATGATCCATGATCATGACCAACCCGGGTTAATTGATGATCCGAGCTACCACAACATAGATCGGGTCCAAATACTCACACTAATCAAATACTACATGATTTACACAACATATGAGCTTTTAACCAACATTTATAGCATTTTAAGTAGACTTTTGTGTGTCATCTTGTATGTTTACGAGTTTTAACCGTTACAAATCATATTAACCACTTTAAAATAGTTCAAGAAGGTGATTTAAGCAACTTACTACTAGCTCGAGGCTAGGGAAGAATCTAAGCGAAAAATGCGTGGATAAAAGCAATAGAGTGAGGTCCTTCGCCTTCCGATTGCACCAAGGTTCCTTGTACGCGATCCTTAACACTTGTATGAGCTTGGAATGTGAAGATCAAAACCGAAAATGGTGGATGGGGGTGGGGTGTGTTCGGCCGAGAGCTCTAGGAGAGAGAGAGGAGTGTTTGTTGTTGAGTTTGTGTTAAGTGAAGTGATGGTGGATCAAACCTTGAACTTAAAGACATTCCTTAAGGTGATTAACCAATGGTTTATGTGTATCCTAGATATTAAACACTAGGATTATAATATTCAAGAAGGACAAAAGGGTGTCCCCCTCTTGGGGACGGTTTGGTTAGGGGGGGGGGGTCTTGGTCCGATTCCAACTAGTAGTTAGGTATATTAGTTAGTTAAGTTAAGTGATTAACCCGGTTACTAGTGTGTAGTGTGTTATGACGGGTGTTAGGGTATTCAGGGACCCTAACTGGCTCAGAAAAAGATAAACAATAAAAATGACAATATTTTCATGTTCCAGGTAAAATCCGGTTGTTCGGTTGGATGGTAATCCGTTAAAGTGCTTAACAAAGCTTTAAAGTGTCGTTAATACCCTTTTTAGTGACACAACTCATTTCTGACACTTTGGAAAGTGTCTAGCAATATTTTTCTCATGTTTTGGCACTTTATTAGTTAGCTAAAAGCTGAATTATTATGTAAAGTGCTGAGTTTTGTGCTTAGAGCACGTTTTAGGCACATCCAGTCATTATACTTATTCCTAGAGACGCAGTTCTACAACCCTTGTATCCCTACACTCACCACTAGTGTAGTAAAATATTTCTGGCTCCTACAGGCCTTAGGGGCAGTGTCTGCCTGATGCTGGCTCTATCAGCATGTTCAATAGGTTATCCGTTTATAGTGCTACTGTGCTTTTGTGCATCATGTTTGTCACTAAGGTTCAGCATGTAAATAATGTAGTGACAGTAAGTAAAGTATGATGCAAGTAAGTACATGTATCAGTAATCAAGTAGCAGTTCATCAGTAATTTCAAACAAGCACAGTAATTAAGCAGTAATTAATTATTAATTAAGTCGTACGGATACCTGGTTTGGTGAGGGTTGTCACATTATATGCCTTAGGTAAATTACCAAAATGCCCTTTTGACGTCAAAATTCATTTTAAACATGTGTAACATAACCTATGACCTCTAAACTGATTTATCAACAATATTAAACATCATCATCATCATCATCATCATACTCAGTATATCCCACCAATAGCAAAGCTAAGGTAGGGTCTGAGGAGGGTGAGATGTAGACAGCCTTACCTCTACCCCGTAGGAATAGAGAGGCTGCTTCCAATGAGACCCCCGGCTCGATTGTAGTTTTGCATCAAGCCTTGGACATAAGGCACATAACACTCAGCAATTGAGACAAACGCCGATTAGTGCATGTACCCCCTTGTCTTTCGGCTATCAACGCCACCACATGATGCATGATTAACCATCCCCCTCTTTTAACGTTATTTTCATGAAATTAGTAAAATAACGTTAATATTAGTGCACTTTCACTAATTAAACATGTTAAGGCATATTCTACTTGTCATAGGACTAGTTAGGCGGTCCGAACGCGTTTCACGCGAACGACGCGTTAAAGTAGCATAAGCTACCTAAACGGGTCGTAATGGGTCATAAGCACTTAAGCTAGGTTCCGATTTAAAATGTAAGCTTTGTTAAACCATATCGCATGAGTTCCAGCACTCATTTGGTTTACAGGACCTCATCCTGTCCGATCCTCCGATCTAGGTCCGGTTTATTAACATAGTTACCTACATTAGGTGCTGTTTGATTCCGTGATCTCTAGCATTGCTTGGTGGTTATCTTAGGACTTCTGAGCAATCTCAAGTGAGTACATAGTTCCCCTCTTTTACTGTTTTCAACTGTTTTGGGGTGAAGCATGTGTACCTATATGTTATTTTCATGATTTCAAAGTATAATTGATTATACATGTTATTACTTATCATTTGACAAACTAAATAACTATCTATGGTTTAAATACTGATTTCTCAAAAACATAAAATAAAATGTTGAATTGTACTTATTTTATGTTCACCAGACCGATTGTTAGTATGATATAGTGCTATAGGATTTGACACCCCATTCCTGTTGTCATGGAATGTCTGAAACCAATTTGTTTCTCCATCCAAATAGGGATTGCCTTTGTGGTATCCTTATAGTCTCAAAGGTGTAGTTTGATGCACTAGGTCTGAATGAATTCTTAAATCACACATTTAAAGTATATTTTGATATACTCTCAAAAGTATAGTTTGATATACTCTCATGTGTGGTATTGTACAGAACCAACATATATATTTTATCAACAAACCAAAACATATTTTTAATATGTTATTTACAAATCCAAAGTATACTTTTAATATGCTACTATAAGGTTATTCGTTTAACCTTACATTATTTTACAAAGCATAACTTTTGATTTATTCAAACACTTTGTTTTGTACATTTTTACTTGTGGTTTAAGAAATCTCATTTTACTTACCATACATAACTTTTGTTTACACATTACATGGTTTACATTTAACTTGAGTTATACAATAACATTGGACTATTGGTTTAAACATGAACATTCTATATTAGTGGTTTGGTTTGAGTAAGTGACTTAAGTAACGAGGCGTGTGTAATATGATACAAGCATGGTGGATACGCCGCTGGTACTTCCTATATATAAGTGTTTGTATGGTATTACATATCGTAGCGTTATTTGAATCATTTCAATTTGAGTCATATAAAATTTTATACAAATAACATACTTTTCATAAGACATTGTTTTACAACAACTTATCTTATACAAATTCATTTTTACTTGGTTATTCATTTAACCTTACATTTATTTATACATATCATCTGATCTTATTGTTTTTCAAACGATTTACAAAACAAATCAATTTACAAGGTTCATGACTAAACTTTATTAAACATTTTCTTAAACTTACAAGTCATGAATCCTATTTTCACAAAACCTATGTATCTCACAGGCATTTTTATGCCGACGTACCTATTTTTACACATGTTTCAGGTACTGCTTTGAAATGATTGTTGATACATGCTACATTTAGGATGGACTTGTGCCTTAGCAACTTTAAAACTTGGAAGATCATAGTTGTACTTATTTGATTGTATTAAAACAATGAGTTCATTTATTCAATAAAACAGAATTTATTTATTCCATGGTTATGAAACAATGATTCTGTTACAACACTCCCCGACGTTTCCGCCACGTCTAGTTGCCTTACGTGGTCGGGGTGTGACATCCGGACATCCAAAAAATTTTGTAATCATTAAAATATTTTATTTTAGTGATTGGAATGCAAAAATACCATTCGTCGCGTAATTTGGATCGTTTTCGCGTCCGTTCGAGTTTTCGTCGTAGTTAACCGAATAACGTGACCGTACGACCAAACGAACCGACATCCGAGATGTTTTCAAGCATATTTCATGTTCCCTATGCTTTAACTTCATTGTAGAGCCTTGAAATGGGGTTAACGAGGCTTAAAAGCATCAATATCTAAGTTTTAAGCATGCAAGGGTCAAAACTGTCAATTCTGCAAAGTTCTTAGGCGGGCCGCGAAAGATCAGACGTGAGTCTACGCGGGGTGCAACCGACCTGCAGAACAGAAACATTGAATTTGGAAACAGCAGCTGATTTCACTAATTTTAACCATGGTTTTAGCATACCATGGACTTGTTTTTGAGCTCCCCTTGTATTAGAAACTATGGGCCACATGTGTATGGCCAAGATCATGCTTTGATCTTGTTAATTCAATGTTTCCTATAAATACCCATCAAGTTTGCCATTGTTCCTTGCTCATTGATCTGATTTACTCTAAGTTGAAGCTCTCACATTGTTGAAGGCTTCATACCTGAGTATTTTTAGTTCAATTCTTCCTAACTTGGACCCTTTGTGAGCTTCTATCATGCTTGTTTATGCTTTTCAAGCATGAAAGTCAAACAATGTTTGACTTTCTGCTTTGACCACGATTTGGTCAAGTCAAAGTTCAATTGAACTTTGCAACATGAGCGTAATCACGATGGTTATAGTCCCTTGTGAATATACCTACTGATTACCACGTCGATTAATCGAAATGACGAGTCAAAGTTTCCGTCAAAATGCCGATTATGCGCATTTTGCGACGAAACTACTTTTGGGTATCAAAACACTTTGTTTTGATATCAAACCTGTTTTCTAACTTAGTTAAACATGTTTTAACATGTTTAACTCGTCACTTTTAGTCTAGTGCTTGTATAGGGTCGTAAGTCAAGCGGTCTTGACAACCGCTTAGACTTTCGAACCCGACCCGTTTGGTTAATCATTAGGATATGACCAAGCATGTTTTATGACCATAGTTGTATAGGGAATAACCTTCCGAGGTTATACCTTATGGTCACTTAGTTTAATTAGTTGTATGATAGGTAGTTTATATGCCTTAGGAAAATGACCAAAATGCCCTTTTCATGCATAATTTGAATTTAAGCATACGTAACCTAACTTTTGTCACTTAAACTGATTATGCAACACATTTAAACATGTTAGGGCATATAATACTTGTCATAGGACTAGTTAGGCGTCTCGAATGCGCGTTTGCGCGAATGGCGTGTTATAGTAGCGTTGACTACCTTAACGGGTCGTAACGGGTCGTAAGCACTTAAGATAGGTTTCGATTTAGAATGTAGGTTTTGTTAAACCATATCACATGAGTTCCAATCCTCATTTGGTTTACAAGACCTCATTCTACCCGATCTTCCGATTTAGGTGTCGATTTATTAACATAGCGATCCGATTACTAGGTACTACTTGATTTCCTTGGTTTGCCCGAGCTTTGTTAGATCACTTTAATCAAGGATAATTTGCAATTCAATGTGAGTACATAGTTCCCCTATTTTACTATTTTCGATTGTTTTGGGGTGATTCATATGTGTTAAACGATTTTCGATGTTTTCAAAAACGAATACTATGGTTTATATTAAACACAACTATTTCGATAATGTGAACGAACTTGTTGGGACGTATTTACATAACGAATAGCATTCATTAACAATGATCAAGCCAACCAGTAGTATGTTATGGTACCATAGGATCTGACAAATCCCGTTATCGGACTGCCACCATGGTTATGTATGGGGGTTATGTGGGTAACGACAAAACCTGATGATTGTTAACTTACCCTTTGGTGGTTTGTTAATACGAGTTGAACGATGGACGAGTTACGAAGGTTTGAATGTATTCATCGAGATGACCAAAAGTTAGTTTTCACAATTAAAACATGAACGATTATGAACGATTTGAACGATTGAACGATTTAAACGATTGAACGACATGAACGATTTAAACGATTTGAACAAGTTAAACGAATTGAACGAACGAATGGTTTTTGGTATGTGATTAGATAACGGGACGTGTATAATGTGATAAAAGCATGGTAGATACGCCGCTGGTACTTCTTATATATAAGTGCTTTTATCATATTACATTCCGTGGCGTTATTTAGTTCACTTGGACGAACGATTTTAAACGATGACACGCTTACTAAATGATATAAACCATACGAGTTTTATTACGAGAACGATTTACAATTTGGTTTACATAAACAAATGTTTTGGGTTAGGATTCATGGCATCGAGCCTCAGGGCATTCACACATCTCAAATACTGACTCTAGCTTTTCAAACCAATGGAGGAGTCCAACTGCTCCTTCCGTGCCACTGAATGTGCTAGGACGACAGTCCATGAAAGTCTTGAAGGTGCAAACAGGTGGTTGACCTGTTGTGTATAAGAATCAGGACAAAGTTAAACACACGAGTTGGTTTAGGAGTGTAGGATCTAAAGATCCTAGTGTGAGTTACAACTGCAGGGTATACCTCCTGCTTGTGCAGCTGCAAGTGCCGCAGCAACTTGTTCGTTGATGAGAGCCGTCAACTGGGCTTGTGTCATGTTAATGCGTCCAGCCATGATCTTCATAGCAAATATGACATAAGTGAGAGAGGTTCGAGAGTAGTGCGATGACAGAAGAGAGTAAGCACACAAGTGTTCTCATGCAATAGTGTTACGTTAATCTAAGCATACCCTGAGCAAAGTTCTATGCAATTCTAGCAAGTAGGCAATAAAACATGTACCATATTACCTAGGATGTTGAGTCTTGCACGTGGAGCGAAGCGTCGTTGTAGATCGTTGAGAGCACTGTTCTGGTTATAGTCTGGTTTTAATAAAAACGTTTTCCCCATATTAAAACCAAGTTCTCTATAACCAATGGCTCTGATACCAATCTGTCACACCCCCAAAATCCACACGCGGAGTATCACCGCTTGGAGGCGTGACTGACCAGGATCAAGCCACCAATCATATTGAACAATGTAAATAGTAATGTAATTCAACCAAACCAATATGAAAGGTGTTCAAAACATAAGTATAATTCAATGTTTAGCGGAAGCATAAAAGTAAACCCAATCATAAGTATAAGTACGAAATGTTATAATGTTTAACAAACATTCACAATCCATGTCCACAACGACCGCGCCTCCCGTGCAAGCTCCATAAGTACCTAAGGTCCTGCAAGGCATGCAGCAGAGAGTCAACAACTAGTTGAGCGAGTTCACAGTTAATAGTTCGCTAATTGTAATAGTATAGTAAGCCTTGTGTTCGTTCATTAAGTCATGTATCGTATTAGTTCGTATCGCGACCCTCTAGGCATGTATGCGAAGATTAGGAAATGTTTCCGGAGTATTCTAGACTAGGTATATTTGTATCGCGGCCACCCGGCATGTGTGCGAAGTTTAGTGTATAGTTCGCGGCCTTCCCAGGCATGTGTGCGAAGATTAGTCATATTATCGCGGCCAACCCTGGCATGTGTGCGAAGATCAGTCATATTATCGCGGCCAACCCCGGCGTGTGTGCGAAGATCAGTTCTATTAGTATCACTAGTCTAGTCGTATCTTATCAATAATCCTTCCTCACCCGAGGACCATATAACTAAGTTCCATAAGCTAGGTAAGTACAAGTAAATAATCCAAACCCATTCCCACCCTGGGAACCCCATGCCTTGGCTGTGTGAACTCACCTTGGTTTGCTCGGTATGCTAAGTATGTGCTCACAGTTAATCAATCACGTCCTATTGTACGCACGTAAATATAATCAGCTCAGGTTCGTATGTCATTTATATCACGAAGTGTGTTTAAGCAGTTATCACATATCACATAAGCAGATAAACCAAGTCGTGCCATTCATGTTTCATGTAAGTGTCATTTACAGTTTATACTAATGTGGTTATTAAATAACACACTTGAGAGTTAACAGTCATAACGAAGTTAGCAACTTAACAGGGTTTATAAGCATAACAGGAGATATTATCTAACACTTGTTAATTGACTAACAGAGTTAATCAAACAAACAGAGTTAACAATTTAACAGAGGTACACATGCTTAACAAAGTTACACATTTAACTTAACCGAGTTAATATCTAACGGAGTTAACAAGTAACAGTTTAACATCACAAAACACAGATCATATGCCGAAAACACATTGGGCCGAAAACCCCTTAGGTGATTTCGTCGAGGTGGTGTTTTCATGAGGCAAGAACAATCATCAACATCAATATCAGTTACAATTTTCCAAAACCCTAAATAATTCTGACAGGTACATCGATTACATCATACATAACAAGATCATTCACTAAGTAGTCAACGGCATATGACAAGTTGTCAGATCATCACCATCATGCTAAACAAAAATCAAAGTTGCAAACAAATAAACCATATGCTTTCTGACAACTCATGTGCAAAAATGAATGCAAGGCCGATCATGTGATTATATTTAATTGGCTGCACATGTATCACATCTCAAATGGTCAAATAAGTTTTACATATAATGGCCGACATCCATTCTCTAGTCCTATTACTATTGGACCAAAATCAAAGTAAAAATCACATATGTAAATATGAGAATAATAGCTGACAACCATACAGAATTCTTATCCGATTGACTGCACTATCACGTACCATCAATATCACAATATCATATCATCACTATCACTCCACAATAATAATCGATTCATGTAACAAGCAGATTGTTCATGATGGATTTAAATCTAAAAGGTAACTAACCTCCAACAGAAAGCACAACCAATCAATCGATAAAAGGGGTCTCGAGATCTCTAGGTTGCCGTTAGGTGCAAGAAAAAGCGAGAGAGATAAGGGAGGTGATTTGGGTTTAGCCAGTTATCAATAACATGCACTGAATAAAACAAACCCTATATTGAATCACTACTGGGCCGAAGCCCATGAGTTGTTTTCGGCTAAGGCTCCTTATAAAACATAAATTAACGAAATCACATATTAACATATTACTCAGAAATAATGCACACCAATTATATAAATCACACTCTGCAAATAAGTACTAGGTTAGGTCAAGTAGAGACCTTGGAAACTCGGGTTGTCACATTATCCTCAACTTGAAAGAAATTTCGTCCCAAAATTTAGCATGCGGTTACTGAGGAAGCTAGGTAAGTTGTATCGTTTACTGGTTTTCCTGGGGTGTCACATCATCCCCCCGTTGATTTGGAATTTCGTCCCGAAATTCTGTAGTAGCCTCAGCCTCCGTAGTGGTTGCACTGTTTCCGAATAACTGGGGATACTTGAGTTTCATTTGATCTTCTCGTTCCCAGGTGAACTCTGGGCCACGACGGGAGTTCCAACGAACTCGTACAAGAGGTATTCTAGTGTGTTTGAGGACCTTGACATCCCGGTCCGTCATTTCAACTGGTTCCTCGACGAATCGCAACTGTTCATCGATAGTGAGCTCCTTCAGAGGAACTATGAGGGTCTCATCTGACAGACACTTCTTCAGATTTGACACGTGAAAGACGTTGTGAACTGCACTAAGTTCAGCTGGTAAGTTCAGTCTGTAGGCCACCCTGCCTATCTTCTCAATAATTTCGAACGGTCCAACATATCGCGGATTGAGCTTGCCTCGTTTGCCAAAACGAACCACACCCTTCCAGGGTGAAACTTTGAGTAGCACTCGATCCCCAACCTGGAACTCGAGTGGTTTCCTATCTTTATCGGCGTATGCTTTCTGACGGTCACGAGCTGCCGCCATGCGTTGTCGTATCTGAGCAATCTTTTCTGTAGTATCAACTACGAGTTCTGGACCTGTGATTTGACTATCACCCACCTCTGCCCAACAAAGAGGTGACCGGCATTTACGTCCGTACAATGCCTCAACTAAAGCGGCTTGAATGCTGGTGTGGTAACTGTTGTTGTACGAGAACTCCACTACCGGGAGATGTTTTTCCCAGCCGTTGCCGAAATCGATTACACATGCACGAAGCATGTCTTCTAAAGTTTGAATAGTGCGCTCAGACTGCCCATCCGTCTGAGGGTGATAAGTTGTGCTCATGTCTAAACGAGAGCCAAAAGATTTGTGCATTGCTTGCCACAGTTCTGAAGTAAAACGTGCATCACGATCAGAGATAATAGAAGTGGGCACCCCGTGCCTTGAGACCACTTCCTTCAAGTATACGTCTGCTAGAGTGGAGAACTTATCCGTTTCCTTGATAGCCAAGAAGTGAGCAGACTTTGTGAGTCGATCCACGATCACCCAAATAGTGTCATTTCCGCGCTGAGATCTAGGTAGGCCAGTAACAAAATCCATGGAAATTTGTTCCCATTTCCATTGTGGTATCTCAGGTTGTTGGAATGGACCTGATGGTTTCTGGTATTCCGCTTTAACTCTCGCACAAGTCAAGCACTTGCTAACGTAAGTGGCTATGTGAGCCTTCATGCTAGGCCACCAATATGTAGTTTTCAGGTCGTGGTACATCTTATCCGAACCAGGATGTACTGAGTAGCGAGACTTATGAGCTTCATCCATTACAAGCTCGCGTAAGTTGCCATAGAGTGGGACCCAAATGCGTCCTGTTACATAGTAGGCGCCGTCTGCCTTTTGTTCTAACCGTTGCCTTGAGCCGCGTAGGGCTTCAGCCCTGACGTTTTCTGGTTTCAATGCTTCTACCTGAGCATCTCGTATCTGAGAAGGAAGACTAGACTGTATAGTGAGTTGCAACGCTCGTACACGCCTAGGTGTAGTATCCTTTCGACTGAGGGCGTCAGCCACCACATTGGCTTTGCCCGGATGATACTTTATGGCACATTCGTAATCGTTCAGTAGTTCGACCCATCGTCGTTGTCGCATGTTCAATTCTTTCTGCTTGAAAATATGCTCAAGACTCCCGTGATCTGTGTAGATGGTGCACTTGGTGCCATACAGGTAATGTCGCCATATCTTGAGCGCGAAAACCACAGCTCCCAGCTCTAAATCGTGCGTAGTGTAATTCCGTTCGTGAATCTTAAGTTGACGCGAAGCGTAAGCAATAACTTTATCCCGTTGTATCAACACACATCCAAGACCTTGGATAGACGCGTCGCAGTAGACTACAAAATCGTCCGTGCCTTCAGGCAATGAGAGGATAGGTGCGCTATAAAGTCTATCCTTTGAGTGCTGAAATGCTGTTTCCTGTGTATTACCCCAACGATAAACAACACCTTTATGTGTCAGTAATGTGAGCGGCTGTGCAATCTTTGAGAAATCTTTGATGAACCTTGTATAATAACCCGCCAAACCCAAGAATTGGCGTATTTCGGTTGGTGTGCGAGGTGCAGGCCAGTTCTTGATTGAATCTACCTTGGATGGATCGACATGAATCCCATCCTTGTTTACCACGTGGCCTAGAAAGTGGACTTCACGAAGCCAGAAGTCGCATTTTGAAAACTTAGCGTATAGTTGTTCCGTTCGTAGGAGTTCCAAAATAAGTCGTAAGTGCCACTCGTGTTCCTCCCGACTCTTCGAGTAGATCAGGATGTCATCAATGAAAACAATAACAAACTTGTCAAGATAAGGTTTGCACACCCTGTTCATAAGGTCCATGAAAACCGCAGGCGCGTTCGTTAACCCGAATGGCATGACCAGAAATTCGTAGTGACCGTAGCGTGTTCTGAATGCTGTTTTGGAGACGTCCTTATCCCGGACTCTCAGTTGGTGATAACCTGACCTCAGATCAATCTTCGAGTAATAGCTCGACCCTTGCAACTGGTCGAATAAGTCGTCGATGCGTGGAAGTGGATAGCGATTCTTCACAGTCACCTTGTTCAGTTCGCGGTAATCTATACACATGCGGAAGGTACCGTCCTTCTTCTTTACAAATAGTACTAGAGCTCCCCAGGGCGAAGAGCTAGGACGTATGAAACCCTTTTCCTAGAGTTTTTGCAATTGCTTAGATATTTCTTCCAGTTCGGTTGGAGTTAAGCGATAAGGTGCTCGAGCTATAGGTGCTGCTCCAGGAGCTAGCTCGCTCTGGAATTCGACCTGGCGATGAGGCGGTAACCCAGGTAACTCTTCAGGAAACACTTGAGGAAAATCGCGTACTACTGGAATATCCTCAATCTTTTTCTCTTTCTTCGATGTATCAGTAACAAGTGCTAGTATTGCGATGTGGCCCTTTCGCAAACACTTCTGAGCCTTCAAAAAGGAGATGATGCCACTCACGACACCACTCTTGTCGCCTTGAACTTCGAGAGGTTCCTTGCCAGTACGGGGAATACGAATGATCTTCTCCTTGCATAGAATCTTTGCTTGTTGTTGGGATAACCAATCCATACCCATGACGATATCGAAACTACCCAGAGTTATAGGAATGAGGTCGATAGAGAATGTCTGACCAGCGAGGATAAGATTACAACCCTGAACTATGTGTGTGGCCTCTAGACTTTTACCGTTAGCTAACTCTACGACATGTTTGGTGTTCAAAAGTGTTGGTGCGCGTTTAAGCATTTGACTAACTTTCAAAGACATATAACTGGTATCCGCACCCGAATCAAATAATACAGTAACGTAAAAGTCGTCGAGAAGAAACTTACCCATAACCACGTTAGGATCATTCCTTGCATCACCCTGACCGATCACAAATGCACGACCCCTAGCACCATTGTTGTTGTTGTTTCCCCCATTATTGTTCCCATTGCCCTGATTATTGTTGTTGTTGGTGCATGTTTGTGACAACAGCTTAGATTTGGTCTTTGGATATCTTGTAATTAGTTAAACGATAAACAGTTAGCGGGTTTAGCTTTGTAATAGTTAGTTGTAATGTTTGGGCTAACTAAACCCATACTTATGGGGATGTGGGAAACGAATTGGGCTTAGACCAATTCGCAGTCCATGTTGGAAGCCTTGGCCCAAGTAGCAAACCTTGTGTTATATAAACAAGGTTAGGCTTTAGGGTTTAGGTTAATCAGCTAATTAGCCAAAACAGTTTGAGAGAGCAATTTCGTGAAGGACTAGAGTCTTGGACGAATTTGTGGTAGTTAGGGTTTAGATTGATTGTAATTCTTGAGTGATTGATAATCAATAGAAACCCGGTTTGAAAGTGTCTTGCTGTTTCTGTTCTTCTACTTGTTTCTGTTTATTCTGATCAAGAGGATTCCGCACTCTTGATTGGAAAGACAATTCTGTGAAAGATCCATACGAATAGGGGACCTACAATTGGTATCAGAGCATTAGGCTCTTGAAGGCTCGGTTCAGAATTGTTCTTGGAGAAACAGGAAGAATTTTTCGAAATTTTGAAAACCTGAAAAATTAGGGTTTTGAAATTTTCAAAATTTTTGATATAATTTTTCAAATTTGTTGGCTGTTTTGATCTTCTGTTTGTTTGTTTGGTGTTTTGCAGGATTTCTGGTTTGTTTGAGTGCAGATTTGCAGGTTTGCAGGTTTGCTGATTTGCAGGTTTGGCTGAAATTCGAAGATTGTTCTTGGTTTCTTCATCAAGTTCATCGAATTTGGGTGAAAAGGTTGCTGTTTTTGCTGCTTCGATTCTGCAGAAGTTGTTAGGAGAATCCAGAAAATAATCAGAATTTTCGAAAAGAGTAAGTTACCAAATTTACTGGGTGGCGAAATTGACTGTACTGGCGAATTTGACTGATCTGCGAATTTAACCAGCATAGTTATCGGCGAAGTTAAATCCAAAGGCGACTTTGGTAACCGTGAAATTTTCCACAGCGAAAATATTACGGTTTTCAGCGATTTTACAGGTCGTCGTAATAGCGAATTTGGCAGCGATATAACCAGCGAATTTAACCAGCTCAGCGAATTTAACCAGGACCCAGCTCAGCGAATTTAACCAGGACCCAGCGAATTTAACTAAAACCAGCGATTTTAACCGCATATTTAAGGGGTGGAATTTCAGTTGGCAAGCGTCGATAAAATTTCACTGTTTCGCAAATAGAAATTGTTCCGTAGCTCGTTAGACAGAACCGTTTGGACCGTTGAATTCCTTGGATTTTTAGGGTAAAAAAAAAAAAAAAAAAATCCCGATTTCGGTTTTCGGTTTTCGGTTTTTAGACAGAACCGTTTGGACTCTGGAAAATCCCGATTTCGGTTTTCGACATTAGATATCATTGGATTCGTCTTTTCGAGACGATTCTAAAGGTGTAATTTGGTAACCACTGTTTTCGGAGATCTTTTGTACGGTTTTAACAGTCTGTTACGTTAAAATGTCAAACATGATGAAGTTGAAAGCACCTAAGATGATGAAGGTGGAGAATTATCTTACATGGAAGGACAACTTCAAATCCTTCATTAAATCTCAGGATGCACGTATGTGGATATGTATTGAAGATGGGTACATAAACCCTACACATGATTATGAGGGCAGACAACGTCTAACAGACTATGCGAACATGAAAGAGGATGATAAAAAGATGTATGAGGCTGAAAAAAGAGCATTGGCTACAATAAAGACGTCATTACCTGATAGCATCAAGCATACCTTCACAAAGTACACTAATTCAAAGGATATGTGGGATGCATTACAAAAGAAATATCAGGGAAATGAGAGTGTTACTCGTGCATTCATGGCAGAGATAGTGCCAGTTGATGAGGCTGAAACTACTGTGAGTGATGCTGAAACTAGTGTGAGTGATGCTGAATCTGAAGTGAAGAATGCTGAAGCAAAAGTGGATGCTAAAGTAGAGAAAGAGAGTAAAGCTGAACAGGTTGTTGCTGATGAAAACTCAGAAGTTCATGAGAAAGAGGTACAATCTATTTCTGTGTGTTTGAGATGTCGTGAACTACAGGGTGAGGTTGCCAGGTTGACAACACAAAACCAAAGTCTGGTAAGTGAGATGTCTAACATAAAAGAAGCAAATTTTTTTGTTAAAAGAAATGAATCGGCATACTTGAAGAAAATAAAAGGTTGTGAAGCTGAAATTGAAGCTTTAACGTGCAAACTAAATGAAAAACTTCAAGTCATAGACTTAGCTCATGACATGATGGCTGAGAAAACAAAAGAGATTTCTGATAAATGCAAAGAGTTGTCAGATGCACAACTCAAAATTGTTGAACTTGAAAAGAAATTAGGTCAATTCAGAGATTCGTCTTTTGTAATGAAACACATGATGGGTGGGTTAAAGAAAAGTAATGACAAGACCAGTGTGGGCTTCCAGGGCTTTAATGAAGTTCCACCTCCTCTTAGTCATGACTATTCATTTCTGCCTAGTGAAAATGAGCTAGCAGACTTTATGGCATCTACACCTAGTAGTTTCGCATCCACATCAAGTAAAGGTGATGGATCTGAGAGTGATGATTTGAAAAGGAAAAATTCACAGCCTAAGAATAAAAATCAAGCTTTTGTTAAAAAGATTAATTTTGTTCAAGGTAGTGATATGAAAAACGAAACTGCTGTTATTGAAAATGAATCGAATGTAGAGTTTGCAAAAAATAAGAACATAGAAAAATCTGAGATCAAGCAAACTGAACATGGTTCATCCAAGGGATCATCACCATCTGATAAGGGATCTACCTCAAAGACTCCAGCTAAGAAGTCTTCGAGAAAGAGATCGTGCTTCAAATGTCACGTCAAGGGACATGTAGCAAGCTGCTGTCCTAACAAAAAGAGTGAAGCACAACTTAGTGAAAAACAAAGAGGGAAATTACCAGTGAAGGAAGGTGATAGTGAGGAGAAAGGATCAAATTCTCCAAAGAAATCTGCTCCTAAGCAACCAGAGAATGTTGCTGTTGGTGTAGATAAGGCTGGAAAAGGAACTCCACAAGTTCCACGTTTTCAAAGAAATCAACAAAGATTTCAGCCTAGATCTCCACCAGGCAGATACGAGAGACCTAGAAGCAGTTCACCAAGAGTGAACAATTATAATGCAAATAATTTCAGAAGTCAAGGTCAATATCAAAATCGATACCAAAATAATGGTTGTCGAAATTTTTATAACAATGGCTTTAGAAATTATAACAATCAAGCTTCTTGGAATCAAAATTCGAGATTTCAAAATCAAAATTTTCAAAGGTCAAATAGTCCAAATACATATAGGAACCCTCAGGACCATAGACCTTATGGAAATCAAAACCCATTTACATCAACAGGTCTGAGATCCAAGACTCCAGTTAGGAGTAATGGATATTGGATGGATGTTCCAGTGGGTGGTGAATTTGGACGACCCAAGACCATTAAGGCTTGGGTTCCCCAATCTAACTAATTTCTTAGTAGGTGTGTGCAGGAGCTGCTAAGGAGGATTATCAACTTATGTTGATAATGGCTGCTCTAGGCATATGAAGGGGGATGTGAGATTGTTGATATATTTATATTGATTGATTTAAAGTGAAGTTCAAAGTGTTGAGTTGACACACTAGATAACCTGGCAGATCTTTATACTAAAGCTTTTGACAGGGCTCGCTTTGAACACTTAGTTGAACTCAACGGGATGAGGAATCCTGAATAACTGGTTTTTCATAAGAATTTTTTTTTGTAAATAGTTTATTGCTTTTCTTAAAAATAAAAAAATTAAAAAAAAATTTGAAAAATCAAAAACATAAAAAAAAAATAGAAAATACAAAATGAGTTATCACTGTGTGAAAAAGGAGAAATGATAGTACATCAGCAAGTTAGACTGTCACACTGAAAATGAAATTAAAATGCTTAAGTGGGATAGCAGCTTCTTTATATGATGTACCAGTAGGCAAAAAGCATGAAATAATCAGCTTACCAATGTGATATAAACCTAAATAAAGTGAATATGAGTGGGGAACACATCAGTGGTGTATGGTTTAATGACCTTAAATCTTGCGTTGATAGATTGCCAAAATCTGAAGTTTTGGGTCTTTATACTGTTATTTCATCTGGGGATATCTTGACTGTCTTTCTGTTCAGAACTAAAATTGTACATGACCTCAAGAAAGAAAGTCACTTGGAATTAGCACATTTCTATTTGAATGTCTGTATGTTGTCCCGATACACACAATTTTGATCTGATTCTGAAATCTTCTCTGAAAAAAGTCGTGTACCTCCTCTGCTGCATCCAGATATATGCTGACCTGGAGGTGCTAGGCAACGACAGCTTTTGCTGCATCCAGATACATGCTGACCTAGCTGTACGTTGTCGCGCTATAGATCTAATACACCCGAAAGAGGCCCTCAAGTGCCCAAATGAAACCCAATAAACCTATATCAAACTGAGAAAAACTCATTTGATCTGTATATTATACCATCTCTCCTAAAGATCTATTCTGTTCTCTTCTCAACCTATTCCCAGTTAAGATTTCAGAAATCTGGATTGGACTTGTGAAATATGTGGTAGGGAAGATACTTGCATGATAGAGTGTGTTGTTTATATTTCCAGGATTTGATTAGTATTTATTTGGGTGTTCATTGTTAAGCAATCAAAACATGATAAAAAAGATTATATGCAGACCAAGACACTGTCAGGATATCTTAAAGGATGACATCAGTATACTCACCTACTACGATGAATCTTTGTGCATACCTTGATCGTGGGGGTATATCCTGAAGTGGGACACACTAGTATATCAGTAATAAAATTACCTTAACATATCATATGGTAATGGTACTTGAAATGTTCATGCATTTTGTTTAAGTGGAAAAACATACTGGTAATCGTCTTGGACTGCTTTTCATGAAAAATTAAATAAAGAATTATCTAATAGTGTGAAAACAGTTTGATTGTGCTGATATGATCTTCTTACCAGTGATTCTCACAAAAATAGAGTGTTTATTGCTTTTGTATTTACTTGCTTTCAGAAAATATAAAAAATCCAAAAATAGTGTCTTTTTCTGTTTAAAGTTCTTAACGTACGAAAAACTGTTATTCTTGGAGGAATTGTTACTGATAGGGGGAGACGGTGTTGGAAAGTGAGTTCAAATTTTTAAATCATGCGGGTTATAGAGTGTGTGATTAAAAAGTTTTGCGTGTTGGTGATAAATTGGAAAATGCTTAATCTGTTATACAGTTTGACAAATCTCTTGAATAATAATAATTTGTTTAACTTATGTTGAAAAATTCTTATGGTTTCGCGAGATGTTTGTTTTATAGTAAATAGATTGAAGCAGTATGTTGCTGAGTTGCTGTGAAGATGAGAGTTTGATTGGATGCATGGTAGAACCTCCTTTCTATATTGCAGACAAAGTTGAAGAGTTTGAAGATTGCTATACATATGCTGAACTGGAGTTTACTCAAACGCTAAAGTTTTGAAGATTTGGTGATTGGATGCATCAGCTTAGGGGGAGTCTGTTGCTGACAGAAGCTATTGAAGCTGAAGCTATCCAAAGACCAAAGACAGTGCACGAATACATGAAGATTGCAAGATGACTGAAGACAAAGTTATTTTATGAAGCTATTGTCAAGGGGGAGTTTGTTGGTGCATGTTTGTGACAACAGCTTAGATTTGGTCTTTGGATATCTTGTAATTAGTTAAACGATAAACAGTTAGCGGGTTTAGCTTTGTAATAGTTAGTTGTAATGTTTGGGCTAACTAAACCCATACTTATGGGGATGTGGGAAACGAATTGGGCTTAGACCAATTCGCAGTCCATGTTGGAAGCCTTGGCCCAAGTAGCAAACCTTGTGTTATATAAACAAGGTTAGGCTTTAGGGTTTAGGTTAATCAGCTAATTAGCCAAAACAGTTTGAGAGAGCAATTTCGTGAAGGACTAGAGTCTTGGACGAATTTGTGGTAGTTAGGGTTTAGATTGATTGTAATTCTTGAGTGATTGATAATCAATAGAAACCCGGTTTGAAAGTGTCTTGCTGTTTCTGTTCTTCTACTTGTTTCTGCTTATTCTGATCAAGAGGATTCCGCACTCTTGATTGGAAAGACAATTCTGTGAAAGATCCATACGAATAGGGGACCTACAGTTGTTGTTATTCTGATTCTGGTTTAACTGGGGGCAATCACGTTTGAAATGACCTTCAGCCCCACACTGGAAACACCCCCGGTTTCCTCGCTGTGGCTGCTGTTGCTGGTTCTGTGGAGCTGGTAGTGGGAGTTGCTGATTCTGATTTGCAGGTCGCGCACTCCTGCAGTCTTTAGCTTCATGCCCTAACTTGAGACATCTCTGACAACGTTCCTTGCGACACCGTCCACTGTGATGTCTGTTGCACCTATTACATAGTGGGTGAATTCCCCGATATCCACCCAGCCCCTGCCCACCAGACGACTGCTGACTCGGACTCTGGTAATCATTGATCTTGCGCTGCTGCTGTGCTTGTGACTGAACGGTAGCTGAACCCCTGCTGGAATCCCCCTCCCATTTCCGCTTGTTGTCACTGGGAGTAGCAGGAGTAGCTGAAGTGGTAACAGTAGTAGTAGCACTGATATGTTTAGGCAACCTGTTCTGCTCCACCGCCTGATCAGTGAGACGGTGAGCCAACTGAACAACCTGCTGGTAGGTGGCAAGGTTTGCTGAAGTCACATGACTTTGGATCTCCGGCACTAGACCCTTAAGATAAAGTTCGATACGCTTAACTGGAGGGTCCACCATAGTAGGACACAGTAATGCCAGCTCATTTGATCTCTTTGTAAACGCCTCAATTTCTGACCCCGTCATCTTGAGGTTGAAGAACTCGACCTCCAGCTTATGAATGTCGTCACGACTGCAGTATTCCTCCTTGATCATCTCTTTAAAATTGTTCCATGGGGTGGCGTTAGCAGCAACCAACCCCAGCATTTGGACCTGAGCTTTCCACCATGTGAGGGCTAAACCCTCAAGAGTACCGGTAGCATACTTCACCTTGCGAGCCTCAGGGCATTCACACATCTCAAATATTGACTCTAGCTTTTCAAACCAATGGAGGAGTCCAACTGCTCCTTCCGTGCCACTGAATGTGCTAGGACGACAGTCCATGAAAGTCTTGAAGGTGCAAATAGGTGGTTGACCTGTTGTGTATAAGAATCAGGACAAAGTTAAACACAAGAGTTGGTTTAGGAGTGTAGGATCTAAAGATCCTAGTGTGAGTTACAACTGCAGGGTATACCTCCTGCTTGTGCAGCTGCAAGTGCCGCAGCAACTTGTTCGTTGATGAGAGCCGTCAACTGGGCTTGTGTCATGTTAATGCGTCCAGCCATGATCTTCATAGCAAATATGACATAAGTGAGAGAGGTTCGAGAGTAGTGCGATGACAGAAGAGAGTAAGCACACAAGTGTTCTCATGCAATAGTGTTACGTTAATCTAAGCATACCCTGAGCAAAGTTCTATGCAATTCTAGCAAGTAGGCAATAAAACATGTACCATATTACCTAGGATGTTGAGTCTTGCACGTGGAGCGAAGCGTCGTTGTGGATCGTTGAGAGCACTGTTCTGGTTATAGTCTGGTTTTAATAAAAACGTTTTCCCCATATTAAAACCAAGTTCTCTATAACCAATGGCTCTGATACCAATCTGTCACACCCCCAAAATCCACACGCGGAGTATCACCGCTTGGAGGCGTGACTGACCAGGATCAAGCCACCAATCATATTGAACAATGTAAATAGTAATGTAATTCAACCAAACCAATATGAAAGGTGTTCAAAACATAAGTATAATTCAATGTTTAGCGGAAGCATAAAAGTAAACCCAATCATAAGTATAAGTACGAAATGTCATAATGTTTAACAAACATTCACAATCCATGTCCACAACGACCGCGCCTCCCGTGCAAGCTCCATAAGTACCTAAGGTCCTGCAAGGCATGCAGCAGAGAGTCAACAACTAGTTGAGCGAGTTCACAGTTAATAGTTCGGTAATTGTAATAGTATAGTAAGCCTTGTGTTCGTTCATTAAGTCATGTATCATATTAGTTCGTATCGCGACCCTCTAGGCATGTATGCGAAGATTAGGAAATGTTTCCGGAGTATTCTAGACTAGGTATATTTGTATCGCGGCCACCCGGCATGTGTGCGAAGTTTAGTGTATAGTTCGCGGCCTTCCCAGGCATGTGTGCGAAGATTAGTCATATTATCGCGGCCAACCCTGGCATGTGTGCGAAGATCAGTCATATTATCGCGGCCAACCCCGGCGTGTGTGCGAAGATCAGTTCTATTAGTATCACTAGTCTAGTCGTATCTTATCAATAATCCTTCCTCACCCGAGGACCATATAACTAAGTTCCATAAGCTAGGTAAGTACAAGTAAATAATCCAAACCCATTCCCACCCTGGGAACCCCATGCCTTGGCTGTGTGAACTCACCTTGGTTTGCTCGGTATGCTAAGTATGTGCTCACAGTTAATCAATCACGTCCTATTGTACGCACGTAAATATAATCAGCTCAGGTTCGTATGTCATTTATATCACGAAGTGTGTTTAAGCAGTTATCACATATCACATAAGCAGATAAACCAAGTCGTGCCATTCATGTTTCATGTAAGTGTCATTTACAGTTTATACTAATGTGGTTATTAAATAACACACTTGAGAGTTAACAGTCATAACGAAGTTAGCAACTTAACAGGGTTTATAAGCATAACAGGAGATATTATCTAACACTTGTTAATTGACTAACAGAGTTAATCAAACAAACAGAGTTAACAATTTAACAGAGGTACACATGCTTAACAAAGTTACACATTTAACTTAACCGAGTTAATATCTAACGGAGTTAACAAGTAACAGTTTAACATCACAAAACACAGATCATATGCCGAAAACACATTGGGCCGAAAACCCCTTAGGTGATTTCGTCGAGGTGGTGTTTTCGTGAGGCAAGAACAATCATCAACATCAATATCAGTTACAATTTTCCAAAACCCTAAATAATTCTGACAGGTACATCGATTACATCATACATAACAAGATCATTCACTAAGTAGTCAACGGCATATGACAAGTTGTCAGATCATCACCATCATGCTAAACAAAAATCAAAGTTGCAAACAAATAAACCATATGCTTTCTGACAACTCATGTGCAAAAATGAATGCAAGGCCGATCATGTGATTATATTTAATTGGCTGCACATGTATCACATCTCAAATGATCAAATAAGTTTTACATATAATGGCCGACATCCATTCTCTAGTCCTATTACTATTGGACCAAAATCAAAGTAAAAATCACATATGTAAATATGAGAATAATAGCTGACAACCATACAGAATTCTTATCCGATTGACTGCACTATCACGTACCATCAATATCACAATATCATATCATCACTATCACTCCACAATAATAATCGATTCATGTAACAAGCAGATTGTTCATGATGGATTTAAATCTAAATGGTAACTAACCTCCAACAGAAAGCACAACCAATCAATCGATAAAAGGGGTCTCGAGATCTCTAGGTTGCCGTTAGGTGCAAGAAAAAGCGAGAGAGATAAGGGAGGTGATTTGGGTTTAGCCAGTTATCAATAACATGCACTGAATAAAACAAACCCTATATTGAATCACTACTGGGCCGAAGCCCATGAGTTGTTTTCGGCTAAGGCTCCTTATAAAACATAAATTAACGAAATCACATATTAACATATTACTCAGAAATAATGCACACCAATTATATAAATCACACTCTGCAAATAAGTACTAGGTTAGGTCAAGTAGAGACCTTGGAAACTCGGGTTGTCACAGACGAGATGCACAACCACAACCTAACGCCGAACTTGCAGCTATTATCACTCAGCAGATCGCTGCTGTGATTCCGAACCTAATAACTCAGATTAATCAAGCGAACAACAACAATAACAATGCTCTGTGTAGTTTCAAAACGTTTAATTCGGCTAAACCACTTAAGTTTTCTGGGTCTCAAGGAGCAATTGCGCTCCTACAATGGTTCGAGAGTCTAGAAAGCACCTTTAGACATGTTCAATGTCCGAATGAGCGAAAGGTTGAGTTTACGTCCAGTGTTTTCGAGAAATATGCTCTAACATGGTGGAACGGTGTGATGAGAGAGAGATAGGGGTGCCGATGTGGCGATGGCACAGACCTGGGAAGAGCTTCGGGCTCTCATGATGAAGGAGTTCTGCCCCCGTCATGAAATAAGGGCTTTGGAATGAGAGTTCGACGATCTAAAACAAGATGGGGGAGAACACCGTGCTTACACGGATCGTTATGAGGAGCTAAGTTTACTGTGTCCTACCATGGTTACCCCGTTGGAGAAAGCAATCGAGAGGTATATAGATGGTCTGCCTGATTCTGTGCAAGACATAGTTACTTGTGACAACTGGCACCAAACCGGTAATTTCCGTACACTTTAATTATTATTTAATGACTGCAATTATGTGCTTAAATGTCAACATTGTCTGATTACATGCTATACAAGTGAATTCATGCACGTTTTATACTACAAAATATTGCTTTATGCATTAACGAGAGCGATGCGTCAGAAATACTAGTAAACTCACCGGTAAGACACAATATGCCAACAACTCTGCAGAAAGCAGTCAGACAATAAAATTGGAGCCTAGGTGTAGGTCCAATGACAAGAATGCATTAAAACCCAAGAGTACATACAAGGGTTCACATATAGGCATTCCAGAGACTAAAATGCGCACTAAAAAGCACCCGAAACTCACTTTAAGTGCAGAATTTTATTAAATTCAGGTATAACCAGCTTTTAAACATATAAATATCATGCAGAATTTACGTTTTATCATCCAAAATATTTCCCTAAGTGTCGGGATTTGAAAGGGTTACAAAAGGGTGCATAAAAGACACTAAATGGTGCAATTTAACACTTAACGAACCGGTATTTAACCGAACAACAAGACATTACCCGGGACACCAAATTTTTGCCAAACACATTGTTTATTTATTTCTTGGCTAGTCGTGATCCCTGAACACCCTAACACCCACTAAAAAGCAACTAACTAACATATAGAAGCACATTACTTGAAATCTAACTAGTCCTTACCATCTAGTTACAAAATGTTACAACCAACCCCCCCTCCCCAACCGAACTCGGTCACAAGGACCATCCCAACCATGCTTCAAATCTTGTCTTGGATTATATTCATTATTTTATTCGATTAGTTGCTTGTAGATCTTACCAAGATATGTGAACATATCTTATAAAAGCATGGCCAAGATCATTCTCACCATACTTCACAAGATCACACTCTTACCCTCACTCTCCCTCCTCCTCTCGGATCCCCCTCAACCGCCACCATCACCATCATTACACCACCCCATTCATCCATCTTCAAGCTTCATTCAAGGGTATAGGAAGGATTGAAGGAGCTTGCAACTTGTGGAGCTTCAAAGGACTTTGTTTCTTGCTTGTTCATCATCATTCCTCATCATCTTCATCACTAGATTCTACCCTAGTCTTGTGCTAGCAGTAAGTCTTGTTACACCTTGTTTCATCTTGTTTCTTAGTTAAAATATGTAGTATGATGATTATGTTTAAATCACAAGAACAAGAACACTAAGAAGACGAACATGAAACTTTACATGAAGCTTGAACATAAAAAGTTTACTTGAAGATAAAATGCTACTAGTGTGATGATGTTATGAGTATGTTGTTAAATTTTATGATGATTCTTGATTGAGTGATGTTAATCACCATATGATCTTGTTAAATAATATTTAAGAACATGATTTAACAAGAATAGAAAGTGGTTATGTGTTACATAAAAAGATCACTTTCTAACTAGATATGAACATGATAAAAATGATATTTTTCATGAAACATAAGTAAACTAGTAAGTTGATGATCTTGTAAATCCAAGAGTTACACAAGATTTTTGTAAAGAAACCAAGTTAGAGAAGCGGTTTTTGGAAAACCATGATGATTACAAACACTTACACTATTTTTAGAAATAAAACAAGTATGAGGATGTTGTATTTACAAGAAGAGTTCAAGAGTTTAATTTTTGTAAAAACTGTTTACAAGTTGTAAACACTAAATCACTTTATGAGTATGATTTTTAAAGAAATAAATACGCTTCGGAAGGTAACTAAGCTCACTAAAAGCTTTACCAAGTTACTACGCTTTTTCGGGACATAACAAGTCCATGATATAGCGTGATTTACATGATTTTGGCTTGTAGTAAGACTTGAATGAGTTGTTGATGATTGTTGATGATTTAAAAGAAAATAAACACATATTTTGAAAACATGGGAAACCTCCATTTTTAGGGGAAACTCTGTCAAAATTTCTATAAATTTTGACACTTAGAAAAATATAAGTTTTTGAGAAACTTATTTCCTAAAATTGTATCTAAAAACATTTACCAAGGTTTCCCTAATTTTTGTAAACTTCAAGTAAAGAAATGATGATTTCTTCAAGAATAAAATGGATATTAAGTATGTATATTTTTGGAGAAAATATATATATTTATTGATCACCAAATTGTGTGCTAAGTGTATGTAGTATGTGTTATACGTGATAGTGTATTAGGACTTGAAAATACACTAAATACTCTTGAGAAGTGAAAACACAAAAATACGCATACAACATACAAGATACATAATTCGGGTGCAAAATCCAAAATACTTATATTTATTTTCGAGAAAATAATATAAGTAAGACACATAGTTAAAAATATAAATTATTTTTAACACAAGAATACGTACACAAAAGACAGTGACTTGTACTTGTACGATACAAGTTTAGTGACTAACGTTAAGAAAACACGTATAGGTCACGACGTTAATTAAGCAAATCCGGTGAAGTTTACGACTCAAGGAACGCAAAGTTGTGAGTTCATGCTCCCCCTTTTCTTTTAACTGTTTTCAGTTTTATAACTTCGGGGGTGAAATACATGTTACGAATATTACAATGTTTATAAATGGTATGATACAAGAACAAGAAGCACTCTTGGTGAGAACGAGTACCAAGTATGATGCGTTTTGAGAAATGATACAAGAAATGATACATGATACGAGAAATCGTGTCATGAATAGGGTACCATAAGCACCATTAATCAACAATATACCTAGACCACAGAACAAAAGGTTAGATCTAACGGGTGTCGGGCAGCCACACTCTTGGTGAGAACGAGTACCAAGCAGTGCTTTTGTGTCTCAGAATATGCCAACTAGAAAAATGCCTAAGGTTTGGTTGCTTCCTATGTCGTGTCACATGTTAATGGCCTTGCAACCCATTAACAACCTTAATACATACAAGATTACTTGATTTATACAGGAATACTTGAGTTGTACAAAATACAGACATACTTGACTTACATGAGATACAGAAATACGTGATTTATACGAAATGCATACCATGTTTTCATACAAAGTATACCATCGTTCTTTACAAAGACCGAATGAATTCACACCAACATTATGTTGACGTTTTTCCAAAAACTCACATGTATTTCAGGTGACTAAGATGGATGTGCGCGCGGTCTTACTCATGCTCGTGGATGTCGTTTATGTTTATCGTTGAATAAAGTTGTAACTTTTCAGACAAAATGTTGTCTTGTGATGTAAACACTAAAACTATGATTTCGGTTATGTAACGCATGGCGTTTGAAGTTTATTTTTATGAGCATGTAGTATGTTTACTAATCGTATGCAATGAAAACCTTTCATGATCACACCTCGTGCTTCCGCCGCAGAAAGGGGTGTGACATTACTGGTAGTAACCCTACCACTGTGCGTCAGGCTATCGAACTGGTTGCAACCCTGAGCGAGTCTCAAGTCAGGAAGGGTAAACTGACCCGCAAGGGTGATAAAAAGCAGTCAACCGACACTGCTCAAGAAAAGGGTAAGGGTAAGAAGAAAGGCGAGTCATCAAGGGGGTCGAGGAAGCGCAAGGCTTCTCTTTTTGCTGTTACCACACAACAGAACGCTCAGAACTCTCCAGCTCAGCCTCCTGCCAAGAAACCATATGCTGGCACTGCACCTCACTGCAATCAGTGCAATGGTCATCATGTGGCACATCAAGCTTGTAAACAGTGCACCACTTGTGGTAAACTTGGGCACACGACCAACATTTGTCGATTGGGTCAGAATCAAGCTGCTCAGAATCAAACTCCAGTTTAGGGAAATGCTGCTAGATTCCCACCTGGCTCATGTTATAATTGTGGAGAAATGGGTCACTTCCGAAACAATTGTCCGAATCTTGCGAACCTAAATGCCAACGCAAATGTAAATCCCGCTCATGGACGAGCATAGAACTTGAACGCAAACGAGGCGCGTGCTGACAACGAGGTTGTTAACAGTACGTTTCTTGTTAACCATCAACCTGCATCTGTTCTTTTCGATTCTGGTGCCGATAGAAGTTTTGTGTCATTATCATTTGAGCCTTTGCTTGCGACACCAAGAACTAAATCGAAGAAACCCTTATCTGTCGAAGTTGCTACTGGTGAACCTCTTGTACTCGATTCCGTTATTCGCGATTGTCAATTGAACCTTGATAACCATCTTTTTCCTATTGACCTTACATCGATGCAACTAGGGAGTTTCGATATTATCGTAGGGATGGATTGGTTAACTAAGTTTCATGTTGAGGTGGTTTGCTTCGATAAGATTGTTCGTATTCCTCTTTTGTCTGGTGAAGTCTTAGAAGTTCGTGGCGAGAAACCTTCGAATGGTTTGAAACTCATGTCAAGTACGAAAGCCCAAAGTTACTTACGAAAAGGATATGTGACCTTTCTGGCACATGTCACAGAGGAGAAAGGTAAGAACAAAAGTATTCAAGATATTCCGATTGTTCGAGATTATCTAGAGGTGTTTCCTGATGAACTACCTGGATTGCCTCCAGTTCGTCAAGTCGAGTTTCATATTGATCTTGTACCTAATGCCAACTCGATTGCTAAAGCACCTTATCTTCTTGCACTGTCTGAGATGCAAGAGTTATCTAAACAGCTTCAAGAGCTATCCGATAAAGGATTTATCCTTCCGAGTTATTCACCTTGGGGCGCTCCAGTCCTGTTTGTGAAAAAGAAAGATGGGTCTTTCAGAATGTGTATCGATTATCGTGAGCTTAATAAGCTTACCATCAGGAATCGATATCCCCTACCATGAATAGATGATCTCTTTGATCAGCTACAAGGTGCTATATGTTTTTCCAAGATCGATCTGCATTCTGGGTATCATCAGCTTCGTGTACTTGAAGAAGATATTCCCAAAACTGCTTTCTGCACACGATATGGTCACTATGAGTTCACTGTCATGCCTTTTGGTTTGACGAATGCCCTAGCTATTTTCATGGATTTAATGAATAGGGTTTGTAAACCTTATTTAGACAAGTTCATCATTGTGTTCATTGATGACATTCTTATTTATTCGAAGTCCCGAACCGATCACGAACAACACCTTCGTCTGACAATGGAACTCCTGAAGACGGAACAACTTTTTGCCAAATTCTCCAAGTGTGAATTTTGGCTCAAGGAAGTTCAGTTTTTGGGCCATATTGTCAACGAGCAGGGTATTCATGTGGATCCTTCCAAAATTGCTGCTATTAAGGATTGGAACACACCTACTACACCCACAGAAGTTCGCTCTTTTCTTGGTCTTGCTGGTTACTATCGTCGATTCATTTTGAACTTCTCGAAGATCGCAGTTCCTCCCACTGCTTTGACTCAGAAGAATAAGCCTTTTGAGTGGGGACCCAAACAAGAGGAAGCTTTCCAAACGCTAAAATGAAAACTCTGTGATGCTCCTGTCTTATCTTTACCCGAAGGAAACGATGATTTTGTTGTCTATTGTGACACGTCGAACCTAGTGTAACACCCCGAAAACGGGTTTGGTAATCAAACCACGTTTATACTAAAAGACGGGTAATTTACCTTTAGTGGTAAAAGAAACCCGGTGAATATTAGGGTTCTTAAATAAACAAGAATTTGCTAACTAGGGATTTTAACCTAGTTAGCTAATAGTTTAGAAATAACTTATAATAGGGTTAAAATTAACCAAAGTTATTTTAGAAACTAAAGTGGAGGGACCTAAGTTGTAAAACTTGAAACTAGAATTGGTTAAAACAAATTAAATAAAAAACCAAACACACAAATTAGTGTTTTGGTCGATCAGAAGCGCAGGAGAGCGACCAGGAACTCTCATCAAACCCTAACTCCACAAATTTGATCAATTGAAGGCTAATTCCTGTCCCAAATCGAAATCTGAACATAGATACGTGATCCTCATCACAAGGGGGTTACAAGGTATGTAAAATTTGGTGTTAATTCACTGTTTGAAAATCTCATGAAATTGGGAAATCTGAAAATTTATGATGCATGTTTGTTAATTGCATGGAATAGGAACAATATAGTGTCTAGGAGTAAGCCCTAGACAAGTATATGTTGAAATCAAGCTTAGCTTAAGTTTTTGTTGATACTAAATTCATGTATGAGATGTTTTTAGGGTTTTGATTGCAAAAAAATAGTGTTATGATGTCAAGAACAAGCTTAAATTGAAAGCTGAATTCAAACGATTCTTGATCAGAATTTACAGCAGATTTGTATTGGCTGTAACCTGGACAAAAAGTGATAAAATAATGTGTTTCTTGAGTCTAGAATGTAATTCCAGGAAATATCTTTAAAACCCCACTGGAATCGCATTTTTTCGACGAAAATCGAGCGGTTTATGAATTTTTCCGTATCAAAGGTTCAAGCTGCGTTTTCTGGCAGAAATTGCAGCCCATCACGAATGTCATAACTCAATTTAGGAATTGAGTTATGATCTCAAATTCTTACTGTAGGAAGTTTTAAGCGATTAAAAGAATCGCCAATTGGAATTTTGTCAATCGGATAAACGAGGAATTTTTAATGAATTTTTCAGTAAGCTGCAGTCAGAAGTGACGAATCTGATTGCAGCTTAGTAAATGAATATTCACGAATTTTTGGTAAAGAGTTAGATCTTGAAATTTTAACTCAAGGGCTAACCCTCCAAGAGGTATGCCACATAAAAAAATCATAATTTTTGGTGACTTGTTTAACCAATATTTGTAGTTAATTAGACATGGACTTTTGTGGCGTCAAAAGAAAAGCATAAGTTCTAGACTAAAATGCGTAAATACCTCAAACGGGTCAAAATAAGCATATGGGTGAAATGGATTATAGAAGGTATATAATTCTATAATCAGAACCTAATATGTTAGACATTATTGAATTTAATAGGTTTGTGAGAAATAAGGGTCGAACAAACTTGTATATTTGATAAAATCACAAACGGGTCAAATTTTGGTAAAAGAGTATTAAGCCGAAGACTTAAAAGTCTTAAATTTTATCAAGCCGGATATCGGATTTTAACACCATATGATGGAGAATCAAATTTTAAACATGCAGGAAGAAACGGTAAGTCAAACGGATAAGCGGTTTGAAAGATACGAAAGATTTCGTGTCAAATTACGGCAAAATGGAAAAGCTGCATACGGGGCCCACCGTAACTTACGGTGCCACCGTAAGTTACGGTGGAGCTGATATGGTTACGGTGGTAACCTACTGTTGTACGGTAGAAGAGTATGAACTCAGGGGCCACCGTAACTTACGGTGCCACCGTAAGTTACGGTGGAGATTATTTTCAAGTCCTTGTTTTCTTTTGAACATCAATTGTTTCCCGTACTCGTTTGGACATGATTTAAACCCCGTAAGACTAAAGCATTTCATGTTTATGAAATGTAGGTACACTTTGGGATGCCGGAAGACGATCAAGCTCAACGAAGAACCGAACACAATATAGATACACGCTTCCGCACTTTGCTACGTTGTAAATTTTAAACAACGAATTCAACCACGTGATGTAGAATAACTTATGATTTGTAAAAGTTTTAGTAAACCCGTATTTCCGATGTATATGTAATTGTAATTACATGATTGTTTTCGTAAAAGATTCATTAAACCTTAAATTAACTTAACGGGTGTTACAAGTTGGTATCAGAGCCTTGGTTTAAGAGATTCGAGTATGGTGGGGAGGAACCATGCTTGGACTTAAACCTTATGCTCTTGACAAAGAATAGTGTTCGGTTCGAAGCTTGATCGCAAATCCGGTAAGTACAAGTATGTTAATAGTTTAGCATGCTAAAGTGTTGTAAATAACACATAAGGCTATCGTGTGATACACGTTACCTAAATTAAATGATGAAAATAGTTGAGGAAATTGCGCGCGTTGACGCGTACAATAGAAAAGCCTTGTATTATGATATGGGCATTTAGTAAAGTTGACACTACTAACTTTTATGAATTTTTAATTGGAGGAAACTCGCATTTGAAGATGACGAGGATTGAACAAATTACGGATATGATAGAGGAACGGTCTGAAGTATGACAAGAAGAGCATGCTCACCATGGACCAAAATCGCGCAACGATTGCGAATAAGTTAATGGCAAGGGGAGCCTGTTAGAGCAAACATTACCAGGTGCACATTTTAAATAACCGCACAAATATTAATATGCAACAAATAAGTAGAAATTGAAAGTTGCATATGTAGATTAAAAACTTGGAAAAACCCGAATAGAAAATGTATTCGGGATATTGTTTCCAAGAAAAACAAATAGAGGCGTTACTTACATAGGGCTTGATGTGAACACTATAAAAAGGTCGTGTATGTCATGTGTTAAATCGCTTACTCTGGCCAAGTAAGTAGTGGCATATGATACCACGAGTTTCTTATAGCGGACACATTTACATCCGATGTAGTAAGGGCGGAGTGAATGGGACTAATTAAAAAGTACCCAAATGAATCAGATAAGCAAAATATTTGATAATAATGTAAACGCACAATCGAGTGACGGAAGCGTATTACATCAATATAATGAGCCCGAGTGAAGGGACAAACAAGCATGTAAAATGATTTAGACAAGTATTGGGAGGGAGTGTACTTACACTCGAACCCAGAAAACGCAAGCATGTAAAATGATTTAGACAAGTATTGGGAGGGAGTGTACTTACACTCGAACCCAGAAAACGCAAGCATGTAAAATGATTTAGACAAGTATTGGGAGGGAGTGTACTTACACTCGAACCCAGAAAACGCAAACATGTAAAATGATTTAGACAAGCATTGGGAGGGAGTGTACTTACACTCGAACCCGTAAAATGCAAATATGTCCCTTAACGGGTCGTTTTTGTAAAACGTCAAACTTAAAGACAAAGTTGGAATATAAAAATGAAGCGAGGTCTTAATGCATACCGGGAGGGTTGCAATAATAACGACCTCGGTAAAACACTCGGTTGATGGGTAAGAATTAAACACATGCGTAAACCAAGAGACATGAACGCGGGTTAAAAAAAAATCAAAGGACTTGGATTACGAGTTATGACTATAAAATCTCGTATATAGAAATTGTGAGTAAATATGTTCAACTATTCGAAGTCGAATGGGTTGAATAAAGAATAAAGTTGATTGTTTATAAGTGATGGATTTCACATTAATAGGTCAAACATGTTGAATACGATATAACGCCGAATGGCACAAATGAGCGCTAGCCAGATAAAGGTAGCGTTAAATGCAAGAGAATAATGAGCCCGGTAATGGGATATAACTAAATAAGAATAAATTATGGACTGTCAATATCCTGGTATGGATAATTGACAAAAGTCAAAGAGAAGATCCTAAAACTAAAACTTAGGTTTTAGTAAGAAATAATGTTTTTACAAACATAAATTCTGATAGGAATTTAAATAGTAAGCATGAAAGATACAAGTCTTGACACTGATAGGCGCAAGACGATATATTCGAAAAGTGATATTTTCGAAAATGAAATTTTGATATAAATTAAACATGATGTAACACAATCACGGTCAAGAAATGTAATGTGAAGTAGAATCACATTATAACCAAGCAAGCGGTAAAAAGTAACTGGACTAATAAGTTTAATTAGTGAGACCTGTTAAGGTCATTTAAATAAATTTGGTTTGCTTGTAAGCGGTAGGTTCGGTATGACTGAACCGAATAAATAAATTTGAAGACAAAAGAAATTGTTGCTAAAAGTGAAAGATTTCATTAAAGACCTTTAAACGGGTCAAAATAACAGATTCATAAAGAATTCGATAGTATATGAAAGCGATGGATATCACTGAGTTAACTAAACTAGTGGAAATAACGGGATTACGTTATTTTAAGTTGCACTATGTCGTATGAGATACGTAGACAATTAGTGACCAAAAAGATGTTACCATACTTATCTGGTAATACTAACAATTGGTTAAAAGTATAATTAATGTTTAAATGATATCTCGGATCAAATATATTGAGTTTAAACTCAATGAATTAAGTAAGAAAGGGTTTCGAGGACGAAACCTCTTTAAGGGGGGTAGACTTGTAACACCCCGAAAACGGGTTTGGTAATCAAACCACGTTTATACTAAAAGACGGGTAATTTACCTTTAGTGGTAAAAGAAACCCGGTGAATATTAGGGTTCTTAAATAAACAAGAATTTGCTAACTAGGGATTTTAACCTAGTTAGCTAATAGTTTAGAAATAACTTATAATAGGGTTAAAATTAACCAAAGTTATTATAGAAACTAAAGTGGAGGGACCTAAGTTGTAAAACTTGAAACTAGAATTGGTTAAAACAAATTAAATAAAAAACCAAACACACAAATTAGTGTTTTGGTCGATCAGAAGCGCAGGAGAGCGACCAGGAACTCTCATCAAACCCTAACTCCACAAATTTGATCAATTGAAGGCTAATTCCTGTCCCAAATCGAAATCTGAACATAGATACGTGATCCTCATCACAAGGGGGTTACAAGGTATGTAAAATTTGGTGTTAATTCACTGTTTGAAAATCTCATGAAATTGGGAAATCTGAAAATTTATGATGCATGTTTGTTAATTGCATGGAATAGGAACAATATAGTGTCTAGGAGTAAGCCCTAGACAAGTATATGTTGAAATCAAGCTTAGCTTAAGTTTTTGTTGATACTAAATTCATGTATGAGATGTTTTTAGGGTTTTGATTGCAAAAAAATAGTGTTATGATGTCAAGAACAAGCTTAAATTGAAAGCTGAATTCAAACGATTCTTGATCAGAATTTACAGCAGATTTGTATTGGCTGTAACCTGGACAAAAAGTGATAAAATAATGTGTTTCTTGAGTCTAGAATGTAATTCCAGGAAATATCTTTAAAACCCCACTGGAATCGCATTTTTTCGACGAAAATCGAGCGTTTTATGAATTTTTCCGTATCAAAGGTTCAAGCTGCGTTTTCTGGCAGAAACTGCAGCCCATCACGAATGTCATAACTCAATTTAGGAATTGAGTTATGATCTCAAATTCTTACTGTAGGAATTTTTAATCGATTAAAAGAATCGCCAATTGGAATTTCGTCAATCGGATAAACGAGGAATTTTTAATGAATTTTTCAGTAAGCTGCAGTCAGAAGTGACGAATCTGATTGCAGCTTAGTAAATGAATTTTCACGAATTTTTGGTAAAGAGTTAGATCTTGAAATTTTAACTCAAGGGCTAACCCTCCGAGAGGTACGCCACATAAAAAAATCATAATTTTTGAAGACTTGTAAACAGGTTAAACAAGTCACCAAAAACAGCCAATTTTCATTGATATGAAATGCCTAAATGAAATCGCGGCTTACTAGTTAGTATGTAAAAATTGATTTTTGTTAAGAGTTCGGATGAAATATGCCTAAGTGGGTTCAATGAACCAAATGTGCATATGAATATGTTGGTAAGTCAATTGACTTTTAAAAGTCAAACTAACCAATGATAAAGTCAAATAGTAGTTTCGACATAGAAAATACGTGAGGTGGAATAGTCGTGAATTGAAATGACTAATCTAACCACCTTGTGAATGATGATAGTTTGTCGCCTAACGAGCTAGGTGGAGGCTTGGGAAAGAAGCGGTCAAACAAATCAAGCACGAAAAGAAAAGCATATTCGGATGCGAGGTAAGTGGAGCTTACGCCCCTTTACATTGCTTGCAAAATTACTTAATTTCATGTATTGCATATGAATGCTACTAAGTGGTTGGTATACAATGTTCCGACACAATTCAATGAGAGTCGGAACAAGGGAAAATGGTAAGAAATCATGAATCATGGTAAAAGGAGTAAAAAGGTAAATTAGTCATGTAATGACGAACAAATAAAAACGGTTTTAAGTAAAACAAGTTAAAGGAAAACCGGGTTAGGTTTAAAGGGATGAAATGGTAACTAAGTACCATCTCATATGGATAAATGGCAAATTAGACTAAATGGGTCAAATGGTGTTGTTAGCACCATTTGACAATTACATTTGACAATCGCTTGTTGAGTTTTGTAATCACAGGAAATAACATAAGTATGCGTTGCTTTAACTAGAAAGATTTAAAGCAAAAGTTATGTAAACGGGTCAATACCTTGACCCGAGCCAGGTACGTTTAAATAAGCTTTTGGTTAAACATACAATTTTTTTGGTCAAATATTTAGCGAAAGTCCTTCGTCGTATAGTGAGGGACTAAAGTTGACCAAAACACCCTTGAAGGGTATATCGGGCAAACGACCCATAGGGGGGTTGATTAGGAACTTAGATAAAGATTATGGAATCATTATATATGAATAAAAGTCATAGGAATTCATATTCGTGGGTCAAATGCTCAAAAACGGTCATTTGCGTAAAATGATCAACCAATGGGTAAATTTGGGAAAAAGGGATTCATTATGTTAAATCCGCCACAAAATAGTTGTGGTGGAATATTTGTAGTTAATTAGACATGGACTTTTGTGGCGTCAAAAGAAAAGCATAAGTTCTAGACTAAAATGCGTAAATACCTCAAACGGGTCAAAATAAGCATATGGGTGAAATGGATTAAAGAAGGTATATAATTCTATAATTGGAACCTAATATGTTAGACATTATTGAATTTAATAGGTTTGTGAGAAATAAGGGTCGAACAAACTTGTATGTTTGATAAAATCACAAACGGGTCAAATTTTGGTAAAAGAGTATTAAGCCGAAGACTTAAAAGTCTTAAATTTTATCAAGCCGGATATCGGATTTTAACACCATATGATGGAGAATCAAATTTTAAACATGCAGGAAGAAACGGTAAGTCAAACGGATAAGCGGTTTGAAAGATACGAAAGATTTCGTGTCAAATTACGGCAAAATGGAAAAGCTGCATACAGGGCCCACCGTAACTTACGGTGCCACCGTAAGTTATGGTGGAGCTGATATGGTTACGGTGGTAACCTACTGTTGTACGGTAGAAGAGTATGAACTCAGGGGCCACCGTAACTTACGGTGCCACCGTAAGTTACGGTGGAGATTATTTTCAAGTCCTTGTTTTCTTTTGAACATCAATTGTTTCCCGTACTCGTTTGGACATGATTTAAACCCCGTAAGACTAAAGCATTTCATGTTTATGAAATGTAGGTACACTTTGGGATGCCGGAAGACGATCAAGCTCAACGAAGAACCGAATACAATATAGATACACGCTTCCGCACTTTGCTACGTTGTAAATTTTAAACAACGAATTCAACCACGTGATGTAGAATAACTTATGATTTGTAAAAGTTTTAGTAAACCCGTATTTTCGATGTATATGTAATTGTAATTACATGATTGTTTTCGTAAAAGATTCATTAAACCTTAAATTAACTTAACGGGTGTTACACCTAGGCCTTGGTTGTGTTCTCATGCAACGAGGTAAAGTCATAGCTTATGCGTCAAGACAATTGAAAGTTCACGAGAAGAACTACACGACTCATGATCTTGAGTTAGGCGCTGTGGTTTTCGCACTCAAAATCTAGAGACACTATCTCTATGACACGAAGTGTGTGGTTTTCACAATTTTCAATCAGAAGGAGCTGAACATGAGACAACGACGCTGGGTAGAACTCTTGAACGGTTACGATTGCGAGATTCGCTACCATCCTGGTAAGGCTAATGTCGTAGCCGATGCGCTAAGTCGAAAGGAACGAGTCAAGCTTCATTTTGTTCGCACTCTATCCGATATCCAATCACGTGTCTCTCAAGCTCAACATACTTGTGTTACACAAGACTTGATGAGTAAGGAATTACCACATCAACTAGAGCTTAAACTCGAAACGAAAGACGATGGGTTACTCTATTTCAAGAATCGTTTGTGGATTCCGAGACAAGACGATCTTCGCACTTTAGTCATGGACGAATCTCATAAGTCTCGATACTCTATCCATCCTGGTGCTGACAAAATGTACAAGGATCTTCGTACTCAGTACTCGTGGCCTGGAATGAAGAAGGATATTGCCTTATATGTATCGAAATGCCTAACTTATCTCAAAGTCAAGGCTGAACATCAACGACCATCTGGTTTGCTTGTACAGCCAGAGATACCGGTATGGAAGTGGGAGAACATTGCGATGGATCTCATCACAAAGTTACCGTGTACATCTAAAGGTCACAATGCTATTTGGGTTGTCATCGATGGACTGACGAAATCAACACACTTTATACCGATTCGCGAGGATCTGTCCGCTGATAAACTTGCTAAGATTTATGTTGACGAGATTGTGTCTCGACATGGTGTTCCTTTGGATATCATATCTGTAACGCCCCGTATTTTCCCGTATTTTCATATTTTAGGAAAATACGTGCCGTTCCCCTATTTTAGTATTTTCAGTTGAAAACTGATCGAAAAACAGATTAGAAACGACCACCGACACAACTCACGCGTTAATTAACGAAACAACGAACGTACGCGACAAATATCGTCTATCGATATCGTTTTATATATTTTCGGACCTAAAATAGCATTATACGACATTACACGACGTTTGGGTTTTGAAGATGGGTCTCGCAAGAGGTTACGGGCCACTTAAACACGTGATATTGGGCTTGTGGGCCCAATGCCCAAGCCCAAAGCCCACTAAAACAACCCTACATATATAAAACATTTAGCATTCCTTCATTTGAGGAGAGCAAAACCCTAACCAAACACATATACAGCCGCAGACATCAAAATGGGGTCTCTGCCTCCCTCTCGAATTAACATCGGTGACCGGAGAGTCACTTCCGGCGCCCGGTTATCACCAGCAGCCTCCACACCTCTATCCACTCACTCTCTGTTGCAATCGATGACCCGAGCCGAGTCTGACCGGAGCTCCGGTGACAGTTTTGCCGGCGCCCCTCCTCCGATATCACACACACCCACCCCCAAACCCCCTCGTTCTTCGTCTCCGATGAGACTCCTCCTCCCGGCGACACACACCTGCTCACACGCACCCCTATTTCTTTAGAGAGAACAGAAACGAGGAGTGAAAGAAGAGTCTAAGAGATAGAGAAAGCAGTGATGTGGGGAGGGGATCGACGGCGAAGGCGCCGTTTCCGGCAGCCGGCGACGACCAATGACGGCAGTGGAGGTGTTTATCAGCCGGTTCAGAAGGTTCGAGTTCCAGTGACGCCAAGCAACTCCGGCGACATCAGTTTTGGTTCTTAGGTCTCGGGTCAGGTTTCACGTACAGTTCTGATTCAAGTTTATTTTGATTCGGGTTCGATCGGACTCGGGTTTTGGTTCCGTCACAGTGCGAGTCAACGTGGTGTCTTGGCTCGCTTCAGATTCGCATTCGAATTCAGTCCGGTATATTATCTCATTCCTTCATTTAAATGCCCGTTGGACTTTGTAAACAGAAACAAAATAAATGCACTTAAACAGCAACATGATTTCGTTTTGGGTTCCAGTTGGTTCAGGTTCTAATTCAGAATATGTGTTGAGTTCAGTCGGGTTCCAGGTTAATTCTGATTTCGGCTCAAAGTGTGGTTCGGATCCAGTCAACACCGGTCGAACCGGTCATATTCGTTTTTCGGTATAATTCTAATGCCTCGAAGTACATTTTAATATTTATGTTAATGATGTTTTAATCGTGAAACCAAACTTTATATACTTTATAAACATAACAGAAATGTAACAAATATATATTTATATTGTTTCATCAATTGTTTATTGAATTTTGAAAATAGATCGACAACTTGTGTTGTCGGGATCGTCCAAAAACAGAGTAAACTCTGCCCGTTTTTCGTAAAATTCCGTAAAACGAAACGGTTATTTTATTAGACAAAGCCCATCGGATTCAACTAAATTTTTATAACAATAATTATAATTATAAACGTAAACTTATTTATTTATTTTCATTCTTTTGATAATACTTCTATAATTAACTTAATGAGTTAATTTGGAAGCAACACATAAACTATGTATACTCTATGCGAATATATATATATATAGATATTAACAAGTTATACTTTAGATTTCACTTCCTATCCTCCGTCATAATTCCTTTTACTCATGCACCATCGTTTGCCCTTATAGGGTGACCTCGGTGTTCCGTCCTCCCAAACTCGCACACTCGTCAACACTTGGATAATCGGAAGACTTAGCAATTATGTGAGCATACTCGACCCCTTTTTTTTACACTTTAACGCGTTTTGGGGTGCAACATGTATCATTTAACAAAAAATCATATTATACGAAATCAAACGTATTCCCGGTATGCTTACGTTAGTTATGCACGCTAGTTTCATTTTGTACGTACATGTTATTTGTTACGCTTGTGTTAGTTATACTTGCTAGTTTCAACTTGTATTCCTATGATATTGTTATGCTTAGGCCGTTTATGCATGCTAGTTTAAAAATCATAATTTCATACTATTTGCTATGTTTAAGTCGTTTATGTAGGCTCGTTTCGACGTGAATAATAAATGCTATGTGAATTTGAGACAAACTTTTATACTTATAATTATATTCAAACTTGTATGCTCGCCAATACCTTTGTATTGATCTATGCTTTTAATACATGTTGCAGGAATATCAATGACGCATGGAATCTAGTAGGATTGCCTAGAAACGCATTTAAACGTTAAATACTTGTTGTATTGTATTTTATTTCATACATGTTGTAATTAGTTCCAAAACCATTGTATTAAACTGTTATGAAATGAAATGAAATTATATTTCTTTTATACGTGTTGTGCTGATTTAAGCAATGTAAAAATGAAATTTTTGAACACTTGACACAAATAGCGTTATGAAGCCTCTTGCAATCTCGTCTTTTCGTCTCATCCCGATGTTTCCGCCATCGGTTGGGGTGTGACAGATTGGTATCAGAGCTATAACTATAGGGAATTAGGTAGAATTGCCATGTTCGACCTAGTCTATAGTCTAAGTACCAAAACTCGACCATTTCAAATTCTTGCTTGATATGTAGTTCTTCCTCTTTGCTTCTACCTCTCCTTTTGTCTAAATAAACGATGCATCTTTTCTAAGACATTTCACACAATACATACTTGAAGTTACTCATATTCCACAATCGAAACGACTCACTAGAATAGGGGTGATTCCCGCATTTGGTGACGAATTTCGATCCACCTTACATTTTATTTTGCACGAAATTTCACCATCAAGTCAGGAGTGATATCCGTATCTTGGTGGGAACTTCCATTTCATACGCTAGTGGTTCCTTATTGACGAGTCGAGGTTTTATCTTGTTTCGTTCAATAAACCACATTTTGGGGACGAAATTGTCAAGCTAGGATTGATATCTACACCTTGGTGACTGGTTCCACTCTTCGATTTTCAATCTTGCCAAAGTTTCGTATTTTCGATCAAATTAGGGACATGTACTAACTGGAAGGGTAAAATACCGTTAATCGCCTGGCGACGAGAGTATTATGCCTATTAGGCCAAAGCATGTCTCCCTGATTCGAAAGGACTTGCGATGCACTTTGGAATAGTCGAAACTTCTAAACCTGAAGCACTCCAATACTTATCAAGCCTCTCTTTTATATTAACTTAACTTTTATGCGATTTAATACTTGTTACCTAATCATCGTTTTACACAATAAATTAATACACGCCTACTAATACGTTATACTTGATTCGGGATTACTGGACATTCTTTATGTGATAAACTGGTCATTAACTTTGGATGAAGCCACACCTTGACATATGTAGTGCTTGTGAAGCACTATAGGAGTAGCGCACCGCCGCATGGATTTGTGGTAATGTCAAGACATTCATTCATACATTACGGATCTTTTCATAGCAAAGAAATGATGACATGTGCTATGATTAGATGACGCTTTATACATTACGGATCTTTTCATAGCAACGAAATGATGACATGTGCTATGATTAGATGACGCTTTATACATTACGGATCTTTTCATAGCAACGAAATGATGACATGTGCTATGATTAGATGACGCTTTATACATTACGGATCTTTTCATGGCAACGAAATGATGACATGTGCCGTGATTAGATGACGCTTGAGTTAAACGTTGGGTTTGTGACAATCGGTAATTTACGCCTTTTAATTACGCGATTAACAAACGGGTAAGGCGATAATAAGCAGTGATTAAGACACGTATTAACTTAATTAGGCCATTGGAATGCCTAGGAACACTCATCTGACGCTACAGTGCGTAGATGGGGATTTTCAGAAAAACTGTGTAACGATAAACGATAACGAACTGACGCCGTACAAAATACTGACAACGCCGTCGATTACGAAGTTTATACATATAACATATACTTATGGATTTCGTTTTGCAAAAATATTATGCTTTCGAATATCACAAAGCGCATACGTGAACGAAAACGCGACTGCAGGAACGCATCGGCTACGAAACGGAAGCGTCAGACACGCGTATGAACATAAAAACTGAAATATTTTGATATATTTAGCTTCGTTTTCGAATTTTAATATTCGCGGTTGAAATCGGATTGAGAAACCGATTTAAAAACGACAAACTACGCCATTTACGCGATTTTAACGCAACCGACGAACGGAAGCATTAAATATCAAGCTTCGCGTAGTTTTTAACGTTTTGACTCTAAGACTTTAGTAAACGAAAATTTATGACAATCAGTTTCAAAAACGGGCTTCGGTAGAGTATCGGGCCGCACATATCACAAGAAGCGGGCCTGGGGCCCAAGACCAATTACAACCCTGAGTATATAAATAAGTGAGCTAACCCAAAAAATTTTTCCCATCTTCTTGAAAGACCTGCACACACAAGCACAGTGCCCATCTCCTCTATTGTTCATCCAAACACAGTCAAATAAAAGAAAATTTGGAATTGAAACCTTATCATCTCTACAATCAATCACCCACACACAAAGGAACATTAAACCCTAAACCCACCTTCACCCCTCCTTCTCGATGTCTGAGTCTGACGATCGGACCCCCCCCCCCATCGGCGCCGGTTAGCCGGTTGATGACATCCACACACATAATCACCACCTTCAACTCGTTTCCTCTCCCACCTCCTTCTTTCCGACGACAAACCGACCAGCACGACGACGGTGGAGTTGTGGTGGTTCTTGTATAACGGCAGTGGTGGTGGGATGATGATGATGATGATGAAGATGTTTCTCTGACAGCGGCGAACGATGGCGGAGTGTTTCTCTGACAGCCGTACAGCAAGAAATCTACACTCCGGTTGTGGTTGCCGGCGGAGTGGCGCGGAGATGACGGTGGTGGTGTTATATTTCTTTCGACGGGTGACCGGTAAAGTCTCCCAACTCCCTCTCAATTTTTAAATTCTTTTAAGATTCAGGTGCTAATCGACCGAATATGTGCCCTCTTTTTTTCCGACGATGATTTTGACTGATGATGATGGACGACGATGGTCTTCCGGCGGCGACACTGGCCGACCGGAGAAACCAGACGGTGGTAATGGTTATGGCAGTTTGGGTTTTGGTTCAGATTTGATACAAGTTTGGTTCGGCTTGGGTTCAGTAAACGGTCGTCAACATCAGAATTTTTTTGTTTCAGGTTTCAGTTCCGGGTCAACCGCGTCAACACAGCAGGTTGACCGGTCAATGCGGGTCAACGAAAGTCAACTGTTCAACCATGGTTCGGGTCAGATTTTGGTTCGGGTTCAGTGTTCGAGTCAACAGAAGAATCGGTTCGGGTTGGTTTTGGGACTCAGTCAACACTTGGTCAACACCTTGTCAACCACAGTCAAACATGGTCAACTGTCGGACGAGTCAACGATTGGTCAACTGGTCAAAGTCAGTCAAGACCCGTCAACGCAAGACCCGGTAAATTTTAAACGAAACAAATTCTAATTTCTTTGTTTATATACATTACACTTTACGCGGACCGAGCTCGAACCTTTAGCGATTAGATAACGTTTATACATTAGTGAGTCTTTACACTTTGATATATTTTGACGAGAAATTCTATATATATTAGTTGACAATTGTTGAATTTTGACAAAAGAACGACAACTTGTGTTGTCGGGGTTTTTCCAAAAACAGAGGAAACTCTGTCCGTTTTTCGTCAAAAAATTCGAAATATCAAACATATTTATGTTATATAAACGACGTCTAACGAGATTGAGGTATTTTTATAAAATAAATATAAGAGTATATTTATTTTGGCGACGCTTTACGACTTACAAAACGAGTTTATAACATTTCGACAAAGCGATTACAAGATAACAAAACACCGAAACTTATTTTGTATAAACATAATTTCTTATGTTTAATCCAAACGTCTATTATTCGACGATTGTTTAAAATAAATAATATATTTATTGACAACGTTTACGACTCGAAAGCTTATAAAATAGATATAATTATTTATATTTATTTCAGACTTCGATAATTCGAATACTTTCAATTACTTTTATAAATTAAACGTAAGTGTTTACATTTATCTCAAACACCGATAATTTCGAATAATTTTATAAAATAAATATAATTACTTATATTTATTTTCGAACGCCTAAACGGCATACAATATTTTACCGTAAGATTATAACAAACGGTATTTATTTACGTCTTACGAAAACTACGAAGAGTCGTACAACCGTTTCATCTACGCCTTCTATCGCAACTACTAGCCCGACTTCGTAAGCATTTATATTTATATATATAAATATATATCCTAAATCCTTTGGAAAACTAAGTCGTTTCCACGACTTAGTATTATCCCGATTATAAACGGGATCAAATAACCATAATTCGGTTATTTCAATTCAAAATATTAACACTACCTTAGAATCGTTGAGTTAACGATTCGGTATAGCTCGGACACGTAGTTTAGCTACGTTTAAATTAGAAACTGATAAGTTATTCCATGTTAGGAATACTATAGATGCACGCTAGCTAATTCACGTTCTTGGAACGACACTTCGGAATCACGCTAAGCTAGCATCGCACAGGAATATCCAGGTGAGTTCATAACCCCCACTTTTTACGGTTTTACTTTTTATAAATGTTTTCGGGGGTGGAAAGACATGCAAGATTTTGCAAAAGAAAACACTATTTCGATGAACGAAAACACATATTTATAAACCATGTTGCAAATCAATTTCAATGAACTTGAAAGGTTTACGAACGATTTATACTAAACATACTGGTTTTACAAAACAATTGCGTATTTTCGAAACGTGCATGATTTTCATGACAAGAGACGAGAATGACCTAGTTACAACAACGGGACTGGGTTGGCCTGCGTACGAAAAACGAGACAACTCAGTGAGATCATGTCCCCCTTTTCTTTCAACATTTCGGTTTACAACTTTTGGGGGGAAATACATGTCAAACTTAGGTATGATTAAGTTATGGAATGAACTCTTAGATCATGTGAGCATAGGCTGTAACTGAGGTGCCATTAATCCTTTTGAGGACCAAGGAACAAAGGTTAGATCTAATGGGTACGGGCGAGCCCCACTCACGGTCCAGGGGTGACCACTAGGGTGCTGTTGTGTCCATTATCGAGAGTTCGACACTTAAATTGCCTACGCGGGTTTAGTACCTCCTATGTCGTCGCATACATTAATGTCCTCGCAAAACATTAATGATCAACATGTTCATAGACGCTTTACATACCAACTTACAACACTATAACTTTCATATGTTTTTAATATTCATTTGACGCAAACTCATACCACATGGATTTACAAACTTGGGTAACGTTTCCAACTTATGTACAAGTAAGAGGACGGGTTGGTCCTGCTTACAAAGACTCTAGTGGGCTAGACTCACAGTTTTCATACAACATGTCGAGAAAATGATGTCACTAATTTTTCTCCACAACTTATAAAAACCGGTTATCAAAAAGATTTATTTTAAATCTTTTCAAAACAAACTATGAACTCGCTCAACTTTATGTTAACTTTTTCGCATGTTCTTTCTTAGGTTGCATTTTCAAAACTATGTTCGGCTGGAATAGGAGAACCCATGGGAATTCGAGTACTTAGCGGCGTTCATTTTCTAGAAGCCTTAGCTTATTTGCTTCCGCTGTGCAATGAAGATACCGGTCCAGTCACGCCAGCTCTGATATTTCAGGGTGTGACAGATTGGTATCAGAGCTATAGGTTTCAGCGAATTAGGCTTCTGTAGAGATACCAAGGCTCTAACCTCACTTTCCTCTGGGGACTTAGATTTCTAAGACTGTGAATACATATAGAACGCCTAGCACTCGAATATGGGTTCCAACCGTTGCCGAAACAATAATTCAATAATTTTGGTTTTAAACATACAGAAGTGTTATGTTGATACACGGTGCACGAAACGATTACACATAGAAAGCAAAACCTTGAGTGTTTTGATAATACGCATATAGGACCTTTGGAAAACTCTTGATGAGAAACTTATGTCGAAATTCATTAAGGGTCCTCACGTATAAACGGTGACTAACAACTCGGGCAAAGCACCATTATCTATATTGTCTATGCTTTTTAGTTACCCGAACAGGTAACCTACGTGGAACGAAATGCTATTGCGCAACTATACATGAAACTTAAACGATACGTCAGCGGACGTCGAAGTACATCACACACGACTTTCGAGGCAAGGCCTTGGGGGAAAATACAAATGGGCACGACAAAAACGATGCTAATCCCGTCAGCGGGAGAACAATAATCTAAATGCGGCAATTCGCCACGCGATTACACAAGCGAGATTTCACAACAATCGATACTTAGTCTGAAGAGACTCGTAATTTTTGGCACTGCAAAGGAAATCACATGTCATCGCATTCCCCCTATTTCATTATGGCGATTACGCTATGTTCGACATTCCATGGTAATGTCACCTAACAACTGGTCGTCACACGAAATTCCAGGTAAAGTTCTTAAATTTCTTTTGTTGAAATTCTGACTTTTGCATATAATGAGTAGATTTTCGGATTTCTACTCCCCCTAATGATCATTGCATCATAAAAATTTTCTTTCATAATAGGGAAAACTCATTTGCTTCATTCTTGACGAATTCCTATGTTACACATGCGTGGTTTGTTACGCATGTGGCTTCACTTGAAATTGTTGCTTTATCAAGTTCAAATATTCTTTCGCTATCCTCACTCCTTGCATTGTGATCTAGATAAACCACATTATTGCATAATGTTGACTCTTTGATATTGAGTCAATGAACTAGTTGAAACTCATTTCTTTTGAGTACATTACATGGTTTGTTCATTGTAACCATGTCGAAATCTCTTGTTAACACATGCATTCATCGTTGGAATGTGACTAAACCAAGTTCAATTGTTCGAACTTGCTCGTAATATATATTCGATTCAAGGTCTCGTATGATGGTTTGAGGCCATCATATTTCGAAATAATCCCAAACAAGCACTTCATTTGTTTCGAACCATAATAGGCTTATTTGGTCTTCGACTTCGCTGAATCGTTTCTTTGATCACGATCACCTTGTGGTGGCGTTCTCACATGTTTGAAGCTTGCGCTAATCTCGTTTGCACACATCATGCACGGATTTAGTTATTTATTTATTTGTTTATTTGTATTAAATCCGTTTTGCTGAATTGTCATATTACAGCGGTCTTAACACAATCGTGTATTAAGATAATGGTACACAAGTTCATGTCATATTTCGGTGTACCTCTTAACGATTCTTTTAGTATCGATCGGACATCTTGTGATATTCGTTACTTTTTCCTCTTCAATCGAAAAACAATATTTATTTGTTTCATTTCAATTAAAAATCCTATGAGATTTGTTTGAAACAAACATTCAGATTTACTTCGTTGAGCCTTCATTTGATTTCAAACACGGTGATATTTGTTTGATCACCGCTATTATTGAATTATTTCAATCACTACGACACCTTGTGGTGTCGGTATAACTTGTAGCTTGTGCTAATCATAATCGAGCGCTCCATGCAAAACACAGGTAATACTTGTTCGATCACCGCTATTATTGAATTGTTTCATTCACTACGACACTTTGTGGTGTCAGTATAAACTTGAAGCTTGTGCTAATCACGATCAGCCGTCTCATGCGAAACTGTATACGCTTTTCGTTTGACTAACCATTTAAATAGTCTTAATGCAACTATGTATTAAGACGATGATACACCAGGTTCGGTTGTATTTCAATTCGGTGTATCATTGCAACTCAATAATGTCAACACGTTAATTTTATTCATTTAACGGTTCGATTGATGAACATTTTCATGTCTCTATTTCAAATGAATTTGTTGAATTCGAGTTTCATTCATACAACAACCAACTCAAGTTTTCGTTGGTAGTGAATTCTATTGTCTCAAAAAAATTGGTTTGCATATTGTGAACGTTCATTTGGAATTCTACCGCTCGAAATTCCTCTTTTGTTGAACCCCCTAAACTTGATCACATTGGTGATAGTATCACTACGCTTCGTTCACTTGACATCGATTTCTGGAACAAACTCCGTTGAACCGTTGGGTTCTTATTGATGCAAAATGTCCTTACATTCACGTAATCTGAATAAGTCTTGATTCGATTATGCGGTCATTCACTTTGGTATTGTTCAGACTTACCTGCGAATAACACAACTTTGAGGAGATAACATAGTCTAAATTTCGAGGACGAAATTTCTGCAACAGGGGGAGAATGTGACAACCGGTAATTTACGCCTTTTAATTACGCGATTAACAAACGGGTAAGGCGATAATAAGCAGTGATAAACACACGTATTAACTTAATTAGGCCATTGGAATGCCTAGGAACACTCATCTGACGCTACAGTGCGTAGATGGTGATTTTCGGAAATACTGCGTAACGATAAACGATAACGAACTGACGCCGTACAAAATACTGACAACGCCGTCGATTACGAAGTTTATACATATAACATATACTTATGGATTTCGTTTTGCGAAAATATTATGCTTTCGAATATCACAAAGCGCATACGTGAACGAAAACGCGACTGCATGAACGCATCGGCTACGAAACGGAAGCGTCAGACACGCGTATGAACATAAAAACTGAAATATTTTGATATATTTAGCTTCGGTTTCGAATTTTAATATTCGCTTTTGAAATCGGATCGATAAACCGATTTAAAAACGACAAACTACGCCGTTTACGCGATTTTAACGCAACCGACGAACGGACGCTTTAAATATCAAGCTTCGACGTAGTTTTTAACGTTTTGACTCTAAGACTTTAGTAAACGACAATTTATGACAATCAGTTTCAAAAACAGGCTTCGGTAGAGTATCGGGCCGCACATATCACAAGAAGCGGGCTTGTGGGCCTGGGGCCCAAGCCCAATTACAACCCTGAGTATATAAATAAGTGAGCTAACCCTAAAATTTTTTCCCATCTTCTTGAAAGACCTGCGCACACAAGCACAGTGCCCATCTCCTCTATTGTTCATCCAAACACAGTCAAATAAAAGAAAATTTGGAATTGAAACCTTATCATCTCTACAATCAAACACCCACACACAAAGGAACATTAAACCCTAAACCCACCTTCACCCCTCCTTCTCGATGTCTGAGTCTGACGATCGGACCCCCCCCATCAGCGTCGGTTAGCCGGTTGATGACATCCACGCACATAATCACCACCTTCAACTCGTTTCCTCTCCCACCTCCTTCTTTCCGACGACAAACCGACCAACATGACGACGGTGGAGTTGTGGTGGTTCTTGTATAACGGTAGTGGTGGTGGGATGATGATAATGATGATGATGATGATGATGATGATGATGAAGATGTTTCTCCGACATCGGCGAACGATGGCGGAGTGTTTCTCCGACAGCCGTACAGCAAGAAATCGATGCTCTGGTTGTGGATGCCGGCGGAGTGGCGCGGAGATGACGGTGGTGATGTTATATTTCTTTTCGACGGGTGACCGGTAAAGTCTCCCAACTCCCTCTCAATTTTTAAATTTTTTTAAGATTCAGGTGCTAATCGACCGAATATGTGCCCTCTTTTTTTCCGACGATGATGTTGACTGATGATGATGGACGACGATGGTCGTCCGGCGACGACACTGGCCGACCGGAGAAACCAGACGGTGGTAATGGTTATGGCAGTTTGGGTTTTGGTTCATATTTGATACAAGTTTGGTTCGGCTTGGGTTCAGTAAACGGTCGTCAACATCAGATTTTTTTTGGTTCAGGTTTTAGTTCCGGGTCAACCTCGTCAACACAGCAGGTTGGCCGGTTAATGCGGGTCAACGAAAGTCAACTGGTCAACCATGGTTCGGGTCAGATTTTGGTTCGGGTTCAGTGTTCGAGTCAACAGAAGAATCGGTTCGGGTTGGTTTTGGGACTCAGTCAACACTTGGTCAACACCTTGTCAACCACAGTCAAACATGGTCAACTGTCGGACGAGTCAACGATTGGTCAACTGGTCAAAGTCAGTCAAGACCCGGTCAACGCAAGACCCGGTAAATTTTAAACGAAACAAATTCTAATTTCGTTGTTTATATACATTACACTTTACGCAGACCGAGCTCGAACCTTTAGCGATTACATAACGTTTATACATTAGTGAGTCTTTACACTTTGATATATTTTGACGAGAAATTCTATATATATTAGTTGACAATTGTTGAATTTTGACAAAAGAACGACAACTTGTGTTGTCGGGGTTATTCCAAAAACAGAAGAAACTCTGTCCTTTTTTCGTCAAAAAATTCAAAATATCAAACATATTTATGTTATATAAACATCGTCTAACGAGATTGAGGTACTTTTATAAAATAAATATAAGAGTATATTTATTTTGGCGACGCTTTACGACTTACAAAACGAGTTTATAACATTTCGACAAAGCGATTACAAGATAACAAAACACCGAAACTTATTTTGTATAAACATAATTTCTTATGTTTAATCCAAACGTCTATTATTCGACGATTGTTTAAAATAAATAATATATTTATTGACAACGCTTACGACTCAAAAGCTTATAAAATAGATATAATTATTTATATTTATTTCAGACTTCGATAATTCGAATACTTTCAATTACTTTTATAAAATAAACGTAAGTGTTTACATTTATCTCAAACACCGATAATTTCGAATAATTTTATAAAATAAATATAATTACTTATATTTTTTTTTCGAACGCCTAAACGGCATACAATATTTTACCGTAAGATTATAACAAACGGTATTTATTTACGTCTTACGAAAACTACGAAGAGTCGTACTACCGTTTCATCTACGCCTTCTATCGCAACTACTAGCCCGACTTCGTAAGCATTTATATTTATATATATAAATATATATCCTAAATCCTTTGGAAAACTAAGTCGTTTCCACGACTTAGTATTATCCCGATTATAAACGGGATCAAATAACCATAATTCGGTTATTTCAATTCAAAATATTAACACTACCTTAGAATCGTTGAGTTAACGATTCGGTAGAGCTCGGACACGTAGTTTAGCTACGTTTAAATTAGAAACTGATAAGTTATTCCATGTTAGGAATACTATAGATGCACGCTAGCTAATTCACGTTCTTGGAACGACACTTCGGAATCACGCTAAGCTAGCATCGCACAGGAATATCCAGGTGAGTTCATAACCCCCACTTTTTACGGTTTTACATTTTTATAAATGTTTTCCGGGGTGGAAAGTCATGCAAGATTTTGCAAAAGAAAACACTATTTTGATGAACGAAAACACATATTTATAAACCATGTTGCAAATCAATTTCAATGAACTTGAAAGGTTTACGAACGATTTATACTAAACATACCGGTTTTACAAAACAATTGCGTATTTTCGAAACGTGCATGATTTTCATGACAAGAGACGAGAATGACCTAGTTACAACAACGGGACTGGGTTGGCCTGCGTACGAAAAACGAGACAACTCAGTGAGATCATGTCCCTCTTTTCTTTCAATGTTTCGGTTTACAACTTTTGGGGGGAAATACATGTCAAACTTAGGTATGATTAAATTATCGAATGAACTCTTAGATCATGTGAGCATAGGCTGTAACTGAGGTGCCATTAATCCTTTTGAGGACCAAGGAACAAAGGTTAGATCTAATGGGTACAGGCGAGCCCCACTCATGGTCCAGGGGTGACCACTAGAGTGCTGTTGTGTCCATTGTCGAGAGTTCGACACTTAAATTGCCTACGCGGGTTGAGTACCTCCTATGTCGTCGCATACATTAATGTCCTCGCGAAACATTAATGATCAACATGTTCATAGACGCTTTACATACCAACTGACAACACTATAACTTTCATATGTTTTTAATATTCATTTGACGCAAACTCATACCACATGGATTTACAAACTTGGGTAACGTTTCCAACTTATGTACAAGTAAGAGGAAGGGTTGGTCCTGCTTACAAAGACTCTAGTGGGCTAGACTCATAGTTTTCATACAACATGTCGAGAAAATGATGTCACTAATTTTTCTCCACAACTTATAAAAACCAGTTATATTTATTTTAAATCTTTTCAAAACAAACTATGAACTCGCTCAACTTTATGTTGACTTTTTCGCATGTTCTTTCTCAGGTTGCATTTTCAAAACTATGGAACGGCTGGAATAGGAGAACCCATGGGAATTCGAGTACTTAGCGGCGTTCATTTTCTAGAAGTCTTAGCTTATTTGCTTCCGCTGTGCAATGAAGATACCGGTCCAGTCACGCCAGCTCTGATATTTCGGGGTGTGACAGGGTTGACATTTTGTCATTAACTTTGATCAAGCCGCACCTTAACATATATAGCGCTTGTGTAGCGCTATAAGAGTAACACCTGCCGCATGGACTTGCAGTCATGTTAAGTCATTCATACATTCACACATACATACATACTTGCGGACACGATGGTTTGACCAGTGAGATCACATGCCAGTAATATGTTAATCTAGTTAACTAAAATATCTCATGTGGACTATTCAAAGAATTTAATCATACTCATACATATACTTACACCTTATGACCTCTCTCATACTTAAATACCAATCATGCTTACATACTTAAATTACTATACGCTATCATTCTCACTCATAATACGTTAATAAACCCTGTTTGTGACACGGGACGTAACATGGCATCGATTAGCGAAACGAACGTAATATAGTATGAACATGGCGGATACGCCGATGGTACTTCCTATATAAGTGTTCCTACCATAATACCAAACTTTCGTGAAAACGTGCCATGAGGAATTCGGTGTTTCCCTGCTATAATTATATACAAACTTTAATCATTCACCAACCCATTCCTCGTCTATACCCACGCGTACTACGAAATGCCAATTTTCTAAAGTCTTCCTCTTGAATAAATTTCGGGATGAAATTTCCTAAAGTAGGGGAGACTGTAACGCCCCGTATTTTCTCATATTTTCATATTTTAGGAAAATACGTGCCGTTCCCCTATTTTAATATTTTCAGTTGAAAACTGATCGAAAAACAGATTAGAAACGACCACCGGCACAACTCACGTGTTAATTAACGAAACAACGAACGTACGCGACAAATATCGTATATCGATATCGTTTTATATATTTTCAGACCTAAAATAACAATATACGACATTACACGACGTTTGGGTTTTGAAAACGGGTCTCTTAAGAGGTTACGGGCCACTTAAACACGCGATATTGGGCTTGTGGGCCTTGGGCCCAAGCCCAAAGCCCACTAAAACAACCCTACATATATAAAACATTTAGCATTCCTTCATTTGAGGAGAGCAAAACCCTAACCAAACACATATACAGCCGCAGACATCAAAATGGGGTCTCTGCCTCCCTCTCGAATAAACACCGGTGACCGGAGAGTCACTTCCAGCGAGCGGTTATCACCAGCAGCCTCCACACCTCTATCCACTCACTCTCTGTTGCAATTGATGACCAGAGCCGGGTCTGACCGGAGCTCCGGTGACAGTTTTGCCGGCGCCCCTCCTCCGATATCACGCACACCCACCCCCAAACCCCCTCGTTCTTCGTCTCCGATGAGACTCCTCCTCCCGGCGACACACACCTGCTCACACGCACCCCTGTTTCTTTAGAGAGAACAGAAAAGAGGAGTGAAAGAAGAGTCGAAGAGATAGAGATAGAGAAAGCAGTGATGTGGGTAGGGGATCGACGGCGAAGGCGCCGTTTCCGGCAGCCGGCGACGACCAATGACGGCAGTGGAGGTGTTTATCAGCCGGTTCAGCAGGTTCGAGTTCCAGCGACGCCAAGCAACTCCGGCGACATCAGTTTTGGTTCTTAGGTCTCGAGTCAGGTTTCACATACAGTTCTGATTCAAGTTTATTTTGATTCGGGTTCGATCGGACTCGGGTTTTGGTTCCGTCATAGTGCGAGTCAACGTGGTGTCTTGGCTCGGTTCAGATTCGCATTCGAATTCAGTCCGGTATATTATCTCATTCCTTCATTTAAATGCTCGTTGGACTTTGTAATCAGAAACAAAATAAATGCACTTAAACAGCAACATGATTTCGTTTTGGGTTGCAGTTGGTTCAGGTTCTAATTCAGATTATGTGTTGAGTTCAGTCGGGTTCCGGGTTAATTCTGATTTCGGCTCAAAGTGTGGTACGGATCCAGTCAACACCGGTCGAACCGGTCATATTCGTTTTTCGGTATAATTCTAATGCCTCGAAGTACATTTTAATATTTATATTAATGATGTTTTAATCGTGAAACCAAACTTTATATACTTTATAAACATAATAGAAATGTAACAAATATATATTTATATTGTTTCGTCAATTGTTTATTGAATTTTGAAAATAGATCGACAACTTGTGTTGTCGGGATCGTCCAAAAACAGAGGAAACTCTGCCCGTTTTTCGTAAAATCCCGTAAAACGAAACGGTTATTTTATTAGACAAAGCCCATCGGATTCAACTAAATTTTTATAACAATAATTATAATTATAAACGTAAGCTTATTTATTTAGTCATTTACTTATTTTCATTCTTTTGATAATACTTCTATAATTAACTTAATGAGTTAATTTGGAAGCAACACATAAACTATGTATACTCTATGCGAATATATAAATATAGATATTAACAAGTTATACTTTAGATTTCACTTCCTATCCTCCGTTATAATTCCTTTTACTCATGCACCATCGTTTGCCCTTATAGGGTGACCTCGGTGTTCCGTCCTCCCAAACTCACACACTTGTCAACACTTGGATAATCGGAAGACTTAGCAATTATGTGAGCATACTCGACCCCTTTTTTTTACACTTTAACGCGTTTTGGGGTGCAACATGTATCATTTAACAAAAATTCATATTATACGAAATCAAACGTATTCCCGATATGCTTACGTTAGTTATGCATGCTAGTTTCATTTTGTACGTACATGTTATTTGTTACGCTTGTGTTAGTTATACTTGCTAGTTTCAACTTGTATTCCTATGATATTGTTATGCTTAGGCCGTTTATGCATGCTAGTTTAAAAATCATAATTTCATACTATTTGCTATGTTTAAGTCGTTTATGTAGGCTCGTTTCGACGTGAATAATAAATGCTATGTGAATTTGAGACAAACTTTTATACTTATAATTATATTCAAACTTGTATGCTCGCCAATACCTTTGTATTGATCTATGCTTTTAATACATGTTGCAGGAATATCAATGACGCATGGAATCTAGTAGGATTGCATAGAAATGCATTTAAACATTAAATACTTGTTGTATTGTATTTTATTTCATACATGTAATTAGTTTCAAAACCATTGTATTAAACTGTTATGAAATGAAATGAAATTATATTTCTTTTATACGTGTTGTGATTCGAAATTTGCATTATTTGATTTAAGCATTGTAAAAATGAAATTTTTAAACACTTGACACAAATAGCTTTATGAAGCCTCTTGCAATCTCATCTTTTCGTCTCATCCCGATGTTTCCGCCATCGGTTGGGGTGTGACAAAATCTGATCGTGATGCTCGATTTTCATCTCACTTTTGGAAGACCATGCAATCTGTTATGGGAACTCAACTAAATCTAAGCACTGCTTATCATCCCCAAACGGATGGACAATCTGAGAGAACGATACAAACATTGGAGGATATGCTAAGAGCATGCGTGATAGACTTTGGTGGTAATTGGGATTCTCATCTTCCGTTGATCGAGTTCTCTTATAACAATAGTTATCATGCTAGCATCAATATGGCACCGTTCGAAGCTTTATACGGTCGAAAATGTCGTTCACCTGTCTGTTGGAATGAGATCGGTGAAGCTCAGCGTAGACTACCTTAACGGGTCGTAAGCACTTAAGATAGGTTCCGATTTAGAATGTAGGCTTTGTTAAACCATAGGATCTGACAAATCCCGTTATCGGACTACCGCCATGGTTATGTATGGGGGTTATGTGGGTAACGACAAAACCTGATGATTGTTAACTTACCCTTTGGTGGTTTGTTAATACGAGTTGAACGATGGACGAGTTACGAAGGTTTGAATGTATTCATCGAGACAACCAAAAGTTAGTTTTCACAATTAAAACATGAACGATTTGAACAATTGAACGACATGAACGATTTAAACGATTTGAACAAGTTAAACGATTTGAACGAATGATTGGTTTTTGGTATGTGATTAGATAACGGGATGTGTATAATGTGATAAAAGCATGGTAGATACGCCGCTGGTACTTCTTATATATAAGTGCTTTTATCATATTACATTCCGTGGTGTTATTTAGTTCACTTGGATGAACGATTTTAAACGATGACACGCTTACTAAATGATATAAACCATACGAGTTTTATTACGAGAACGATTTACAATTTGGTTTACATAAACAAATGTTTTGGGTTAGGATTCATGGCATCGAGGTTTTATAAACTATAAACAATTTGTTTTAAGTTGGTTATTCATATTGCAATACAAACACTTTTCAAAACAAGGTTTTCCATTATCAACTTTTGTAGTCAAACGAGGTATTGCAACATGTATACGAGCCATGAATCTGACACTCTCACAAAACCTATGTGCTTGCCGACATTTCTTTGCTGACTTTATTTTCACATATGTTTCAGGTGGTGTTGTTTGATGATGTTGATTGCTACTAGGATGCATGCTCACTTAGGATCGGACGAGGCCTTAGTGACTAAATAACAATGATAGACGATGTGGTTGTGTTTTATCTTTAACTTCAAGACAATGTAAATGTTTAATAACTAAATAAAACGAAACTTTTGATCCATGTGTTGTGAAACAATAATTCTGTCGCTCCACTCCCCGACGTTTCTGCCGCGGTTTGTTGTTTTACGCGGTCGGGGTGTGACAGAAGAGTTGGTATCAGAGCTCATGGTTATAGGGAATTAGGTTATTAGTAATGCTTTCACCTAGACTATAACCTTTCTAGGACCCTAACGTGAGTTTCTTGCGTTTAGATTCTAAAACAATACCATCACCTATCTTTAGGTGATAACCACAACGAGAACACGAATAACAAATCCGTTTTGAAAATCAATCATCTGTTCTAAGATGATTTGTTATAAGGTTTTGAACCTTCAAAGTTTTCAAAATCTCGTCAAAGTTTGGGTTTAGATAATGTGAACACGTGCAATCTGGAAGGGTGGATGCCTGTATCCTGAGTTTTCTGTATAAGGCTAGAGTGTTCGTACAAATCCACATAATTGGACCAGTCACTCTTACATGGGAACTCTTGGGGCGAGTGTCCACTTATAGGCTAAAGCATGTCTTCGCAATACATTATGTTGACCCATTTACTTTGATTAGTCACTATGTGTCGTTTGTTTGTTCGAGGTAACGAATGAATGATCACCTTCCTTATGTTTTGTCGATGTTTTCGATACCTCTTTTGTTTATCCAATTGTCAATCTCACTCGTTTCTCATGTTTCCTTGTTCTTTTTAGAATATGCCTCATCGACGAGATGCACAACCACAACCTAACGCCGAACTCGCAGCTATTATCACTCAGCAGATCGCTGCTGTGATACCGAACCTAACAACTCAGATTAATCAAGCGAACAACAACAATAACAATGCTCAGTGTAGTTTCAAAACGTTTAATTAGGCTAAACCACTGAAGTTTTCTGGGTCTCAAGGAGCAACTGCGCTCCTACAATGGTTTGAGAGTCTGGAAAGCACCTTTAGACATGTTCAATGTCCGAATGAGCGAAAGTTTGAGTTTACGTCCAGTGTTTTCGAGAAACGTGCTCTAACATGGTGGAACGGTGTGATGAGAGATAAGGGTGCCGATGTGGCGATGGCACAGACCTGGGAAGAGCTTCGGGCTCTCATGATGAAGGAGTTCTGCCCCCGTCATGAAATAAGGGCTTTGGAACGAGAATTCGACGATCTAAAACAAGATGGGGGAGAACCCCGTGCTTACACGGATCGTTACGAGGAGCTAAGTTTACTGTGTCCTACCATGGTTACCCCGTTGGAGAAAGCAATCGAGAGGTATATAGATGGTCTGCCTGATTATATGCAAGACATAGTTACTGGTAGTAACCCTACCACTGTGCGTCAGGCTATCGAACTGGCTGCAACCCTGACTGAGTCTCAAGTCAGGAAGTGTAAAAAGCAGTCAACCGACACTACTCAAGACAAGGGTAAGGGTAAGAAGAAAGGCGAGTCATCAAGGAGGTCGAGGAAGCGCAAGGCTTCTCAAAATTTTGCTGTTACCACACAACAGAACGCTCAGAACCCACCAGCTCAGCCTCCTGCCAAGAAACAATATGTTGGTACTGCACCTCACTGCAATCGGTGCAATGGTCATCATGTGGCACATCAAGCTTGTAAACAGTGCACCACTTGTGGTAAACTTGGGTACACGGCCAACATTTGTCGATTGGGTCAGAATCAAGCTGCTCAGAATCAAGCTCCAATTCAGGGAAATGCTGCTAGATTCCCACCTGGCTCATGTTATAATTGCGGAGAAATAGGTCACTTCCGGAACAATTGTCCAAAGCTTGCGAACCCGAATGCCAATGCAAATGCAAATCCCGCTCATAGACGAGCATATAACTTGAATGCAAACGAAGCGCGTGCTGACAACGAGGTTGTTAACGGTACATTCCTTGTTAACCATCAGCCTGCATCTGTTCTTTTCGATTCTGGTGCCGATAGAAGTTTTGTGTCATTATCATTTGAGCCTTTGCTTGCGATACCTAGAACTAAACAGAGGAAACCCTTATCTGTCGAAGTTGCTACTGGTGAACCTCTTGTACCCGATTCCGTTATTCGCGATTGTAAATTGAACCTCGATAACCATCTTTTTCCTATTGACCTCACACCGATGCAACTAGGGAGTTTTGATATTATCGTAGGGATGGATTGGTTAACTAAGTTTCATGCTGAGGTGGTTTGCTTCGATAAGATTGTTCGTATTCCTCTTTTGTCTGGTGAAGTCTTAGAAGTTCGTGGCGAGAAACCTTCGAATGGTTTGAAACTCATGTCATGTACGAAAGCCCAAAGTTACTTACGAAAAGGATATGTGGCCTTTCTGGCACATGTCACAGAGGAGAAAGGCAAGAGCAAAAGTATTCAAGATATTCCGATTGTTCGAGATTATCTAGAGGTGTTTCCTGATGAACTGCCTGGATTGCCTCCAGTTCGTCAAGTCGAGTTTCATATTGATCTTGTCCCTAATGCCAACCCGATTGCTAAAGCACCTTACCGTCTTGCACCGTCTGAGATGCAAGAGTTATCTAAACATCTTCAAGAGCTATCTGATAAAGGATTCATCCGTCCGAGTTATTCATCTTAGGGCGCTCCAGTCCTGTTTGTGAAAAAGAAAGATGGGTCTTTCAGAATGTGTATCGATTATCGTGAGCTTAATAAGCTTACCATCAGGAATCGATATCCCCTACCACGAATAGACGATCTCTTTGATCAGCTATAAGGTGCTACATGTTTTTCCAAGATCGATCTGCGTTCTGGGTATCATCAGCTTCGTGTACTTGAAGAAGATATTCCCAAAACTGCTTTCCGCACACGATATGGTCACTATGAGTTCACTGTCATGCCTTTTGGTTTGACGAATGCCTTAGCTATTTTCATGGATTTAATGAATAGGGTTTGTAAACCTTATTTAGACAAGTTCATCATTGTGTTCATTGACGACATTTTTATTTATTCGAAGTCCCGAACCGATCACGAACAACACCTTCGTCTGACAATGGAACTCCTGAAAAAGGAACAACTTTTTGCCAAATTCTCCAAGTGTGAATTTTGGCTCAAGGAAGTTCAGTTTTTGGGTCATATTGTCAACGGGTAGGGTATTCATGTGGATCCTTCCAAAATTGCTGCTATTAAGGATTGGAATTGTAAGACCCTTACTAATAAAAAAAGGGTTTTTGTACTAATAACGAAAATTTACGTGTGATTATGATTAAATATACATTGAAAAATACAGGTTTACTAAAACTTTTACAATTTAAAATATTACAACATAATATATTTGAGCTCGTCGTTTAAATGACGGCGAAACAACATGCGGAAGCTTTAATCTCGTGTGTTCGGTTCTTGTTAGACGCTTGATCTTCACCCGGAAGGCTGACATCATTCACCTGTAATCAAAACCAACTCAAACGTTAGTTTTGATAAATTTAGAACATGTTTCGTCAAGTTCCTTGAGCCAATTAAACAAAACAAACAAAATCTGCAGGAATCATCCTTGTCGCGTACCGCGACGGGGTTCTCTAAATCCGTCGCGTGCCGCGACTGCGTTTCAGCTTGGCCGTTGCGCAGCGCGACCCCATCATTTTGTCAGAATGTTGATCTCTTTCAGCTGCATATATGCCCAGCTATATTTTAACTAATATCCAACTTCTAGTTAGCATGACTTTTAATCTAGATGTCTGTTTTACAGGATTCTTTTTCCTACGTGTCCGTAATTAAAATACGGACCCGTTTACCATCATTGTTCGTATTAAAACCGGTTTATAGGCAACTAGTCTATAAATCCCTTTTACCTATCATTCGACCCATTTTAAATTACATTGCAAGAATGTTATTAAGAGTTGTTTCTAACATTTCCTACCCATCCCGGGCTTATCAAGCAATAGCGTTTTCACTCCTATTACAGGGTTCGCGTGTGCACTTACATTCACCGATTTATGTGTATCTTTCAAATCACTTTATCCACATTTAACTTCCTAATTTATTTTGACCCATTTAGTGGACTTTTAAGCATTAAGCATCCAACTCGCTATTTCCCTTTGCATCTTGCATTTCCATACTAGTTAACTAATTATTTTCCACCACAACTATTTTTGTAGTGGATTTAACGTAAGGAACCCAAAATCCCAATTTTTACCCTTCGACTAGTCATTTTACGCAAATGATCCATTTTTAGGCATTCGACCCACAAATGTTTTTGCCTACATTTTTATATGTATCTAAGGGTTTCAGAATCAATAAACAAGTTTCTAAACAACCTCTAACGGTCGTTTACCCGGTTCGCCCGTTAAGGGCTTTTTGGTCAATTCTAGTCTCTAATTTTACGACGAAAGACTGTCACCAATTATTGACCAAAATAGCACTTTTAACTACAACATAATTATGTGTACCTGGCTCGGATCAATACATTGACCCGTTTTAATACCTTGTCTTGAAAATTTGCTAATTCATAGCAACGCTAATTCATAAGCCGCTTCATCCTGTAAGCATAAGACTCGACAAGCGCTTATTAGTCGATATTTGTCAAATGGTATCCTCATTACCATTTGACCAGTTTTACTCTTTTTATTCATTTAGGCTTACTTATAGTAACCGTTCAAAAATCCATTTTTACAATTAGCTTTTCATGGCTAATTTACCGTTTTATCTCTTTTACCATTAAACATGGTTTTTTTTTTGGGTAAAGGGTTACCCCGGTGATTCTATATATTCACAATGTGAAAAACAAGTAGTGAGGAAATACCCCCACTAGTTCAGACATGGGACAGGCCCCATGAAAGTAAACCAAAACAAGCAAGCAAACACTAAACAAAGTCAACCAAAAAAACCGCAACTAGACTAACAATCTAGGAAAAAATAAAAAGCACATCAGCCAATCAGCCACCTGTGTCAATAAGCTCATCCCCGTAAATATCCCAGTCTTACAACAGCCTTCTTACTTTGGTTGTATTCTTGAATCTCGCTCCCATCAGCTTATAACGGACAATATTGATAATCGTTGCAGCTACCGTATCTGGAGGCCTAGCGTGATTCTTGAATAAACGGCCATTCCTTTCCTGCCAAACTATGTAAGCTGAAGCTGCAACGACCAGCCGACAAACATAATTAGCAGCGGATTTGGACCGAGTCCGAGCCGTTAACCAGTCCACAATACTACTCCAAGACGCATCTACACTCGACATCCCAACTTTGTTTCTGACCATATACCAAATCTGCTTAGAGTAATGACATTCAAAAAACAAATGATTGTGCGAGTCATAATCCGCATAGCACAATAAGCAACACATCATGTTCATATTTCCTCTCCTCTCGGCTCCCCATTGTAAGATTTTATCCTGTGTCAGAAGTTTACGCCGCATGATCAACCACATTAGAAAAGCATGCCTTGGGGGTACACTGAGAGAACCACACAATATTCACCCAAGAGACCTCTGGCTCCGATGTCCGGATACAATCCCAAACCATAGCCGATGAGTGAGGCCGCAACTCATTACCAACCTTCCAAACAATCCGATCATTAACATTCGGGTGGATACACACGTTAATCTGGTTTAAAACGTGGAACAAGTCTCTCCAAGCATCAGGCCACAACCAATTCCCGTTGCTCAGAATATCCGCAACACTAGAATGGAGCGAGAACCCCGCATTAGTAATGGTTCTAGGAGATAAAAAAACGGCCGAGAGGCCCAGCATCACACCAGTAATCATACCAAGCTGAAGTACTTTTACCATCGCCAATCTTGGACCAAATAAAATTTCTAAGAAGAGGCCTAAGTTGCAAGATCTTTCTCCAGCTCCAACATCAGTTTGAAGGGGGTCTACATTCCCAGAAGTTTCTATTATCCAGCCGGTAAGAGTATATCCAGTCCACCCATAACGACTGACGTCTAGTCAAAATGATCCAAACATGCGACGCAATTAGAGATTTATTAACATCACCAATACGTCGAATGCCCAGGCCACCTTCATACTTAGGGACACAAACCGCTTTCCAAGAGACTTTGGCCTTACCATGCTGGTTCGCCCCTTAAGCCCAAAGAAAACGCCTCATCTTGGCTTCCAAATCCAAAATAACCCGAGCAGGTAATATGAAAACAGAAGACCAGTAAATGTGCATAGAAGACAAAACAGAGACAATCAGTTGGAGTCTACCAGCAAAAGAGAGAAGCGTATTTTTCCAGTTTGTAATGCGTTTCTCCAGTCTTTCAATAAGAATACTACAATCCTTATAAAGAAGTCTCGATGTGATAAGAGGCACACCTAGATATCTGACAGGGAGCACTCCTTCAACAAAAGGCATAATACCCAGAATAGCACTTTTAACCTGATTTGGCACATTACAAAAGAAAACTGTACTTTTTTGGATACTCGGAACCAAACCTGACATCTTGGAAAAGTTTGAGATTGAATCCATAATGCATCTAGCTGAAGCAACTTCACCTCTAGAGAACATGAATAGATCATCAGCGAAACACAGGTTAATGATTTTCTGCTTTTCACACCTGTTATGAAACCTAAATGACGAATCAATCCTGGTAGCATGTTGAAGGATACAAGTCAAAATCTCCGTTACAAGAGTAAATAAATACGGGGACATCGGATCACCTTGTCTTAAGCCCCTTTCTCCTTTAAAATACCCGTGAGTATTTCCATTAACACAAACCGAATAAGACGTGGATGAAACACATAGCATAATCCAATCGACCATCCGTGGCGCGAATCCAAAACCAAGTAACACCTTCTTCAGAAAACTCCATTCAACTGTGTCATATGCTTTCTGAATGTCAACCTTGAAAGCACATCTAGGAGGCCCAAAACTCCTATGGTAATTATGCATAAGTTCCTGCGTAAGGAGTATGTTATCCGAAATCTTCCTACCTGGCACAAAGGCCGATTGGTTGATACTCACAATGCTATCCAGCGCTCCTTTCATACGGTCAGTAACGATCTTACTAATACATTTGAAGAGAACATTACAACACGAGTTCGGCCCGTAATCCGTAATAAGCGAAGGTGTGGAGACTTTAGGAACAAGAACTATGAGCGTATGGTTCAACTCCTGGAGTAACTTTCCTGTGTTAAAGAAATCAAGAACTACATTGGAGACATCCATTCCAATAACAGGCCAAGAACTTTTAAAAAATGCTGCAGTATACCCATCAGGCCCAGGCGCTTTATCATTGCCAATATCAAACATTGCCGCTTTAATCTCTTCCAAAGTAACCTGACGTACCATATTAGCCGCAACTTCCGTGGTCAGGGTTTTAGTGAAAAGATCCGGCGCCGGTTGGAGGGATACATCCCCTTTACACCCTAAAAAATTCTCATAATGTTTGACAAAAGCAGTAGGAACATTGTCACCCTCATAGGTAACCCCATTAGAGTCGCTAATTGCATCAATCCGGCTAATATGGTTCCTACATTTCAAAGACATATGAAAAAACCTAGTGTTAGAATCACCTGCAACCAGCCAATCCACCTTAGATTTCTGCTTTAGGAACCGTTCCTCATCCAAACAAGCCTCTTGAAAATCATGTTGGATACTAGATTTAGCAACACGTAGGACCTCGTTCATAGGATCACGGTCTATGTCCCGTTGAATACCTTCCAATTTGGCCCGAAGATCATCAACCTTTTTATGAAGGTTTCCTTGCTTAACCAGAAGAGCCCGCATAGGAGATTTTAGAAGCCGGAGCTTCTTAACCACGCAAAACTGATGGACTCCACTAACATGAGTATGCCACTTTGATTTCACAATATCAAGGAATTCCGGCTTATGAATCAAGAGATTAGCAAATTTAAACGGTCTCGGTTTAACTCTAACAGCATCCGGGAGATTTAGAATACATGGACAATGGTCCGAAACCCCATACGGTTTAAATAAAACGTACGCACCAGGAAACGCATCAACAAACGAAGAATTACCTAAAACCCTATCAATCTTCTTGAGAAGACCAACTCCCTTCTTGGGTTTTTGGTTCCATGTGTAATGCATGCCCGTACTATTGATATCAAACACCTCTATCTTCTCCACACAATGTTGAAACTCCTTCATACCAGCCGTGATAGAAGAGACACCCATGGATTTATCCTCAAGATAAAGGGCCGAGTTAAAATCTCCCATGATAACCCAAGGACTATCGTTTACTAAAGCTTTATGCATAGACAATTGGTGCCACACCTCTTTGCGAGTGACATAATAACTAGCTGCATACACCACCGAGCAAAAGAAAACCTTTTTATTAGCTTTATCGACAAGCTGAAGATGCATAACTTGATCCGTTTGATCTACCATAACATCAAATACCCTAGGATTCCAGCCAATGATGATACGAGCACCCTTCGCACACCTACCCCCATTCGACGTCCAATTCCAGTTACGGAAGACCGCTTTACATACTCTACCCAAGTTAGAGATATCAACATGAGACTCAAGAATCGCACAAAGACTTAAGTTATTGCTTTTTACAACCTGACGAACCTCCATTTGTTTCAGGGGACGGTTCAACCCCCTAATATTCCAAACAGCTAGACTACCCATTTAAAACCTCTGTAGAAGGAGTGCTTGCCCCTTTTATGTTGTTAGAACTTTTGGTACCCTTCAAGATAAACTCATTAGTCTCATTGTACGCTTCAACGACCTCCTCATCATCTGAGTCTTCTACATCGTCCCCCAACCCCTTGTTTTATTGCCCATCGTCTCCCTGGTAATCCCTAAGAACATCAAACGGGTTATTAGACATCCCACTAGAAGAAGGGTCTGAGTTTTTAACCTCCCCGTTAGATTTCGACCCAACCGGTCTATATTCAAACTTCGGTTTAACTTTATTAACAGGAAAACCCACTCTCTTGGCAACTTTTTTAGAATCTACATCCCTAAAACCCTCGGCATCCATACCAGGCCCTTTAGGCGGTCCCTGAGACTGCTTACCCCAATTTTGTTTCTGAGGTTTAGGAGCTGGACGAGTAGGTTTCAAAGGATGTTTCGGGCAACACTCATCAGAATGGCCAAAGACTTTACACTCAGCACACCGAAGGGGACTCCATTCATACTCGACATACATTTTCTCTTTTATAAATCCATCCCCTTCAAGCTCAGGCACCGCTACAACAATTTCCTCCTTAAAATCATTCTCGGCTGAAATTTCCAACAAAGCTCTAGCATAACTACTCCTACCCCATACATCCGTACACATGTAAGTAGTATAAGAAGTCAATAACTTCGGCTCCCCAATAGCAGTGGCAATCATGCTCAAACCATCCTCCGTATAAGCAGCTATAGGGACATCATGAATTTTAACCCACACTTAATCTTTTTAACTTCTTTCTTCTCTAGTTTAGTAGTAGGAGACCACACACTAAGAAAGAAAGGTTGAGAACGGATAATCCAAGGCCCCTCTTTAAGAACATTCATCATACCATCTTTGTCCGCGAACTTAAAAAAGAAAAATCCATTGGCGTTCATCATGGATTTCTGTAACCCAAATTTCTTCCAGTTATTTCTCACAAAATAATCAACAACCGGGAAAGCCACTCTATCCCCCAAAAAGTACCCGTACAGCGTATTCGATAACTTTTCTTGAACTGCTCTAACAGAATCCTTAGGGAGCACTACGTCACAACCATCGTGCACAATAGGACAAGCAAGAGATCTGAAATTAACCTGGTTATTCTGACGTTTTGACTGATCAGCCACAACTGATTCCGCATAAGACATAGGTTTCAAAACAGAAGTCTCAACATCTCGGATCGAAACATCCTCTTCAGAACCAACATTCAGGTCACCCCCTTGTTGTTTATCAGAACCATGACTAGGGTTTGCACGGGAAGGAGTTCTAAAATCAGCAAATGTAGGGAACGACTTTGACTGATCTCCCACGGGTACAGAAATATTAGATAAACCATCCAGAACAGGCGAACCAGAAGTCGAGTATAGACCCCTCCTTGGCAACAACGGATTACTCTCCATATTCGTCGCTCGCAACCCAATACCACGCGAAGACAATGAACCACCATCATCCTTATTCAGACCCTGAGAATTGATAACACCATCAAAGCCACTCCCTTTTTTCCGAGTAGAATTAGTACCACCAGCGTCGGGTGGTTTTTCTCTACCCATCAGATTATTCTTCTTATCATCAACTCTCTCCATGCAACAAGAAACAACGTGTAGAACAAGACACCCAGCAAACACCGATCACAAGCAAAACCCTTTTGCTTTAAACCCTAGGCTCAATCATCCACCCTCAACTGATTATAAAAGCGTATCGATCTAGCTAAGTTAATCTCAGTTAACCGCAATCAACAACAACTAGTGTAATCAATCAGGGTTTCGAAAAGAGTCACTAGAGCGGCGATAGAAACAAAGAAAACCCTAATTTCTAATCGGTCACAAATGCTAACTAGTTCGTTCTATAGGAATGATGAATCAAAACTCCAGTAACAGACTGTTATACATAAGATCATGAAGAAAAATCTAGGGTTTCATGATATCCCAAAATCGCCTAAAGGAGAGAGAGAGAAGGGTTATTTCCCCCCATGATAGTTTTGTACCATTAAACATGGTTTTTATCATTTATATTAGTTCCGACCCATATTATTTCGCGTCGGGAACCATATCTTGAATATTTTTTTTGGGTAAAGGGTTACCCCGGTGATTCTATTAAAACACAACCTCAATTAAGTACAAGTAGTGAGGATGTGTTGCACACTAGTTCATATACAGGACATGCCCCATATATGTATGACAAACAAAACAAGAAACCTATGACCCCCCATAACCTAGCCTACTATACATCATGAAAAGATTTCTAGTAGACAAGACAATGCAAAACAAAACATAATCCTCAACCGCCATCATCAAAGATAAAGTTGCCACAAACCAGCAACCCATTCAGACGAACCAAAAAAAGCCTATCCATTTGAGAATTTTATGGAAGAGGTGCTTGCCCATGCTTTCGAAGAAAAAGAATGAGTACCCGATGTCATAAAGTCACTAGTTTCATTGTAGACTTCAACGACCTCCTCCTCATCCGATTCCTGCCTGTCACTCGACTGTTTATCCTTCTTCTGCACTCGACCCGCAGTGTTACCTCCTTGATTACCGTCATCGTCATTAAGGATATCAAATGGGTTGGACGTTGAGACCTGATTAATCATCGGATTCCTCAAAGACGATTTCGGTTTAGGTTTGACAACTGGTCTATAGACTAACTTAGGCTTCTGATTTTTCATATGAAGCCCTTGATTATTAGCTTTCTTCTTTTTGGCACCCACAACCTGAAAGTCATCATTATTCTTCTTCTCAGCATCCCCAATCGAACTTACCTGAGGGTTCTTAGGACACGAGTTGTCTTCATGACCGAAAACGCAACAAGATGAACACCTTAAAGGCTCCCAATCATACTCAATTTTTACCTCCACCATTGAATGACCATTACCATCCAAAGATGGGATTGCAACAGTTACACTCTTCTTTAAATCAACCCCTGCCTGAACTTCAATAAGTGCTCTAGCATATCTGCTTCTTCCCCAAGACTCCGCACACATTATGGCAGTATACGAATCCAACATCTTAGGCACCCCAATCTTAGATGCAAGTAAACTAAGCCATATGTTGAATATTATCCTTGTTGTATTTGCAACTTATAGAATAAACATTTATTCTACTAAAAGGTGTAAGTTTCACTTACCTCTCATCCGGTTTACGCTTTTCTTCTCGTACTTGATTCGTTTGACCGCTTCTTTCCCAATCCTCCACCTACCTCGTTAAGCGTCGAACTATTGTCAACATTTACAAGGCGGTTAGATTAGTCATTAACAATCACGACTATTCCACCTTACTTATTTTCTATGTCGAAACTACTATTCGACTTCATCATTAGTTAGCTTAGCTTATCATAAGTTAACTACTTTCTTTTTTTGGGTAAAGAGTTACCCCGGTGATTCTATTAAGTCAAGTTAACTACTTTTGATCACATGGTTTACACAATTAAGTCTAAATCAACATGATATTTGGAACTCTTATCGTTTCATATTTCGCATAATTTGCCATATCATTCAAATGTGCGTTCCACTCGAAATTTCAACATTTTAGCTTTCATTTAGGCATTTTAACAAACACCTAATGGGCATACTTTTACACATTTACAAACTAGTTCATAAGTAGTTATTTTTACCAAGGTTAACATCAAAATTCAAACCTCTATGTCTAGTGTTTATGAACTACATCTAGAACTTGTATCATAGCATCAATATTCATCAATTTAACACCCTAATTCAAGTGTTCATCACAATCATATAAAAATCCAATTACACATATATGGGTGGTTATCAAATTCCTATTTTTCAATCTTAATTCATCAATTTTTCAACTAGGGTTTGTTCCTAGACATGGATTCATCCTAGTTTCACCTAAACATCAATCATGCAAGCTCGAATTTCGATTTCATAAGTTTATCAAGAATCTGAGATGGAATCAAATAATGAAATTTGACATACCTTGTGATCCCCTAGGCTTGGTGATCACTAATTTCAGCTTGGTTTTCCATTTAGACTTGATTTGCCCCATGAATTTGGTTGATTTTTGATGATTTAGGGTTCAAAAGAAGAACCCCTTTTCTTAGCTCTATGGAAACGTCGACCAGAACACACTTTGTGTGTGTTTTGGTTTTTAATTTTTGTTTTAATCAAAACTCTTTCCACACTTAACCCTTTTAGTCCCTATAGTTCTAACCTTTTTATAAAAAGGTTCATTAATTCTTATTTTATATCTTGTTTTCACTTAATTACTCATTACCAACTAGGTTAATTATTCCTAGTTAACTTAATGGGTTCAGGGAGTTAAATCCCGTTAACTCGGGCTTCTTATAAACTTTATTTCCTCTAAAGTTTTTATTCCCTAATTTAATATTGGGTTTATTTATTTAAATCCTAATATTTACCGGGTTAATTTCACCACTAACGGTATTTTACCCGTTCCTAAATATTAACGTGGTTTGATTATCAAACCTGTTTTCGGGGTGTTACAAGTCTACCCCCCTTAAAGAGGTTTCGTCCCCGAAACCTTTCTTACACAGTCTATTGAGTTTTATAACCAATACACTTAAACTGAGTAACCTTTTTAAGCATTACTCATACTTTAACCTTTTGTTGGGGTTACCCAAAAAGTATGGTAATACCTTTTTGATTAATAACATCTGCGTATCTTATGCGGAATAATGAAACTCAAAATAACGAAATTTCGTTATTTTCAACCAGTTTGGTTAACTTATCCATCGCTGTTAGACTACCGAATTTCTTCGTGAATCCGTTAATTTAATCCGTTTGGATATTTTAGCGAAATTTTTCACTTTTAACAACAATTCTTTCGTTTTCGAATTTATTCATTCGGTTCAGTTATACGGAATTCATCGCGTACGAGCAACCGAATTTCTTGAATTTCATCTTAATTGTTTAAGATAGTTTAATAAATGTTATTATCATAATTCTCAGAAGCATATAATCACATACCTTATAACTTTATCTTTCAATCGTGCTTTTGCTCGATTTGGCTTTCCAACACTTCGTTCGTGTTGCCTTATGATCGCTCAGTATAGCCGATCAATACTCTTCGTTAAAAAAGTCCCATGGGCCATCATTTCCGTTTGTACATGTTTACCTTTGCTTTATATACTTGACAGTGTCGCTCTTTGGCCGTTTGGTCATATGAATTTATCAGGTATGTTTATTCCATGCTAATCTCGCAATGACTAGCGTATTACTCCAATTCTTACATTAGAATTTTGACCTTAATCAGTCTCACTGACTGGACTTATTAGTCCCGTTACTTTATACCCATTGCTCGGGCTACAATGTGATTATTTCTCTCATTACGTTTCTTGACCGTGATCGCGTCACGTCATGTTTAGGTTTATATTAACCTTTCGTCTATGAGAGTCTTCTTTTCGAATGTATCGTTTTTACACCTATCGGTGTTAAGACCTAAACCCTTTTATGTTAACCCTTTCCTAATTTTCTCTCATAATATTTATGTTTGCTAAAACGTTTTTTTTTTGGGTAAAGGGTTACCCCAGGTGAATTTTATAAATAACTAAATCAGAACAAGGGCATGCCAGAATGACACACCAACTAGGCTTAACAACCGAATCCTAGGAAAAACAACAAGACACACATCCCAGTTAAGCAAACAAACACATAAACAAAACAACCCAACAAACAAAACGGCCACGAGACACACACTATATACCACGAAATCCACGAGCTAGTCTCTAACCCGGATCATTCTCTTCTTCGTTCCTAGCGATCTCCCACTTCTTTAGCATCTTGTCAACTTTGGAATCCCCTCTAAACTCGAATCCCATTAGACGTAACCTGACCGTGTTCTTGATCCTCCTAACCACAGAAGCAACGTTTGCATTAACATTAGAAAACAAGCAGTTATTTCTCTCAAGCGATATGAAATAAGTAGCAGCAGCAATGACTAGCTTGCACACAATATGCTCTGTCTTCTTGGAAGTAGCATTTTGAGCCATCCAACCCATGATAGACTGCCACGAATCATCAACACTTTCCAAAGACACCATCAGCTTCACATCCTTCCATACATTCGAGGCAAACGAACACTGAAAGAAAAGACGGTCTCTTTAATCTCGATTATACCTGCATAAGGGGCAACACATAAGATTAAGATTAGTAGTACTTCCCACCTCCCACACAGCCAACCGATCCTGCGTCTTTAGCTTGTTCTTGATAACCAACCACAAGTGGAATGAGTGTCTTGGGATACATTGTGAAAACCAAACCCCATTAACCCAAGGCACCAGGCTCTCACGATGTCTAATCACGTTCCAGACCTCCAAAGACCGAAAATGGCAATTGTTACCCTCCAAATCTTTCCAGATTGTACGGTCCTCAACATTATGAATCAACTGAGGAACATTTAACCCAATTAAAACTGGATAGATATCATACCATGCTTGCGGCCACTTCCATTGCCCATTGTCATCAATCAGGTCCGCTAGAGAGGATGAAATAGAAAACCCCGCATTAGAGATACGTCTTGGGGTAATGAAAGAGCTAAGCGGACTAAGTTGGCACCAGTTATCGCTCCAAACATTAGTTTGGAGCCCACTCCTAACTGACTTCCAAATGTAAGGCCGAACAATGTTTCGAATGGATAGGATTTTCCTCCATCCCCAACTAATACTCCCACGAGACTGGACATCCCAAAAACTCCGACCTTTCAACTTATGCGAGTAAATCCATTCGACCCAAAGGGACTTCCTTTTTGTTAGAATACTCCAAATATGGCTAGTCATGAGAGCCTTGTTGACGTCCGATATGCTCCGAATGCTCAGCCCACCTTCCGCCTTAAGCAAACAAATATCCGACCAGGCCACCTTAGCTTTCGCCCTACCCTGCGACCCAGCATTCCACAAGAATCTCCTCATATACTTCTCCAGTTCATGAATAACCCGAGTAGGAATAATAAAGACCGAAGCCCAATAAATATGCATGGACGATAAAACAGAGTTAACAAGTTGCAACCTACCCGCAAAAGACAATGATTTGTTTAGCCAACTATCAATCTTCTTTTCCATCCGATCAACAAGGGGTTTACAATCCTTAAAAATCAGCTTAGTGGTAATTAACGGCACCCCCAGATATCTAACCGGAAGAGAGCCTTCCTGGAATGGCATCAAACGGAGAATATCCTGTCTAACATTAAGCGGGACATTACAAAAATAAACCGTACTTTTAGCTGGACTCAGAACTAAACCAGATATACTAGTGAACCACTCGAGAGCCTGCTTAACCTTCCCAACGGACCCTCCATCCCCATGAACGAAATAAAAAGATCATCAGCAAAAGAGACATTAATTATCTTCTGTTTAGCACACTGAGCATGATACTTGAACCCGTTACTAGACATAGCCACATGCTGAAGTAATAACGATAAAACTTCCATAACTAACGTGAAAAGGTACGGCGACATAGGATCGCCTTGCCTCAAACCCCGTTTCCCTCTAAAGTATCCATGCAGATTACCGTTAATACTAATCGAAAACAACATCGTAGCAACACAAGCCATAATCCACGCTACCATTTTATGGTGAAAACCAAAACCCTTGAGCACATTCTCCAAAAATAACCAGCTAACAATATCATAAGCTTTCTGAATATCGATCTTGAACGCACATCTAGCAGGGCCTTTACTCAGATGATAGTTATGCATTAGTTCTTGTGTTAACAGGATATTATCCGATCTTTTCCTACCAGGAACAAAGGCAGACTGGTTAATACTAACCAAGTTCTCCAAGCTACCCTTGATTCTATCCGTGATGATCTTGCTTATGCATTTATACAACACATTACAACATGATATCGGACGATAGTCAATGACCGAATCCGGTGTATCAACCTTAGGAACAAGAGCCAAAATAGTGTGATTTAATTGTTTTAACAGTTTGCCATTTTCAAAAAACTCTAACACAGCAGAAGACACCTCTTCACCCACAATATCCCAAGAATTCTTGAAGAAAGCCTAAGTATACCCATCTGGGCCTGGGGCTTTGTTCTCTCCAATATTAAAAATAGCATTTTTAACCTCCTCACGGGTAACTTGCCGAACCATATTGACCGCAACATCAGCACTAACGGTGTTGACACATATTTCCTCCAGATTAATACTCGCAACCTGATCCTCCGTACCCAAGAAGTTAGCATAATGAGAAACCAAAGCATCTAAAACACCTTCTCCCTCGTATCGGTTCCCATTTACATCCCTAATAGTGTGAATTTTACTTCTGGCATTCCTGCATTTCACACTATTATGAAAAGACTTAGTGTTAGAGTCTCCAGCACATAACCACTCCACCTTTGCTTTTTGCTTAAGAAAGCATTCTTCATCATACGCTGCAATCTGGAAATCCTTTAGACACTGCGCCTCCATGTTACGAAGGTCAACATCTAACGGACTACTGTCAATCAGATTTTGAATATCATCAATTTTCTTCCTCAAATCAGCAACTTTCTCGTGCAAATTGCCCTGATTGAACAAGATTTTACGCATGTACGGCTTCAAATTTCTAAGCTTTTTAGTGACCGCAAACATTGTAACCCCATCAACTCGCTTTATCCATTCCTATTCTACACACACCCTAAACTCCGGCTTAGATGTAATAAAATTAGCAAATTTAAACGGTTTAGGACGAGTCTTGACCGAATTAGCCATCTTGAGAATGCACGGGGTATGGTCAGAAACCCGAAAAGGATGATAAAAGACATAAGAATCCAAAAACATCTCTAAAAACTTCATATTACCCATCACACGATCAATTTTTTTAAGCAACCCAATGCCATTCTTTGGTTTCTGGTTCCACGTGTAGTGCAGCCCATGGCCCTTAATATCTATCAACTCAGAGTATTAAACACATTCATTAAACTCCCTCATACCAATCGATTGAGTGGATGAACCATACAGAGAGTCCTCAATATGTAAAGCAGTGTTGAAATCCCCCATAACAACCCACGGCTTGTCATGGCAAAAACCCTTATGCTTACACAGATTATCCCAAAGACTTCTTCTTTCCTGGTATTTGTTCTTTGCATAAACAAAAGAAACAAAAATAGATTTATTATCAGCTTTAGAAAAAACCTGAGCATGAATGACTTGGTCCGTTTGGGACAAAATCATAACGTCAACCACATCAATGTTCCAACCCAAAATAATCCTTGTACCTCGATCACATAAACCTCCATTAGACGTCCAACTCCAAGACCGGAAAACACCCTTACACACCTTGGCAAGTTTCATGATATCCACATGAGATTCAAGTAGTGCACATACAGTTAATTTATTTTCGGAAACCAGGACACGAACCTCACTTTGTTTCAGGGGTCAGTTCAAACCCCTTATGTTCCATGAGGCAATACTATCCATTTACACCGTTGTGACCGGGAGTGCTTGCCCCCTTAGAATCTTTACGCTGATCATATCGCATAAATTTGGACATTTCAGTCGGCACAGTTTCCACAACCTCATCCTCCACTCGAGCATTTTCTCCATTACCTTCTATCCCACCAGATCTCACCGCACTAACCTTACGTATGTTACGGACCCCCGTATCCCCATCATCCATAGACAAAGCATCAAAAGAGTTTCGAGTTTTCACCTTTTCCTTCCTCAGTTTGTCCGTTTTATCCTCCTTTGTACCAGATGTGCTCGGCCCTGATTTGTTCACTTTAGGCTTGTAGACGAATTTTGTCTTTTGCTTTTTATGCATCATACCCACCCTTGCCACCTTCCTCTTATCCGTAGTGAAACCATCCTTATCAACAACCACTTGTTTTGCTTTATTTTGAACATTCTTGGCACATGTCTGGTCATTATGGCCAAAGATACAACATAACGAGCAAAGTTGCGGCTGCCATTCATATTCCACTTTCACCTTTTCAGTAATGTATCCATCGTCATCTAGTTTCGGTATAGCAACAATGATGTGGTCTTTCAATTCATTATCCGCATCTATTTCAATTAAGGCCCGTGCAAAACTGCTCCTTCCCAAGTTATCCGCACACATGTCAGCCGTATAACCATCTAATCTTTTCAGAGTCCCTATCTTGGACGCTAACAAACTCAAGCCATCATACGTGTAAACTGAAATAGGAACATTATACATCTTCACCCACACCGGAACAAATTTAATACCCTCCTTTTTCAGACTAACAGACGGCGACCGGACATTTAAGAACAATGGCACTTTCCTGATCAACCATGGTCCCCCTTCCAACACTTTAGCCATGCCCTCTTTAGAATCAAACTTAAAGAAAAAGAAACCATCCGAATTCATCATGAGTTTAGAGAAACCATACTTAGACCACACATTTTTAGCATAATACTCCACCACAGGGAATGGTAAACGATTACCTAAAAAATAGCCATACAAAACATTCTCAAACTTTTCCTGAACCTTTCGGATTACCTCTCGAGGAATAACAACATCAGCATCCTAAACAGTCTCTACCGAATCCAACCTTCTGAAATTGACTTCTCTTATCGGCGATCTATTTATCTTAATCTTGTCCGCATACGAGAAATTCGTTGTGTTTTTCTCAGGTTCATTATCCCGATCATGATCAACATTCTTGCTTCCCAGCTGAACCGGAACGGAGATCATTTCCAGTTCGTCAATAACATTTATCCGTCTTGGCTCCTTCTGGATAATACCACGTCTCGGCAGTAGCGGATTTCCATCAATCTTCAAAGACTTGGCATCATGACTATTATCAGACGTAGGCATGTTACCTCGCACCTCCTGTGTGCTCGTCGGCATAGCGTTGCTCGTACTAATAAAAATATCCCCATGCAGTTTTTCGGTAAACGACTGAAACCCTAAATCCTCCAATCCCTGATCCCTATTTCTCTCCATGCACCAAGATTACGTAAACCTCAACCAAACGACAGAAACATGCAACCAACAAGAAAACCCTAATCCTTAAAACCCTAGTATCAATCTTCAACCCTTGACTGATTAAACCAGCGTATCAATCTAGCTAAATTAATATCAGTTAACCGCGATCAATAACAACCAATTTAATAAATCAGGGTTTCGTAATGACCACTAGGGCGGCGATTGAAGAAAACGAAAAAAAACTAGATAAAACCCCTAGTTCTAAATCGATCAACAACTGCTAACGAGTTCGTAGTAGAAACTTGATAAATCAAATCTCTAATAACAGACTGTTATACAGAAGATCACAAGAAAAAACTAGGGTTTCATGAATAACACAAATCGCCTAAGGAGAGAGAGAGAAATGGGTCGTCCCTCATGTTTGCTAAAACGTTGTTTCTCACTAAAACTGAATTTTAGTTTAACATTTTCTTTTCTCCTTGTCTTATATCATTTACTTGTATCAAGGAATTTTACGCCCAAGGATTTATTCCCTTTCATTATTATTTGAAGCGGGGAATTTTATAACTAGTTTCCGCGCTTAACCCACATAACCCGTAGGTTCTTTCACTTAGCCTCATAGGCTGTTTCTTTAGATTTTTCACCTTTTTAAGGTGAGACCCCATAGTTCGTTTCTTTCTATTTATGACCCAAGGGTCTTCTTGGTCCCGTAGACCTTAACACTACGTTTAATCCCGTAGGTTATGATGATCCCATAGCTCATCTTTTATTCACGTCTATATTCAAATGTATACGTATACATATATATAGCTTCAAGGCATCCCTTGTTACGTTTGGAATCATTTATTTTTGCTTTTGAACTTTAGTTGACCTTGACCGTAGGCTTCATTTGTTTACTTTCGGACTAATCTTCCAACTTTTTTTTTTTTTTTGGTAAAGGGTTACCCCGGTGATTCTATATATTCACACAAATAAAAACAAGTAGCATGGAGAATCCATACTAGTTCTTTCAAGGGACAAACCCCAAGAAAGCAAAAACAACCGAACTCGGAAACACAAACAACCAAACAAACCACTAGACTATCATCTAGAAAACGAAAAACAAACTAATCAAAACAAATCAGCCTCCATCATCCTCTACGCATCCACCATGAATATCCCACTCTCCCAAAAGCCGCCTCACTCTATCTGTGTTCTTGAACTTAACACCCATCAACTTGTACCAAACTGTTTGAAGAATCTTAGGGCATATGACATCCGGAGGTCTCGCATGATTCTTGAAAATTCGAGCATTCCGTTCCTGCCAGATGATATAAGCAGCGGCAGCCACCAGAAGTCTTCCGACATAATTAATTGCCAACTTTGACCGAGCCCGATCGAGAAGCCAAGCAATAATAGAATTCCACTTAGGATCGACATTCGCCATACCCCCCCTTATCCATGATCAAACACCATACTTGAGCCGAAAATTTACACTCAAAGAATAGGTGTTCATGTGAATCAATATTCTCAAAGCACAACAAACAGCACATCATATTCATGTTCCTCCTTCTCGAGCTATCCCACTGTAAGATCTTGTCCTGGGTCAAGAGTTTCCGACACATGATAAGCCACATATGGAACGCATATCTTGGGATACATTGAGAGAACCAAACAAACTCCACCCAATTGACCTCCTCTTCCCGAGCCCGAAGCGAATGCCAGACGGTCGAAGACGAATGCTCACTAAGATCATTACCATCCTTCCATAATAAACGGTCATTGCTATTCGGATTGAGTTGCACATGATCAAGTTGTATCAGAACAGGGAATAAATCCCTCCATGTCGTAGGCCATCTCCAGGAATTCTCAACCGAAATATCACAAACAGTCGCATCTAAAGAAAAACCCGCGTTAGAAATAGTCCTTGGCGAAAAAAAACCAGCCAAAGGACCAATATTACACCACATGTCATACCAAGCCGACATATTACGGCCATCCCCAAGCTTAGACCAGACGTGATTCCTGATCAGCGGGCGAAGCTGGAGGATTTTCCGCCAGCTCCAAGAACAATTCGAACCAAGTTTACACTGCCAAAAATTCAACCTCCTTAACTTGTAAGAATAAATCCATTGCACCCATAGCGAATCTCTTTTAATGAGGATACTCCAGATGTGCGAAACCATTAAAGGTCGATTCATATCCCGAATACGTCTAAGACCAAGACCAAGACCACCTTCATATTTTGGGACACAAACAGCCTTCCACGAGACATTAGCCTTTCCTTTTTGAAACAAAACACCTTGCGCCCATAAGAAATTCCGCATTCTAGATTCCAACTCCTTAATAACACGAACCGGAAGAATCAAAATTGAAGACCAAAAAATATGCATAGAAGACATAACAGAAATAACCAGTTGCAACCTTCCAGCAAACGAAAGAAGTTTATTCTTCCAATTCAATATTCTTTGCTCAAGCCTGTCTACAAGAATGTTGCAATCTTTGTAGAGGAGTCTAGAAGAAATCAGCGGCACTCCCAAATATCTGACAGGTAACTTCCCTTCCACAAAAGGAATGATGCTCAATATAGCCGTCTTGACATGGTCAGGAACATTACAGAAGTAACTGGTACTTTTTTGAACATTAGGGTTCAAACCAGACATACCCGTAAACTTAGTGATACATGTCATTATACATCTAGCCGAATCCACATATCCTCTAGCAAAAAGGAACAAATCATCCGCAAAACACAGATTTATAATACGTTGCCTCTCACATCTATTATGGAACCTGAACGAAGAATCAATTCTAGTGGCATGTTGTAATATACACGTCAAAATTTCCATAACCAGAGTAAAAAGATAAGGAGAAATCGGGTCCCCTTGCCTTAACCCTCGTCTTCCTTTAAAATACCCATGCACATTCCCATTAACACAAACCGAGTAAGACGTAGTCGACACACAAATCATAATCCACTGCACCATTCTATGATTGAAACCAAACCCTCTCAAAATCGCCTTTAAAAACTTCCAGTCCACTGTATCATATGCTTTCTGAATATCCACCTTAAACGCGCATCTAGGAGCGCCAAAATCCCTATGGTAATTATGCATTAGCTCTTGAGTTAGAAGAATAATATCTGAAATCTTCCTGCCTGGAACAAAAGCTGATTGATTGATACTAACAATATCGTTGAGGGCCCCTTTTATTCGATCAACCACTATTTTACTAATACACTTATAAATAACATTGCAACAGGCAATAGTGTCACACCCTCAAAATCCACATGCGGAGTACTACCGCGAGGACGTGTGACATGACCAGGATCCAGCCACCAATTATACTGAGCATTGGTTAATAGTAATAATGATCACCAACCATAATGGGTAGTAAATATTATAGTTTAAAGTTCAATAGTTTAAGTTTAAAATAACAGTTTAAGTAAGTAGCGGAAGCATAGGAAAAATAGTTTAAAACAAAGTTCAGAGTTCAAGTTTATTTAGAACCCAACACACGGGTTTAGACGACCACTACACTTCCCCAAGCCGCAAGCTCCTGAGTCACTGGGTACCTGCAAAGCATGCAGTAGGGTATCAACAAAATGTTGGCGAGTTCACGAGATGTCCAGTTTTTAACTTTTTGAAAACGTAGGTTGTTTAGATAAAGCATTTATAATCACGTCATGGGGAGCTACCCCATATGAAAGCTACTAAACTGGCGTTACCGAAACTGTTGACGAGAAGATTTTGTGCCCCGGGTCAATGTCTATCGTCATTGACCAAGATGCAAGGTCTACTAGTTCACGCCCGATCTCCCCCGGTCACGGTGTGAGGTTGTCAAACCTAATAGCGCTATCAACTAATAACCTGTTCGCCCCCGGCGATTAATCGGTACAATAAGCAGGGACTTTATATGATAGAGATTCGTTTAGTTTTTGCTAGTCGTGATATAAATATTATCCAAACGTATCTCCCCCGGAAATAGTAATTTAAATTATACCCAATCGCATTTCCCCCGGAAATATTAGTTTGAAAGCATTCCTTAGTTTGTTCGTGTCCCTCCCTGGGACGCATGCTTATAGTGTGTGAACTCACCTTAGGTTGCTCGGTAGTTAGTATGTTTATCCTAAATTTGGTCAACCACGTCCTACGATGGTTACCAAATTGTTAGGACTGTTTGTAACTGAATCACGTAATGTACACATATACCAAGTAATCACATATAGCACGTTATTCACAGTAGCGTACAAACAATGAGTAGTTTACACGTAACACCTATTTCCAAAAATCATAAGTGATAGGGACATGGGTTCTTATATATAACCACTTAAAACAACTTCAATCAGTTGTGAGGTTTCAAGCCTTGTGCGATCAACAATTTGAGGTGGTGGGGCCAGTTAATTTGAGTGTGCATTTATAACAACTTGTGCGATTGAACCTCTGTTGTGCGACCAACAAAAGTGTGGAGAACAAATGGTGGGGCCAGGTTTTAAATACATGCTCAGATTTTGTTGTGCGATTGATGAGGTGTTGTGCGGTTAATCAAATAAAAGTGTACAAATGCAGGTGGTGGGGGGCCTAGCTAATTGTGCGATTCAGACAAAACATAATTCCTTTTAACCTTTTTAGATCAACCGAATGAGACAAGGAACATTTAACACACCATTTCAAATCATGAAACATTCATGTGAGTTGTACCCTGCGTATGCCTACTTGTACCCTCCATGAAGATACCGCTTCATATACATATAACAGCACCCATGGCAACTTCTTATATCATCAAATGTAGTCATCTTAATTTTCATGTAAATCAACAAATAACTATTTACAACCTTTCGGCCCAGATTTCACGCATTTCACGCATAATAACACACATCGTTGAACCAACAATCGTACATTTCATCTTTGTCAACCGTTCTATAACATTATCAAGACCTGCATGACCAGGTTGTACCCTGGGCATGTGCAGTTGTACATTCAAAGGAAAACCCAGTTCATCCACCCTTTAAAACCCAAGTTTCTTCATGATTTTATACTCCTATTCACAGAGCCTTTTGATGATTTTTAAGAAACAGTTGTGACCTTAGCACCATCATCATCCTCATACAAACCAGACAATCATTTTTCATTTAAAATCATTCAAATATGCATGTAAGGTTGCACACACCATGAAAGCATGAAGTCAAGCTTTTAAATAACATCCATCATCTTTTATTTACACACAGTTATACATTCAAACATCACCCTAAATCGAATAGCAATCACCATAATCATTCATTATTTCAACAAAATCCCTACATCACTGTTCTACTCATAACAGTCTTTCAAAACACGCATGGCCAGGTTGTACTTTACGCATGAGCAGTTGTAAGTTCAGATTCATCGTCAAGAATCATACTTTATTATCAGATCTGGAAGTTTATGCAAACATTACTCAGATCGCTCCCTATCTATGCCTTCTGTCACACCCGCTCATAGCGGAAACGCAAGGTGTGATCTGTCTGGTTTTCATTGCATAAATATCGATGTACATGAACAAACTATATGAATAAAACATACTCCATTGCCATTACATAGTGTTTCAAAAGATTACAACATAAGTTTAGTGTGTCGGTTACAAACCATTAACATGAAAATAAAGCGTTATTGTTTCATACATTAACTTGAAATAAACTACAAAGGTTTAAACCATCATATTTCCGCAAAGAGGCGGAATATAATAGTTAAACCCTTCAAAAGATGGCATGGAGTTCCTGTACTTGTTATCTTGACTGGGAAATCCGACATGGTCCTTTAATTCCCTGAAATACATGTTAAGTTTGGAAAACATCAACAAAAGTTGGTGAATTCATGCAATTTAGTTGTAAACGATGTATGAAAAATGTGAGTTGTAGTATGTAAAGCGTCAATGAAATCGTTGATCATTAATGTTTTGCAAGGACATTAATATGTGTGACGAAAAAGGAAGCAAACCAACCCTAGACGATTTTATGCCGATTCCTATCGACTGGGACACAAACGCACTCTTCTGTATGGGTCCACGACCAAGAGTGGGGCTCGCCAAAACCCAATAGATCTAGTCCTTTGTTCCTTGGTCCAAACTGGATTAATGGTGCTTATAGTATGGCCCTAATTCGCACATGATCTATGGTGTTTCATTACCTAACTTTAACATACTCTGAACATGTATCTTCCCCGATAGTTGTAAAGTTGTAAAACATTTAAATGAATAGGGGAACATGAACTCACTGTATTGCGTCCTGAAAATAGATGTAAATAAGATCTCACGTGCGGTCGTCCTGAATAGCGTGGCGACCTACAAACGTTCTTATTTTTGTTAGACACTTCGGTCTTTGAAAAGAACTTGAGTACAAGTCTTGTGTCTTGAGTATATGTAAGACTTGTATGTCTTTACTGTTCGTTAACTGTGTATTCGATGTATGAGTTGTTCAATTGTTCGTTAACTGTGTATTCGATGAATGAGTTGTATAGTCGGATCTCGTCCGCTGAATCTCGTGTCTTGTATGTATCACTTGTATAGTTGTGTTTCCAATAATAGTATCATTGGGCCAAGCCCATGTTTTCAAGTTATTGGGCTTAAATAGTGCTGGGCCTGAATAGTGTTGGGCCTCAAATAGTGTTGGGCCTCAAATAGTGTTGGGCTTGAATAGTGTTGGGCCTCAAATAGCGTTGGGCCTCAAATAGTGTTGGGCTTGAATAGTGTTGGGCCTCAAATAGTGTTGGGCCTCAAATAGTGTTGGGCCTCAAATAGTGTTGGGCTTGAATAGTGTTGGGCTTGAATAGTGTTGGGCTTGAATAGTGTTGGGCTTAACCCACTAATTTATGTTAAGCCCATTATGAAAAATAAGCCCATTTGTAAAACAATAGCCCATTACTTAAACTAGCCCATTTGTTATAAAAATAGCCCATTAAGTATAATAATCTATTAAGTATATTAAGCCCATTTGTAATAAAAATAGCCCACTAGTATAATAAGCCTTTCATTTTTATAAAAATCCTTTTTATAAAAATTTACTAAGTATAGATGTTAGTAAATAAAAAAAACATACTAGTTTTTATAAGTTTCTAAACATCCGAAATTTGTTATCGATGACATATTTATATTTCGTGTCGAAAGATCGTCTAAACGTCGTAGTAACTCTTCGGATTGGCAATTCACTTAAGTAGTCGTCCGTCGTTCATTTTGACCATAATTGGTGTCCGATTATTCTAATCGTCCGTAACTCGTTTTAAGGCGTAATTATGTGAAGTCTCGTAGGACTTTTGTTGTAATGTGTTTTGAGTTTAAAGGTGACATGAGATTCAAGTTCCTACAATGATATATTTAACTAATACACCAAGTAATATATCACCCAAAAATTGTTAAAGTAACCAAATATATATTTTCTAAAAAAAATATATATTTTTCTTGTCTTTTATTTTGTAAACCCTTCTTTAATAACCTTTTTAAATCTTGTAGAGATTTACCCAAAAATGTTGTTATTTTATAAAATAAAGTTTTTATAAAAATTGGCCATATAACCTTTGTATCTTTATCTTAACCATGTTTCATTAAACATATCATTTTCTTTAATAAATCAACAACAATTTATTCAACATCTTAACTAAACATTATGAGACTTTTATAACATGACATTATCAAGATGATATGCAAATCATGTAGGGTTTTAAACATGATCCTTTCATATGTTAACTAGTTCAAAAACCAAGTTTAATTCTAGTTTTAACAACTTTTATAAAAATCTTTAGTTGTATGTTATTTTTTTATAATCTTGTGAAAGTCTTGTTTTTAAATAAAAACCCTAAATACTTTCACAAGATCACTAGATATGATCATCCCTTTAATCCTTTATGTTAAAACCCTTTAACATAAACATGTATAATTTTTAGATCATATCTTTCAACATCTTCTAACACTTTATTTGTAGCATAATCATCATAACAAGATCTAATATGCATATAACAAGTCTAAGATCACAATATAAACAAACATAATTATATCATGATTTTTATCTTTGCTTCATTGTATTTTTCTTGTTCATTATGTATGATTATATAGTTATTATTAGTTATAATAACAATCATAAACATAATATGTATAAAAAAAATAAAGAAGCTTACTTCTAGCACAAGGCTAGGGATGATCTTAGAGATTATTAAGAACTAAGAAGATGATGATCTTGATGTTAGAACACTTTTGTATGGTTGAAAACCCTTCCTTTTACTTCCAAAAGCCTTAGATCACCCTATGTTCCAAAGAAATCCATGTTGATCATGAAGGAGATGATAAAAATTATTGGGTTTTTGAGGGTGTTCTTGTGAAAAAGATGAAGATAGTTAGAGTGTTCTTGGTGTGTAATGAAAGATGAAAGTGATGAAGTGTAGTAACTTAGTGAGTAAGTGTAGAAATTAATCCCTTACACATCCACTTGTTAAAAAAAATATCTAGATATTAACCATAATAAACAAGGGGGTGGGACCCCTTGTTCACGGTTATAAAGGGGGGGGGGTCTTATGTTGTTGAAAAAAGTTAGTAATTTATAAGGTTTCTAAATGTGGTAAAAAGATGTAAGTGTTTAGGTGTTTAAGTTTTCCAACTTTTTGAGATGTTTCATGACTTGAAATGATTTTATTTTTACCATACAAGACCAAAAATAATAATCACTAGTTCGCTACATGTGCCAAAATATAGTTCGGCTAGATATTTAGCGCTCGTTTCGCTAGTAAATAGTCGAAAGGTACACTTAAGGAAGTTGTAAGAAAAGTTTCCGTTATGTGTGAAATTGATATTCCATAAGTATTTTCATATGAAATTGGTGCCTAAACATCTATTTTTGCATCTTGTAATAAAATACAATTGCTGAATTTTGCGGAAAATTCATGAAATGGTCACTTTTAGCGCGTTTCGGACAGTTTTTAGTGCTACCGAGCATTGGTAAAATATTAACCAAACTCTTGTATTCCCATATAGGGTTTAATATATAATTGATGTTGGACTCTCATCCGAGTCCTAAAGATGTCATTTTTAATGTTTTCTGCGGATCCGGAGTTTTCGTCAGCACTCTAGTTCACTAGGCACTACTCTAGTTGTTTCGATGAATTGTTTGCACTATTTCAAATGTACCCAATAAAAATGAATCATGTGTAATAACCAATGAATATTCCATGAGTTTTCTAAGATGTATACCATGTAATCATGCAGTCAGAATATTCAAAACACATGCTTGTATAATGTAAATCACTGTTTTAAATGTAAGTAAATTACCCGAAAGTGGCAGTTGTCACATTCTCCCCTTGTTATTTAGAATTTCGTCCCGAAATTCTAGCTTTATTATTCTTTGCAGGAGTTTTCGGAAATAGGTGGGGATATTTTTCCTTCATTCGGTCTTCACGTTCCCAAGTATACTCGGGTCCGTGACGAGAGTTCCAACGAACCTTTACTAACTTGATACGACTTCTCCGTGTTTTATTGACCTTCCAGTCCGTGACCTCAACAGGTTCTTCAGTGAAATGGAGTTTGTCGTCAATGTGAATTTCATCCATAGGGATGGTAACGGTTACTTGTATTGGACTCTTTTTAAGATTCGTCACATGAAACGTGTGGTGTACACTGCTAAGTTCATCTGGTAACTTCAACTTGTAGGCAACAGTGCCAATCTTTTCTAAGATTTCAAATGGTCCAATGTAACGCGGGTTAAGCTTTCCACGTTTACCGAACCTCACTACGCCTTTCAAAGGTGAGACTTTCAATAAAACTTTCTCTCCAACCTCGAAAGATGCTTGTTTTCGTTTTCCATCAGCGTAGAACTTTTGTCGATCGCGAGCCGCCTTGATACGGTCTCGGATCTGAAAAATTTTATCCGTAGTATCTTGGACTAGTTCCGGACCAATTAATTGACTATCGCCCGTTTCCGCCCAACATAGCGGAGAGCGACACTTTCGACCATAAAGAGCTTCAAACGGTGCAGCTCGTATACTTGTATGGTAGCTGTTATTGTAGGAAAACTCAACTAGAGGTAGATGATTATCCCAATTGCCACCTAAATCCATAACACATGCACGAAGCATATCTTCGAGTGTTTGGATTGTCCGTTCGCTCTGGCCGTCAGTTTGTGGATGAAAGGCCGTACTTAGATTCAATTGAGATCCAAAGGCCTGTTGAAATGATTTCCATATTCTTGAAACAAAACGACCGTCTCGGTCCGAAATGATTGAAATAGGCACTCCATGACGAGCCACTATTTCTTTGAGATATATTTCCGCTAGTTTCTCAGTACTATCCTTCTCCCGAATCGGTAAGAAGTGTGCGGACTTTGTCAATTTATCCACGATTACCCATATCATGTCATGACCTTTCGAGGTCCTGGGTAACTTCGTAATGAAGTCCATGGATATTTGTTCCCATTTCAAAGCGGGAATCTCGGGTTGTTGTAATAACCCAGATGGTTTCTGATACTCTGCCTTGACCTTCGCGCAGGTCAAGCATTTTCCAACATAGCTAGCAATATCCTTTTTGAGGTTAGGCCACCAATAGTACTCTTTTAAGTCATGGTACATCTTATCTGATCCAGGATGGATCGAGTACTTTGACCTATGTGCTTCCTCAAAAATGAGATCTCGGAGACCTCCAAAGAATGGAACCCAAATTCTACCCGCAAGGTACAAAGTTCCATCCTCCTTTGGTGCTAACTGTTTTTCCATGCCTCGAAGTGATTCTTCTAGAATATGTTCTTCCTTGAGCGCTTCTTGTTGTGCATTTTGAATTCGTGCGGTAAGATCTGTGTGAATCGCCATCTCTAGTGCTCGCACTCTTAGTGTTTTAACTCGTTCCTTGCGGCTCAAGGCGTCTGCTACAACGTTCGCCTTGCCCGGATGGTACTTGATTTCACAATCATAGTCGTTTAATAATTCAACCCAACGTCGCTGACGCATATTTAATTCTTTTTGGTTGAATATGTGTTGTAAACTCCTATGATCTGTGAAAATAGTGCACTGTGTACCATATAAGTAATGCCGCCAAATTTTCAAAGCAAATACCACCGCGCCTAGCTCTAGGTCGTGAGTGGTATAGTTCTTCTCGTGAACTTTCAGTTGGCGGGACGCGTACGCGATAACCTTTTTACGTTGCATGAGTACACAACCCAAACCTTGATGCGAAGCATCACAGTATACCACAAAGTCATCGGTACCGTCAGGTAATGATAAGATTGGTGCAATGCACAACTTGTCTTTAAGATGTTGAAATGCTGCTTCTTGTTTCTCTCCCCAATCGAATTTCCTGTCTTTCTGTGTAAGAGAAGTTAGCGGTTGAGCAATCTTTGAAAAATTCTCAATGAATCTCCGATAATATCCCGCTAAGCCCAAAAATTGTCGTACTTCAGTAGGAGTCTTGGGCGCTTCCCAATTCTTAATCGATTCAATCTTTGACGGGTTTACTTGAATACGCCCGAGAAATTGTACTTCACGAATCCAAAACTCACATTTGGAAAACTTCGCGTATAGTTTCTTCTTCTTGAGTAGTTCTAAGATGGTTCTCAAATGTTGTTCATGCTCGTTTGCCGATCGTGAGTATATCAAGATGTCGTCAATGAACACTATGACGAATTTGTCGAGATACGGCTTGCACACGCGGTTCATTAAATCCATGAAGACCGCCGGTGCTTTCGTTAAACCAAAAGGCATAACGAGAAACTCGTAATGACCGTAACGAGTCCGAAAAGCCGTTTTCGGTATGCTTTCTTCTTGAATCCGTAACTGATGATACCCCGATCGTAAGTCTACCTTTGAGTAAAAACTCGACCCTTGAAGTTGATCGAATAAGTCGTCAATCCTCGGTAGTGGATACCGATTCTTGATGGTGAGTTTATTCAACTCTCTGTAGTCGATACACATTCTGAATGTCCCGTCCTTCTTTTTCACAAAAAGAACTGGAGCTCCCCAAGGCGAGAAACTCGGTCTGATGAATCCCTTATCCAACAACTCTTGAAGTTGTGTGGACAATTCCTGCATCTCAGAAGGTGCTAATCGATATGGAGATTTAGCTACGGGTGCGGCTCCTGGTACCAAGTCGATGTGAAATTCGACTTGTCGATAAGGCGGTAGTCCTGGCAAGTCTTCAGGAAAGACTTCAGGAAATTCTTTTACTACCGGAATATCTGTCAACTTCGGCCCATCGGCCTTCTTGTCTACAACATGCGCTAGAAAGGCAATATAACCTTTCCGTAAGTATTTCTGTGCTTTCATGCAATTGATGATCCGCAATGGGGTGTCACGCTTCTCTCCATGTATAACAAGTGTCTCTTTGTTCGGTAGTGGTAGGCGAATGATCTTCTCGTGGCAAACGACTTCGGCTCGATTGTTGGATAGCCAATCCATGCCAACCACTACGTCGAAACTACCCAATTCAACGGGTAAGAGATCGATATTGAATTTTTGTTCGCCAAGTTCTAAGGTACACTCCTTAACAACTTCTCCCGTCTCTATTAGTCTACCGTTAGCCAATTCTATAGAATATGGAACATCTAGCTTACTAGGTTCCAAGCCCAGAATATTTTTAAATTCTATAGAGATAAAACTAAAATCGGCTCCGGTATCAAATAATATGGATGCGAAATGATCATTTAGAAGAAACGTACCAGTGACCACATTAGGGTCTTGGCGCGCATCTTTGGCCCCAATCACAAAAGATCGACCATGAGCTTGAATTTCTTTAGGACAGTCTTTCTTGTAGTGATCTTTGCTTCCGCATCCAAAGCATCCTTGATTACGACCATTCCCGTTCCCATTCTTGTTACCAAAACCACTTCCTGATCCAGTATTATTTCTCGTTCCCCAACATGATTCGGTACGGTGGCCAAGCTTGCCACACTTATCACACTTGACAACCCGACAATCACCCACGTGATGAAATTTGCATCGCTCGCACTTAGGTAAAGTACCAGCGTACTTCTTAGGACCAGTGTCGTTTGTGGCTACAAACGCCCTTGCATCCTGTTGCGGGTTATTCTGTCGCCTGTTGTTGTTGGGGTTATTGTTATTGTTGTTGTGATTGTTGTTACTGTGGTTATTGTTATTACCGCGGGTTCCCTTCTTGAAATTCGAGTAACTCCTCTTCCCACGGTTGGAAGACTCAACATGTGTTTCCTTCTTGTCATCACCTTTCTCAGTGAATATCTTCATCCTGACCCCGTCTTCAGTAAGACTCACGGCTATAGTCACAGCCTGAGTAATAGTCGTGGGTTTAGCTGCAGTAACCAGACTTCGAATCTTGTCAGAAAGTCCCCAGATGTAGCGTTCGATACGCTTGTATTCTGGTGTTACAAGATAAGGAATCACGCGGGACAGATCGTGAAATCTTTGCGTATATCCCGTGATATCAGCTCCGACCATAGTAAGGTTCCAAAACTCGTTCTCCAACTTCTGGAGTTCAGCACGAGAACAGTACTTATCCCTCATACGTTCCTTCAGTTCCTCCCAAGTCAACGCATAAGCAGCGTTATCACCCAAAGTTTGCACTTGTAGGTTCCACCAGGTAAGGGCCTCGTTGAGAAACAAGCCAGTAACGAAAGTGACTTGCTGATTAGCAGAACATCTGCTCATTCTGATAGTGGAATCCGTTTTCTCAGTCCATCTCACATAAGCCACAGCACCGCCTGTGCCATCATAGTTAAGCGGCTTGTAGTCTAGAAACTGCTTGAATGTGCACCCTGAAATTGGACAACGGATTTTGAATGAGCAAACAGTGAATCGCACGAATAGATTAAGAAAGAAATTTGATGTGTTGTAATAAAAACGAATAAACGTTACCCGGAATATTTGTTCCACCTGAAGGACCGCTTGGACCCTGGCCTCCCGATCCGCCGGTGCCACCACTTTGTTCGACACGGGATGCCTCATACAGTGCGATAGCTTGAGCGATTCTCTGTTCTATAAGTGCATTCAGTTCCGCCTCGGTCGTAGGCATTTGTGGGGGTGGGGGTGGATCAGTTCGTGAACGTAAGCCTCTCCTCGGTGGCATGATTCTTCCAAAGGAGAAATGGGATAAAGATTAGACGTTGATTTGGTTTGTAAAAAAAAATATTCATAACATTAATAGCAATATCAACACGAAATATATAATGCGAGTAAATAAGTTAACATAAACAATAAGATATGTCCAACCAGACCACTCAATTGCATTTAATAGATAACACCAAGTTTTTCATATATATAGTCAACCGGTTACATAATCGTTTGAAAGGAACAAAAATAGACTCGGGCTACATAACCCGGTCATTCTAGTCTAGTACAACAAAAGAGATAACAAAATCTTCCTTCCAACTGCGTGATCCGCTGTATGTCGGCTGTCTTCAAACTTGGTGGAGTATCAAATATGTACACAAAACGACTATAATTACCCGTCCCAAAAGTATACTACCGGTAACCTTAGTCTATGGTGGGGGGAAAACTGGTGGTGGAATCGGGAACAACAACCTGTGAACATCAGAAACCCTACCCTCCAAATCTAGAACCAGACGGTTCAGGAATACAATCTGCTGCTCGAGCGTCAGTACCCGAGTAGGTAAATCCACTGGCGGTAGATCCGCTGGTGGCATCTGAGGTGGTAGTGGGGGTAATGGTGGTGACCCTGGTGGTGGTGGTGGATCCTGGGGTGGTGAATGGGCTGGTGGTGGTGGAGCCTGAAGTACCAAACCAAGCAGGTGGGTAAGCTCATCCTCGAGTTCACTAACTCGACGGATAATAAAGTCTATCTGATGCTCAAGTGTGAGCACACGAGCCGGTAACTCGGTAGTAGCAACTAGGTAATGCAATGGGTGGTATGGGTCTGTGATGGGCATATCATGTGGGTATAGGTCCATGTCTCCGGGTGGTACATGAGCATGTCTAGAGGGTCCTGCCTCGTCAGTATGGTCTATATGTGGTAGAATAGGAGCAACATGATCATGTGCAGGGACAACTGGCTCATCAGGTATGACATCATCTAGCTCAATGTCTGCATTGCGCTGTAGGCCAATGGCCTGCAGTGCAGAGGAAGTAACAGATGCATAAGAAGAAGCATCTGCATCAGTATCGGAATCAGAAGAGATAATAATAATCGGAACCACCGGTGCGGCAACCTCTAGAATAACCAAGTCATGAACATCCCCGTCTCCCAACTCATCACCCAAATGCTCCACTGGAATCACAGGAACTACAGCATCGTCATCCTCGTCGAAGTCGCCAATAAAAGGCATAATGGCAAGAGGAAGAACATCCAAGGGTATAACCTCTATCACATGTTCACCCGCTGGGTGACCTAGAATAACCATCTCGTTGAGTATAGGTGGGATAGCTACCACATCATCATCGATGATGTCGCCCAGATGTGCGAACGGCTGGAAATCACCCATGTCGCTGTCAGAAGTAGAGTCGCTATCAGATAAGATGACCTGTACCTCCGGCACAATGTCATCGTCAGACACAATCTCCATGGGGTCTACATCGTCGTAAATGTTGCTTCCTTCGGAGGAAGACATGATATCCTGAGAAATAAGTTGTTCGACACGTATGAGTATTTGTTGCGTTACATATATACACAGAATGTATTTTTCACATAAAGTTCATTTTAAGTTATCCTACTTGAGTTGTGTGGATTAACTTAAAGTTGCATGTCTACCATTTAGATGACTAAGACACTAATGTCCTTGCTTGACTTGTATGAGATGAATTTTCGTTGAAAGTGGACCATGAAAAATGTTTATGCAAATGAAAACATGTGTTTGTGTTTAAATGGTTTTCATGAGAGATCCCTAGTGATTGTAGACTTAGACTCGGTAAAGAATCCTGGTTCACTACAATCGATGCTCTGATACCAAGCTGTCACACCCGCTCATAGCGGAAACGCAAGGTGTGATCTGTCTGGTTTTCATTGCATAAATATCGATGTACATGAACAAACTATATGAATAAAACATACTCCATTGCCATTACATAGTGTTTCAAAAGATTACAACATAAGTTTAGTGTGTCGGTTACAAACCATTAACATGAAAATAAAGCGTTATTGTTTCATACATTAACTTGAAATAAACTACAAAGGTTTAAACCATCATATTTCCGCAAAGAGGCGGAATATAATAGTTAAACCCTTCAAAAGATGGCATGGAGTTCCTGTACTTGTTATCTTGACTGGGAAATCCGACATGGTCCTTTAATTCCCTGAAATACATGTTAAGTTTGGAAAACATCAACAAAAGTTGGTGAATTCATGCAATTTAGTTGTAAACGATGTATGAAAAATGTGAGTTGTAGTATGTAAAGCGTCAATGAAATCGTTGATCATTAATGTTTTGCAAGGACATTAATATGTGTGACGAAAAAGGAAGCAAACCAACCCTAGACGATTTTATGCCGATTCCTATCGACTGGGACACAAACGCACTCTTCTGTATGGGTCCACGACCAAGAGTGGGGCTCGCCAAAACCCAATAGATCTAGTCCTTTGTTCCTTGGTCCAAACTGGATTAATGGTGCTTATAGTATGGCCCTAATTCGCACATGATCTATGGTGTTTCATTACCTAACTTTAACATACTCTGAACATGTATCTTCCCCGATAGTTGTAAAGTTGTAAAACATTTAAATGAATAGGGGAACATGAACTCACTGTATTGCGTCCTGAAAATAGATGTAAATAAGATCTCACGTGCGGTCGTCCTGAATAGCGTGGCGACCTACAAACGTTCTTATTTTTGTTAGACACTTCGGTCTTTGAAAAGAACTTGAGTACAAGTCTTGTGTCTTGAGTATATGTAAGACTTGTATGTCTTTACTGTTCGTTAACTGTGTATTCGATGTATGAGTTGTTCAATTGTTCGTTAACTGTGTATTCGATGAATGAGTTGTATAGTCGGATCTCGTCCGCTGAATCTCGTGTCTTGTATGTATCACTTGTATAGTTGTGTTTCCAATAATAGTATCATTGGGCCAAGCCCATGTTTTCAAGTTATTGGGCTTAAATAGTGCTGGGCCTGAATAGTGTTGGGCCTCAAATAGTGTTGGGCCTCAAATAGTGTTGGGCCTCAAATAGTGTTGGGCCTCAAATAGTGTTGGGCTTGAATAGTGTTGGGCCTCAAATAGCGTTGGGCCTCAAATAGTGTTGGGCTTGAATAGTGTTGGGCCTCAAATAGTGTTGGGCCTCAAATAGTGTTGGGCCTCAAATAGTGTTGGGCCTCAAATAGTGTTGGGCTTGAATAGTGTTGGGCTTGAATAGTGTTGGGCTTGAATAGTGTTGGGCTTAACCCACTAATTTATGTTAAGCCCATTATGAAAAATAAGCCCATTTGTAAAACAATAGCCCATTACTTAAACTAGCCCATTTGTTATAAAAATAGCCCATTAAGTATAATAATCTATTAAGTATATTAAGCCCATTTGTAATAAAAATAGCCCACTAGTATAATAAGCCTTTCATTTTTATAAAAATCCTTTTTATAAAAATTTACTAAGTATAGATGTTAGTAAATAAAAAAAACATACTAGTTTTTATAAGTTTCTAAACATCCGAAATTTGTTATCGATGACATATTTATATTTCGTGTCGAAAGATCGTCTAAACGTCGTAGTAACTCTTCGGATTGGCAATTCACTTAAGTAGTCGTCCGTCGTTCATTTTGACCATAATTGGTGTCCGATTATTCTAATCGTCCGTAACTCGTTTTAAGGCGTAATTATGTGAAGTCTCGTAGGACTTTTGTTGTAACGTGTTTTGAGTTTAAAGGTGACATGAGATTCAAGTTCCTACAATGATATATTTAACTAATACACCAAGTAATATATCACCCAAAAATTGTTAAAGTAACCAAATATATATTTTCTAAAAAATATATATATTTTTCTTGTCTTTTATTTTGTAAACCCTTCTTTAATAACCTTTTTAAATCTTGTAGAGATTTACCCAAAAATGTTGTTATTTTATAAAATAAAGTTTTTATAAAAATTGGCCATATAACCTTTGTATCTTTATCTTAACCATGTTTCATTAAACATATCATTTTCTTTAATAAATCAACAACAATTTATTCAACATCTTAACTAAACATTATGAGACTTTTATAACATGACATTATCAAGATGATATGCAAATCATGTAGGGTTTTAAACATGATCCTTTCATATGTTAACTAGTTCAAAAACCAAGTTTAATTCTAGTTTTAACAACTTTTATAAAAATCTTTAGTTGTATGTTATTTTTTTATAATCTTGTGAAAGTCTTGTTTTTAAATAAAAACCCTAAATACTTTCACAAGATCACTAGATATGATCATCCCTTTAATCCTTTATGTTAAAACCCTTTAACATAAACATGTATAATTTTTAGATCATATCTTTCAACATCTTCTAACACTTTATTTGTAGCATAATCATCATAACAAGATCTAATATGCATATAACAAGTCTAAGATCACAATATAAACAAACATAATTATATCATGATTTTTATCTTTGCTTCATTGTATTTTTCTTGTTCATTATGTATGATTATATAGTTATTATTAGTTATAATAACAATCATAAACATAATATGTATAAAAAAAAATAAAGAAGCTTACTTCTAGCACAAGGCTAGGGATGATCTTAGAGATTATTAAGAACTAAGAAGATGATGATCTTGATGTTAGAACACTTTTGTATGGTTGAAAACCCTTCCTTTTACTTCCAAAAGCCTTAGATCACCCTATGTTCCAAAGAAATCCATGTTGATCATGAAGGAGATGATAAAAATTATTGGGTTTTTGAGGGTGTTCTTGTGAAAAAGATGAAGATAGTTAGAGTGTTCTTGGTGTGTAATGAAAGAAGAAAGTGATGAAGTGTAGTAACTTAGTGAGTAAGTGTAGAAATTAATCCCTTACACATCCACTTGTTAAAAAAAATATCTAGATATTAACCATAATAAACAAGGGGGTGGGACCCCTTGTTCACGGTTATAAAGGGGGGGGGGGTCTTATGTTGTTGAAAAAAGTTAGTAATTTATAAGGTTTCTAAATGTGGTAAAAAGATGTAAGTGTTTAGGTGTTTAAGTTTTCCAACTTTTTGAGATGTTTCATGACTTGAAATGATTTTATTTTTACCATACAAGACCAAAAATAATAATCACTAGTTCGCTACATGTGCCAAAATATAGTTCGGCTAGATGTTTAGCGCTCGTTTCGCTAGTAAATAGTCGAAAGGTACACTTAAGGAAGTTGTAAGAAAAGTTTCCGTTATGTGTGAAATTGATATTCCATAAGTATTTTCATATGAAATTGGTGCCTAAACATCTATTTTTGCATCTTGTAATAAAATACAGTTGCTGAATTTTGCGGAAAATTCATGAAATGGTCACTTTTAGCGCGTTTCGGACAGTTTTTAGTGCTACCGAGCATTGGTAAAATATTAACCAAACTCTTGTATTCCCATATAGGGTTTAATATATAATTGATGTTGGACTCTCATCCGAGTCCTAAAGATGTCATTTTTAATGTTTTCTGCGGATCCGGAGTTTTCGTCAGCACTCTAGTTCACTAGGCACTACTCTAGTTGTTTCGATGAATTGTTTGCACTATTTCAAATGTACCCAATAAAAATGAATCATGTGTAATAACCAATGAATATTCCATGAGTTTTCTAAGATGTATACCATGTAATCATGCAGTCAGAATATTCAAAACACATGCTTGTATAATGTAAATCACTATTTTAAATGTAAGTAAATTACCCGAAAGTGGCAGTTGTCACACCTTCTACATGTTTCTTATTCATATTAGCAAATGGAAAATCACAGAAATCTATCATACAACATCGACAGAAACTACAGTGTGATAAGCTTCTCACTAACCTGAAAAGTGATAGTTGAAGATGTGAGGAAATGAGGGGAAGTAAGAGTGACGGTTGCCGTAGTTCCTTTCCGGTGTGCGAGTGGTGTCAAGCTGAGGAGGGGAAGTGGTTCGAGCTTATCGGGAGTTGACAGAGCGGAGCGGAGGTCGCCGGAGGTGGGTTTAATGATCGGCGGAGATGGGTTTTGGGTGTCGCAGGTTTTAGAGAGAGAATGGAGGTGTGCCTTGGGATTTGCTGAAGAATGTATTGATTGGGAAGTTTTTCCCAGGTTGTCGGCTAAGAGCATTTATATACACTCATTTGATTGGATCGCACAATTCATGTGTGCTCTCACATTCCCTTGTGCGACTCTATTTGGGCATCTAGAAGGTGTCACTTGGGCCGATTTGAAGGAGTGGGCTCTAATAATTTGGATAATTTTTATCTAAGTGTTTTAATAGTACAAATAGCCCCATGTAAAACGCTCATACAAGGTAAATAATTAATTCACTAGTTATAAATCCAAGATAAATACTTAAATCATATAAATCAAGTAACAAGGTTTCTAGTTTAAAGAATTAAAACGTACGGGTCAAACCCGAAGTGTCACATTATCCCCAAGTTTTAGAAACTTTCGTCCCGAAAGTTAGGGCGCAGCCACTGACAAGCTAGTGAGTTACAATGTTCCCGCGGGGTGTCACATCATCCCCCTGTTAGTTTGGAATTTCGTCCCGAAATTCTGTTGTAGCTTCAGTGCTGGGAGTTTCGTTTGGGAACAACTGGGAGTTTCGCTTTGACCGTCAGTTTGCGGATGAAACGCAGTGCTCAGATTTAATTGTGAGCCAAAAGCTTCTTGGAAGGATTGCCATATCCTTGACACAAATCTTCCGTCTCTATCAGAGATGATCGAGAGAGGCACTCCATGACGTGCGGCTATCTCTCTCATGTATATTTCGGCCAACTTGCCCGTATTATCCTTCTCTCTGATAGGTAAGAAGTGCGCTGACTTTGTTAATCGATCCACTATTACCCAAATAGTGTCATGGCGTCTTGGCGTTCTTGGCAACTTTGTAATAAAATCCACGGAGATTTGTTCCCATTTCCACTTGGGAATCTCAGGTTGTTGCAGAAGTCCTGAAGGCTTCTGGTATTCCGCTTTAACCTTAGCGCATGTTAAACATTTGCTCACATAAACAGCAACATCGCCTTTCATCCTAGGCCACCAATAGTAATCTTTGAGATCTTGGTACATCTTATCCGCTCCGGGGTGGGTAGAGTACCGCGACTTGTGAGCTTCATCAAAAATAACCTTCCTTAAACCTCCAAACAGAGGAACCCAAATTCTTTTCTCAAAACATAACGTTCCTTCCTCGTTTGGTACCAGTAGCTTCTCCATCCCACGGAGATATTCTCCTTCAAGGTTTCCTTCCTTGAGAGCTTCTTTCTGCGCGGCACGAATGCGCAAGGAAAGATCGGTTTGGATAATCATTTCTAAAGCCTTAACCCTTATGGGCTTGATCCTCTCCTTTCGACTTAGGGCATCGGCGACCACATTCGCCTTCCCTGGATGATACTTTATCTCGCAGTCGTAATCGTTCAGCAACTCAACCCATCGTCTTTGCCTGATATTCAGCTCCTTCTGGTTGAATATGTGTTGTAGGCTCTTGTGATCTGTAAAAATTGTACACTTTGTACCATAAAGGTAGTGTCTCCAGATCTTTAATGCAAATACCACTGCGCCTAGCTCCAAATCATGTGTGGTATAGTTCTTTTCGTGCACTTTCAGTTGCCGTGATGCGTAAGCAATAACCTTTTGGCGTTGCATCAACACACAACCCAATCCTTGACGCGAAGTGTCACACCCCCAAAATCCACACGCGGAGTACTACCGCTTGGAGGCGTGACATGACCAGGATCAAGCCACCAATCATATTGAACATAAGTATATAGTAAAAGTCATTCATCAATACGATAGGTGTTTCCAAAACCAAATATAAACAAGTGTGTAGCGGAAGCATTAATGTAAAACCCAACATAAGTTTAAGTACAAAATGTCATAATGTTTAACAACACATTCACGATCCATGTCCACAACGACCGTGCCTCCCGTGCAAGCTCCAAAAGTACCTAAGGTCCTGCAAGGCATGTAATAGAGAGTCAACAACTAGTTGAGCGAGTTCACAGTTAGTTATTCAATTATAGAATTCGTTTCATAAATCAGTTGTTCGTTTTGTAAACCATGGTTCTTATTAATTCCCATCGCGGTCCTCCAGACATCTGTGCGAAGGTTAGTGGCCGTATCGCGGTCCTCCAGACATCTGTGCGAAGGTTAGTGGCCGTATCGCGGCCTTTTCAGGCATCTGTGCGAAGATTAGTGGGGGGTTTCCCATGTGTAGACTAGTCGTATTTGTACGTGCCCTTCTTGATCCAAGAACCGTAGCGAGTGTGAGTGTACGTAGGTTTTCCGTACGTTAAGGTTGTTGTCCTACCCAGGGAGGACGAACGTACGTATTCTACCCAAGGAGAATACGCAGGATTAATATTAGCATCCTACCCATGGAGGATGGCGGTACATATCCTACCCAAGGAGGATATGTAGGTTCCATTTTTATTTCTTAACCCATTCCCAAACCACCGGGAATCCCATGCCTTAGAAAGAGTGTGATCTCACCTTAGTTTGCTCGGTATGCTAAATTATGTGCTCGCAAATAATCAATCACGTCCTATAGTATGCACGTATATTAAATCAGTTCACGTTCGTAATGTTTCATATGTAACTAGCGTCACAGTAATATCACAGAGTGTGCCTAACAATTAGCATCGTGTGTCATGTAAAACAGTTAATCCAAATCATGCAAACTTCGTACCATCTAATGTTGTTAACCGATAACACACTTTAACAGAATTAGCAAGTTTAACTGGGTTACCATATTCCAACAATGTTACACAGTTAACAAAAAGTTAACATCTAATAGAACAAATGAATTAACTGAGTTAACAACTAACCTGGTTAATAAACTAATAAAGTTAACAGTTTAGTAAGGTTAACACTTAACAAAGTTAACTTATGTAACAAACATAATAATTGGGCCAATCAACCTTGGGCCGAAATCTAGACTTGGGCCGTAATCACCCAAAGTGATTTCGTTCAATATGTTTTAAAAGATTAACACTTTGACGAAATCCATTAAGAAATGACGAAAACACATCTGTGTCGAAAATACATAAGTGCCGAAAACCCTAAGTGGCCGAAATCCCTTATGTGTGCCGAAAACACATCTTTGCCGAAAACACTATGTAACCGAAAACCAACATTGGGCCGAAATCACTAGCTAGCCGAAAACCCTTATGTGTGCCGAAATCCCTCATTGGGCCGAGATCTATCTGGGCCGAAATCACCTATATGGGCCGAAATCACTTAAGTGATTTCGTCCAGTTTAAAAATGGTGGGGGTGTTTTCGTTCAGAACATCATCTTCACCAATACTCTCTGTAACTTAAACCCAGTAACTATAATCTCAATACAGATACATGATCTTACATACTTGAAATCATTTAATCAAATATGCAACAAATACATTACCAAATCATTGTGAAATCTAGAACATGATTCCATCAGTTTAACATTCATTAACAAACACCCACTGTTGATCAAAACTTCAAATATACACACAGTTCATGTATAATAATTATCTAACAATCACACAATGATCAATCACATAATCACCTATATAAATGTATACATACATCATGAATAAACATCCAAAATCATACTATATGCAACAAAGAAACAACTTGAATCATGAAATCACTAACCAAGTATTAAACAGAGGTTTTGCTTCAAATGAGGAACTCTTTGTGGGTTTTCAAAGATAGAGAGAGAAACAATGTGATAGGATCAGATTTGATAAGTGTGAAACTTCTCAGAGAAGTTTGTTTATAAAATGATTATATATATAAAATATCTAAAGATTGGACACTGGGCCAAGCCCATCTGTGATTTCGTGGTCATCAGTGGACGAAAACACCCTAAAGTGTTTTCACCACTTGGGTGATTTCATGATACTTGTTTATAGTAAATTCCAACTTTATTTAACATATGTTTAAATAATAACACCTTATTAACATACAATCACACATAAAAATATATATGGATCACAAGTATAAAATATTAATCGAAATACGATATAACGTATTACAAAGGTAAGCGTTGTGAAACAACGAGTCGTGTAAACAAACACATAAACAATAATAAAAATAAAAAAAAATTAACGTGCACTAAATGCGAAGATAAAATCTTGGAAACTCGAGTTGTCACACGAAGCGTCGCAGTATACCACAAAATCATCTGTACCTTCTGGTAGTGCTAAGATTGGCGCATTGCAGAGCTCATCCTTCAATATCTGGAACGCTTCTTCCTGTTTGATTCCCCAATCAAACTTCTTATCTTTCTGCGTGAGGAGTGTCAAAGGTTGAGCGATTTTTGAAAAATCCTCAATGAACCTTCGATAGTAGCCAGCCAAACCCAAGAATTGTCGAATCTCGGTTGGCGTCTTTGGCGTTTCCCAATTCTTGACCGCTTCGATCTTGGTTGGATCCACGTGGATTCCATCTCCATTCACCACGTGTCCAAGAAATTGTACTTCACGTAGCCAAAACTCGCACTTAGAGAACTTGGCATACAACTGTTCCTTCTTCAGCAACTCCAAAATAGCTCTTAGATGCTGTTCGTGCTCAGCCTTTGTTCTTGAATAGATCAAGATGTCGTCGATAAACACAATCACGAACTTGTCCAAGTACGGCTTGCAAACTCTATTCATCAAGTCCATAAAGACTGCAGGTGCGTTTGTCAAACCAAACGGCATAACAAGGAACTCGTAGTGTCCATAACGAGTTCTGAAGGTTGTCTTCGGGATACTCTCCTCTTGTATCCTTAACTGATGGTATCCGGATCGCAAGTCGATCTTTGAATAAAAGCTTGAACCTTGCAGTTGATCGAATAGATCATCGATTCTTGGCAGAGGATATCTATTCTTGATCGTCAGCTTGTTCAGCTCCCGGTAGTCGATGCACATACGAAAACTACCGTCCTTCTTCTTGACAAACAGGACTGGAGCTCCCCAAGGCGAGAAGCTTGGTCGGATAAAACCCTTGTCTAACAACTCTTGAAGTTTTGTCGACAGTTCCTGCATCTCAGACGGAGCAAGTCTATAAGGTGCCTTAGCCACAGGCGCGGCGCCTGGAACTAAGTCAATGCGGAACTCTACTTGTCTCTGAGGTGGCAGTCCAGGTAAGTCCTCTGGGAAGACTTCTGGATATTCCCTCACGACAGGGATGTCTTCGATTCTTGGCTCAGCAGCCTTCTTATCCACAATGTGTGCCAGGAAGGCAACACATCCCTTCTGCAAACACTTTCGCGCTTTCAGGCAGCTGATAATTCTTAACGGCGTATCACGCTTCTCCCCGTGAACCACAATTGTTTCGCCATCTTCGGTTGGGATACGAACGACCCTTTCGTGACAAACTATCTCAGCCTTGTTGCCTGATAACCAATCCATTCCTACTACTACGTCAAAGCTCCCCAGCTGGACTGGTAGTAGATCCAAAGCAAACTCACGTTCCCCTAATTCGATCACACAACCTCTGATAACTTCGTTGGCTTCTACTAACTTCCCATTAGCCAATTCGATTGAGTAGGGAATATCTAACTTATTAGCGGCTAAACCAAGCATATCCTTAAATTCTAACGATACGAAGCTATAATCGGCACCAGTATCAAATAAAACGGATGCATAGCGTTGGTTTACAGGGAACGTACCAGTAACGACATTGGGGTCCTGGCGCGCTTCCCTCGCTTCGATTTGGAACACTCTTCCACGGGCTTGGTTCAACTCTGGGCAGTTCCTCTTAAAATGCCCGATATCACCACAGTTAAAGCATCCAAGTCTTTGCCCGTTTCCACCTCCATTTCCAGCTTGGTTATGATTCATGGCACCCGCTTGGTCAACATTGTTGCCTCGATTCCCGTTTCCTCCATTGTTCCCCTGTGGGCGATTCCCAATACCACCACGATTATTATTTCTATTCCCAAATCCTCCTTGGCCTCCCCGGCCAGTACTAGCTCAACAAGAATCCTTCAAGTGTCCAGTCTTTCCACAAGCTTCACATATTTTTGGCCCGCATCGGCCAGAATGGTGACGCTGGCAGGTGTTGCACTTGGGCTGGGTGCCCATATATCCCTTCCCTTTCTTTCTACCACCAGCTGTATCCTGAGCTGGCGCGTTTGGCTCTCCTTTCTTAACAACCACACTGGCGCCCTGCTTGAAGTTCGAGAACTTCCGTTTGTTACCTCCTGATGACTCGATGTGAGGCTCTGCCTTCTTCGTCTTGATCTCATCAAACTTGTTCAGGCGGATAGCCTCCTCAGTGAGAGCCACGCTCAAATCGATTGCCTCAGTAATGGTCGCAGGCTTGGATGAGGTCACCATGCTTATGATTTGAGGAGCTAATCCCCAAATGAAACGTTCAATCCACTTGAACTCCGGAGTGACCATGTAGGGTACTACATGCGATAAGTCATGGAACCTTTGAACATATTCTGCGATCTTTGGGCCGTCCATTTTCAAATGCCAGAACTCGGTTTCCAATCTTTGGATTTCCGCGCGAGAGCAGTACTTTTTGCGCATGAGTTCCTTCAGTTCGGTCCAGGTTAGCGCGTAGGCAGCAGCTTCACCAAGTGTCTGTACTTGCAGATTCCACCAAGAGAGGGCTCCATCCAAGAATAGCCCCGAGATATAGGTGACTTGCTGATCTAGTGCGCATTTGCTCATGCGAATAACAGATTCAGTTTTCTCGGCCCAACGAACAAAGGCGACAGCACCTCCTGTGCCATCAAAGTTGACCGGTTTGCAGTCCAGAAACTGCTTGTAGGTGCACCTTGCACATACATTGTAACATGTGAACGACATTAGCATCTTTGCTAAAGATATCCAATTAGGTCATGGTATGTCTAAATGACTTAGTATTACCATGAGGTGGATTATTGTTGTTGCCAGTGTTGCCAGAGTTGCTTCCACTAGTCCCTCCTTGAGAGGCGGTGTATTGTGCGATGGTAGCAGGGATGACTTGTTGGAGTTCTGCCTCATTGGTAGGCATGCGTGTCTCACGTCTCGGCGGCATCTTCTAAAAGATGTGTTTACGTCGGTCAGGCCATAGTTATAATACATACGCTTTATGATAGTAATAGTACGTAACATCTCATGTTATAATCATATCAATCACACAACATCCCATGTCACAAACATCAATCACACAACATCCCATGTCATAGAATACAAATAACCAAATCAAGCATCAAGTATGATGAGAATACTGCGATTGCCATATATTGAGACCACATAGTAAGCGTACAAGTACATCACAGTGTCATACAACATCAGTCGACTAAGGGCTACATCACCCTAGTCCAAAAACTATATCAAATCAGTGTCAATACATCAAATGCATATCAACAAAAGTCGGAATCAAAATGTAGTCTCCAAAAATGCTGTGCAGTCAAAAGCATTCGCCGTCTTCTCACCAATGTCTACATATACGGTACTGAAGAGCTCTACACGGATGGCGGTGGAGGAGGGGGAAAGTGAGTGTAAAACAAGCGGCGCAAATGGAGCCAGTCCTCCTCCATGGCTCTCTGGGTACGCAAGAATGAAGCAACCTGCTGCTCCAGGGCAAAAGGCGTGCAGCATAGTCTGGTGGTAAAGGTCGAGAGGGCTGCAAAGGAGAGTGGGTCTGGCCCTGGCACGGACACGGCGACGGCTGGGCTCTCTCAAGCTCCTGAATGCGCTGCGTGTGTGCCTCGTGCTGGGCGACAAAAGATATCAAAACGTCCTCAATGGTATACCCCATGTGGAAAGAATGTTGACTCAAGAGCTAATGCATAATTATCATCGTCAAACGGGTCCGCCTCGATGTGCCATGAAAGTAGATATTCAAAAGGCGTATGATACAGTGGATTGGAGATTTCTTCGTGATGTTTTGCATGGATTTGGTTTTCGGCATCGATTTATTGGTTGGATTATGGAGTGTATCACTTCTACATCTTTTTCTTTGAGTGTCAATGGTAATGTGCATGGCTATTTCAAAGGAAAACGGGGGTTGCGGCAAGGGGATCTAATGTCCCCCTATTTATTTACTATGGTCATGGAAGTTTTAACGTTGATACTCAACAAAGCTGCTGATCTGGATTCCTCTTTTAGGTTTCATAATAAATGTGAGAAGCAAATGATAATCAACGTATGTTTTGCTGATGATCTTTTCTTATTTGCTAGAGGGGATGTTGGCTCGGTTAAAGTTGTTATGCGTTCCTTGAAAGTGTTCGAGGAAGTTTCTGGCTTAGTTCCTAGCAATGCAAAAAGTACTATATTTTTTTGTAATGTTCCGTTAGCTACTAGGACCAGAATTGCTGAAATGGTGCCATTCGATGAAGGGAGAATTCCTATTAGATATTTAGGGGTTCCGTTACTTGCTTCACGACTTTTGATTAAAGACTGCAAAGTTTTGGTGGAGCGAATGTCTAAACGTATCAATGACTGGAAAAATAGGTTTCTTTCATTTGCGGGAAGACTTCAGCTGGTTCTTTCGGTTCTATCCTCTATTCATGTGTACTGGGCTTCGGTGTTCATTTTACCGGTTAGTATCATAAAGGAGTTGGAAACCAAGATGAAACAATTTTTATGGGGCCAGGGCATGGGTTCGAAACGTCGAGCCAAAGTGGTGTGGAAAGAAGTTTGCCTTCCAAAGCTGGAAGGTGGCTTAGGCATAAGACGGATATCGGACGTTAACAATTCGTTGATGGCTTACCACATTTATAGTATTGTCTCGGGTAGGAACTCGTTATGGACAAACTGGATATCCTTGCATAGGCTTCGTGGACGTTGTCTTTGGGACATTTCGATTCAAGCCAACTCACCGTGGGGATGGAAAAAACTAATGAAGTGTAGGGATAAATTTCGCAATAACTTGTGGAGTAAGATTGGTAATGGCAATAACACTTTTCTGTGGTTTGATAAATGGACGAATGAATGTCCGCTTAGGCAACTAGTTTCCCCACGGCAGATGGCCCGGTATGGGTTTACAGTCAACTCGAAAATCAAGGATGCGATTATAGATGGGCAATGGGTTTGGCCGGAAGATTGGAGGAGTGTTTTTCCGACATTATTCCAACTTCGGCCTCTGAGGTTAACTGAAACACAAGACAAAGTTCTATGGATGAAACATGATGGGAAGCTTGCACCGTTCTCGTCAAAGGAAGTGTGGGATGCCGTCCGGGTCCGAGATCAGCCAAAGGCATGGGCGAAAGTGGTATGGTCGTCTTTCAATATTCCGAAACATTCTTTCATGTGTTGGCTTATTTTCAAGAATAAACTTTGGACTCAAGATAGGATTTTGAGGTGGAATCATGAAGTTACGGGATCTATGAATCTTATGTGCTGCTTGTTATGCTTCTCGGAGATAGAGACTCATGAGCATTTGTTTTTCGAATGCCCATACTCGAAATTGGTATGGCATAAAGTTCGGCAGAAAGTTAACATGGAATCGGTTAGAGAATCTTGGGGTGACATTTCGGCTTGGTTGATTTCTAGAGCTAAGTCGAAGTCAGTTATGTCTGTTGCTGGTAGATTGGTGGTTGCGGCTGCAGCTTATGCTATTTGGAGTGAACGAAACTCCAAATTTTTTAATAACCGATTGAGACCTCCAGAAAAGGTGGCGGATTACATAATCAGCACAGTCCGAGCTAAGTTAATCTCTTTCAAGTATAAACAAACGGCTAATGTTAAGTGTTTTTTGGAAGAGTGGAAGATGGATAAGGAAGATTTCTTGGATGAAGATTGAAGACAAATGTTTTATTTGTTTTTGATGTAATTGGTTGTGTCCTTGGTTTCTTTTTGTTGAACTCTTTAGTGGTATGCCACTAAGAGAACTAGAGGGTATTTTCAGCCTTCTACTTGTTTGTTTTTTATATGTTATAAAAATCACCGGGGTAACCCTTTACCCAAAAAAAAAAAAGAATGGTAGGGGTCAGTCGGTGGCATAGCAGAAGGTGATGTCCAAAGAAACGGCTCTCTGGTGGGATCAAAAGGTGCCACATGAAATGGAGAAACAGGGGGAAAAGTAGCAGACGGTGGTATAGCAGAGATAGATACCGGTATGTGTCCAAAAGGGTGAGCCGAGGAGCCCTCTCCAGCTCGTGCTGGAGGTGTAAACCGAGGAAATGAAAATGAGGTATCAATGTGACGGGTATCAGTGATCTGAGGGGAAATAGGTGGGACCTCGTCATCAGCAGGAATCCACCCATGCTGGGCGTGCTCATCAGCAGCAATGACATGATCTCCCTCCAACAACGGGGCATCTACTGGGTGATCATCAATAGGTGGGTCAGCAACGACAGGCTCAATAATAGGTGCGTCAGCATGAACTGGGTCGTGCTCAAACGCAGGGTCTGGAGCGACTACCTGCTCAGGGGCCATGGCAGGCTCGGGATCGTCAAAGGCCATCTCAAAATCAAACTCAGGGTCGATGGGATCAACTGGGTCTACTGGGTCGACTGGATCCTCCATAGGCTGATCCATGGGTATAAACTCTATATCCTCATCTGGGTCGAATCCTGGGGGAAAGACAGGATCAGAATCCTCCACATCATCGTGGTCGAAAGCAAAGCTAGGAATAGGGGCAACAGAGGATGCCTGGTCGGGATCTGATCCGTGTGAGAAGTGCTGCGCACTCTGGGTGTGTGAAGGTGCGGAGGCCACAGACTCGAAAGAGTCTGGGACCGGTGAGTGAGCAGGTGACTCCTCAGCTGGAGCATCGGCGAGTAACAAAAGATCTCCAGCAAAAAGAAGGGCCTCGCCCTGAACCTCATCCTCTAAGGGCTCGTCATCAAACAAATCGACGTCGCCATCATCATCGGCGTCGAGAAGCAACTCGCAAGCAGGATATGAAGCAAGCGGTATGGGAGCAGGGATCTCCACTAACGGTAGGTCCCCGGCCAACGGGCCATCAGCGAGCTCATCAGCACCATCAGGTAAAGCAAAGGGCTGGAAATCATCCTCGTCCGTGCTAGTAACGTCGGAGGTGTGGACCTCATGCTCTGAAGGCTCTAGGTCATCTGAGACTATAGGTCTAGCTCCTGTGGTGTCTGAGTCACCTGTGCCAGAGGTGTCCATAGTGTCTGTAACATAAACACAAATATATACAAACAGTCAATCATACAATCAAATAATCACATAAGTCACCAAGTAAGCAATCAAATAATCCTCCTAGTCCCACTAGCCTCCCAGCCTCTCAGACTGCTCTTCCTAGTCCCACTAGCCAAATTCTCCCAGCCTCTCAGACTGCTCTTCCTAGTCCCACTAGCCAAATTCTCCCAGCCTCTCAGACTGCTCTTCCTAGTCCCACTAGCCAAATTCTCCTAGTCCCACTAGCCAACTACCTCGATCTCCCAGACCGAGCCTCGGCCTCCCAGACCGAGCCTCGGCCTCCCAGACCGAGCCTCAGCCTTTCTAGACTGAGCCTACAAGTAATGAATAAAATGAGCTCAACATTTGTTTGTAAAAAGTTTTGGATCTGGACTTAAATAGTATGCAGTAAAAATGTTTTCGTGAGAGCCCTAGTGATCATAGTCTAGACTCGAGAAAGAATCCTAGTTCGCTATGATCAGAGCTCTGATACCAAGCTGTCACACCCTGGCTTTGCGGAAGCGTGGATATTTTGGTGTGACTTCTTAATACCATAGCTTAACCATAACAAAGCTATATGAAATAAAAACCATGCAAGATCATCCACAGATTTAAGTTTTAAAAACTGAAGTAACATAACATTGTCTTAGGGACTTACAACCTCATAACATAAAACATTGTTTTGAAAGACATAAACATCAACATGAATAAAGCGCAGTTTAAGATTTGTGACTTGTCCAGGAAAAAGTCACATTTCCTAAACCCGGATGACCTCGGAACCCATATGCAGCGGGACAACATAACATACTGCGCCAGATCTTTAATTCCCTGAAATACATGTAAGTTGAAAAATCAACAATAATGTTGAGCGAGTTCATGTGTAAGTGAGTAAGTAAACCTTTGTATGTATAAAAATCCTGGTATGTAGCAAATAAGGAAAAAGAGATCACCAATGGTTTGCAAGGCCATTGATATGTGTGAAGTGCAAGTAGGAAGACTCAAACCTAGCAGATTTCGCGTTTGGGCACAAAGTCACCCCAAGGTCCGTTCTGGTTGGGCCTGGGGTTGGGCTCGCTACACCCAGATAGATCTACCGCTTACGTCCCTCGGTCCTACAATGAGGATTAATGGCCTCCAGTTCCCGCCTACCCACTCACATGATCTAAGTAGTAAACCTCCTTACGCTAACCATACCATGTATAAAGTACTTGTAATCAAAGTAACATGTATTTCACCCCCGCAGTTTAGAAAACTGAAAACAGTTAAGAGAAAAGGGGGACATGAACTCACAGTGGTGCGTCTCTACCAAGTATGCCTCCAAATCAAACAGCTGTGTGACGACCTACACGTACTAATTCTATTAGACGGACGGCCGTGCCTTAGCTTTATGGTTTAAGTTTTTGGGAAATAGTTAGGCAACTATTTCGTGTTTACATTCTGTGTATACTTGGTAGTCATTTTCCTTCCCAAGGAGGGGGGATTTAATACATGTGCGTTCGTATAATTTGGATTACACTATTAAGTCTCACTCAATATATTTTATTCCTAACTCCAAAACATAAATATTCTTCCCAAAAATATTATATTTTAATACATGCGATTTTCCCAAAATAATACTTAGTAATATTATTTTTACTCAAAAAAAATAATATTTACGTAGTTCACAAAATAATCATAAACACTTATACAAGTGATGTTGTGAAAAAAAATATATACTAAATATATTTATGTATCACGTTTTATTTGTGAAATCCCACCTCCGGTATTTTGTAAATAAGTCGTGGCGAAATCTCTAATTTGAAAACAAGTCAAAATGTATTTCTAACACTTATAGTGAAAATATTTCTAAGTGTTAGGTTTTTGGAAAAATTTCGCCAGAGTTTCCTCTGTAACTGGAGGTGGCCACGCTTTCAAGCGTATCATTTTCTTTTATAAATCAAACCAACAATCTTATTCAATCAAAACAATGTTCAAACCACAAACTAGTCAAAATATGTATATAAATCGCATAAATTTCATGAACTTGTGATTTATCCAATCTATGAAGTAAATCCCATTACTTTTAGTGGATCTTTATATAAAACAATCTGATTTTGTAAAAAACCTCGTTTTTAATGAAATTCCATCTTTACAACTTCTTGTAAAATTTGACAAAACTAGTTCTTTGTCGAAACTTAGTGTCACACAAGTATTTACACACTTGTGTGTTCTAAAAACCATTCGTGTTAGTGTAAGATCCGTCTTTAAAAGTATGTTTTCTCTTGACACTTGGTCCTTTGAAAATACCACTTGTAGATCCGTAGATCTACTAGTTTTAAACACTATTTCACAAACAAAATCGCTTTTACACAAGTTCATGATTCGTGTGTGGTAGAGTTTCATCCTTTAACCCTTGTTACTTCCAAAACAACCTTATGTCATGATCCATGATCATGACCAACTCGGGTTAAATGATGATCCGAGCTACCACGACATAGATCGGGTCCAAATACTCACACAAATCAAATACTACATGATTTACACAACATATGAGCTTTTAACCAACATTTATAGCATTTTAAGTAGACTTTTGTGTGTCATCTTGTAAGATTACGAGTTTTAACCGTTACAAATCGTATTAACCACTTTAGAATAGTTCGAGAGGGTGATTTAAGCAACATACCACTAGCTCGAGGCTAGGGAAGAATCTAAGCGAAAAATGCGTGGATAAAAGCAATAGAGTGAGGTCCTTCGCCTTCCGATTGCACCAAGACTCCTTATATGCGACCCTTAACACTTGTAGATGATTGGAATGGCTTGAACTAAACTCGAAATCGGATGGATGCTCAAGGGGGTGTTCGGCCGTAGCTTCTTTAGAGAGAGGGAGAGAGTTTTGTGATCAAGTGTTGTGATGAAATGAATGGTGTGTTTAGGCTAGATCTTATAGACAAAGTTTAAGTTTATTAACCAAGGGTTAATATGTCTAATTGATATTAGACATGAAATATTAAAATAATCTTCATGGTACCATGTGTGTCCCCTTGATGGGGATGGTTAGTAAAGGAGGGGGGGGTCTTGGTCCGATTCCAACTAATTAGTTGGATATTAGTTAGGTTAAGTAAGTTAGTTAAGTGCTTAACCTGGTTAGTGGTGTGTCAAAACGGGTGTTAGGGTATCCAGGGACCCTAACTGGCTCAGAAAAAGATAAACTATGAAAATGACAATATTTTCATGTCCGGGTAAAATCCGGTTGTTCGGTTGGATAGTAATCCGTTAAAGTGCTTAACAAAGCTTTAAAGTGTCGTTAATATCCTTTTTAGTGACACAACTCATTTCTGACACTTTGGAAAGTGTCTAGTAATATTTTTCTCATGTTTTGGCACTTTATTAGTTAGCTAAATGCTGAATTATTATGTAAAGTGCCGAGTTTTGTGCTTAGAGCACGTTTTAGGCACATCCCGTCATTGTAACTTATTCCTAGAGACGCAGTTCTACAACCTTTGTATCCCTACACTCACCACTAGTGTAGTAAAATATTTCTGGCTCATACAGGCCTTAGAGGCAGTGTCTGCCTGATGCTGGCTTTATCAGCATGTTCTATAGGTTATCCGTTATAGTGCTACTGTGCTTTTGTGCATCATGTTTGTCACTAAGGTTCAGCATGTAAATAATGTAGTGACAGCAAGTACGTACATGTATCAGTATTCAAGTAGCAGTTCATCAGTAATTTCAAACAAGCACAGTAATTAAGCAGTAATTAATTATTAATTAAGTCGTACGGATACCTGGTTTGGTGAGGGTTGTCACAGGCCCGATGGTTTCTGATACTCAGCCTTGACTCTCGCACAAGTCAGACATTTACTGACATAGGTTGTTATGTGGGCTTTCATGCTAGGCCACCAGTATGTAGTCTTTAAGTCGTGATACATCTTATCCGAACCCGGATGTACTGAGTAACGGGACTTATGGGCCTCGTCCATTACAAGCTCGCGTAAATTCCCATAAAGTGGGACCCATATACGCCCGTTTACGTAGTAAGCACCATCTTCTTTTTGTTCTAGTCGTTTCCTTGATCCTTGCAGGGACTCAGCCCTGCTGTTCTCGGCTTTCAATGCTTCAACCTGAGCGTCTCGGATCTGCTTAGGGAGGTTCGAGTGGATGGTGAGCTGTAAGGCACGAACACGCTTAGGTTTGGTTTCCTTCCTGCTGAGGGCATCTGCCACAACATTAGCCTTGCCTGGGTGATATTTAATCGCGCACTCGTAGTCGTTTAGAAGCTCGACCCATCGGCGTTGCCGCATATTCAACTCCTTTTGTTCCATTATATGCTGGAGACTCTTGTGATCGGTGTAAATCGTGCACTTGGTACCGTACAAGTAGTGTCTCCAAATCTTGAGCGTGAAGACCACAGCTCCGAATTCTAAGTCATGTGTCGTGTAGTTCCGTTCGTGGATCTTGAGTTGTTGCGAAGCGTAAGCAATAACCTTCTCGTGTTGCATCAACACGCAACCAAGTCCTTGAATAGAAGCGTCACAGTAAACAACAAAGTCGTCGGTACCTTTAGGTAAGGAAAGAATAGGAGCACTACAAAGGTTCTTCTTTAGTTCCTGGAAGGAAGATTCCTGAGCATCATTCCATTTGTAGGCAACACCCTTCTGAGTAAGGGTCGTAAGTGGTTGAGCGATCTTTGAAAATCCCTTGATAAATCTTCGGTAGTATCCTGCCAATCCCAAGAATTGGCGAACTTCGGTCGGAGTCTTAGGTATAGGCCAATTCTTAATGGATTCGATCTTAGCGGGGTCGACGTGAATCCCATCCTGATTGACTATGTGCCCAAGGAAATGGACTTCTCTAAGCCAGAAATCACATTTCGAGAATTTGGCGTACAGTTGCTCATTGCGAAGGAGTTCGAGAATAAGACGCAGGTGTTGTTCATGCTCCTCTTGACTCTTCGAGTAAATTAGGATGTCGTCAATAAAAACGATCACGAACTTGTCGAGGTAGGGTTTGCACACTCGGTTCATGAGATCCATGAAGATCGCAGGTGCGTTGGTCATTCTGAAAGGCATAACAAGGAATTCGTAGTGACCATAGCGGGTTCTGAAAGCAGTCTTAGAGACGTCCTCATCGCGGACTCTCAGCTGGTGATAGCCCGATCGCAGATCGATCTTGGAATAATAGCTCGACCCTTCCAGCTGGTCGAACAGATTGTCGATACGGGGAAGTGGATAGCGATTCTTGATGGCAACCTTGTTCAGTTCGCGGTAGTCAATGCACATTCGGAATGTGCCATCCTTCTTTTTAACAAAGAGGACTGGGGCTCCCCAGGGTGACGAGCTAGGACGGATTAAACCTTTGTCCAGTAGTTCCTGTAGTTGAGTAGAAAGTTCCTTTAGTTCTGCGGGAGCTAGTCAATAAGGTGCACGAGCTATAGGTGCTGCTCCGGGAGCTAATTCGATTTGGAATTCGACTTGACGGTGAGGAGGGAGTCCAGGTAGTTCTTCAGGGAATACCTCGGGATAGTCGCGTACAACTGGAAAATCTTCAATCCTGTTTTCCTGTTTCTGCGTGTCGGCAACAAGTGCTAAGATAGCGGTGTGCCCCTTTCGTAAACACTTCTGGGCTTTCAAGAATGAAATGATGCCCGTGACTTCTCCACCTTTGTCTCCTTGAACGATAAGGGGTTCACCAGAAGGGCAGGGAATGCGAACAACTTTCTCTTGGCAGAGGATTTCAGCTCGATGCTTGGATAACCAATCCATACCAATGACTACGTCGAAGCTTCCGAGAATGATGGGGAAGAGATCGATACGGAAGGTCTGACCTGACAATTCTAGTTTGCAGTTTCGGATAACGTGTGAGGCCTCGATGTTCCTACCATTAACTAGCTCGACTATATGCTTAGAACTTAATAACGTAGACGTACGCTTAAGCTTTTTACTAATACGCAGGGATACATAACTAGCATCTGCTCCAGAATCAAATAAGATGGAAACATAACGATCATCGAGTAGAAACTTACCCGCTACGACGTTGGGGTCATTCCTCGCTTCTCCAGCTCCAATCACAAAATCCCTTCCTCTTGCACCATTCCCAGCATTGTTGGTGTTGTTGTTGTTATTCCCCGTACCCTGGTGGTTGTTCTGGTTTAAGTGGGGACAATTCTTCTTAATGTGCCCCTCGGCTCCGCACTGGAAACAACCCTTGATGTTCCCATGATGCTGCTGCTACTGCGGTTGGTTCTGCCTTGCGGGATGAGGGCTCCTACAATCCTTGGCCTCGTGCCCCATCTTGTTGCCTCGCTGACACTTGTTCCTCGCACAGGGCCCATTGTGATGTCGATTACACTTGTTACATTTGGGGAGATGGCCCTGGTAGCCGCCCTGCTGCTGAGGGCCCTTGTTGTTTTCAGTTTTCCTTTGCTGGGCTGGGGCCTGAATAGGGTTAGCATCCTTACCATGATTTCCATCCCACTTTCGTTTGTTGTCACTAGAAGTTCCGGCAGTAGCATTTATCCTTTTGGGCAACTTGCCCTCCTCCACAGCCTGATCAGTGAGTTTGTGAGCAAGACGGACCACTGGCTGAATGGTATTGAGGTTGGCCGAGGTCACATGGCTCCGGATCTCTGGTGCCAAACCTTTGATGTACAATTCGATCCTTCGATACATAGGTCGAGACATGTTTGGGGAAAGTGCAACATAGTCATTGGACTGTTTGGTGTAAGTCTCAATCTCTGACCCAACGATCTTGAGCTCAAAGTATTCGTTTTCGAGTTTGTGGATGTCATCCCTATGACAATACTCCTCCTTGATCATGTCCTTGAAATCTTCCCATGCAGTAGCATTAGCAGTTTCCAAACCAAGCATCTGAATCTGTGCCTTCCACCATGAAAGCGCGTTTCCTTCAAGCGTACCAATCGCAAACTTTACCCAATTAGCTGGGGGACACTCGCAGACAGCAAAGACAGCTTCGGCATTTTCAATCCAGTGTAGAAGACCTATGGCACCCTCGGTGCCATTGAAAGGGAGAGGCTTGCAATCCATGAAGGTTTTGAAAGTACAAACACGTGGTTGCGCAGGCGCTTGCTGACCTGTTGTGAGAAGCGAAGCGAATAGGCTTAGAGGTGAAAAGGCGATGCGGGGGTAGGATTTAAACATCCTAAAATAACGAGTTTACCTCCAGGGTGAGCTGCGAAAGCTGCAGTGAGTCATGTTAACGTTTCCTCTTCCGCATCCACTCATTGTCTTCATAACCAGAAAACACAGTATAAGTGTGATGTCGTAATGTAGTGAGAATGAGATAGAAGAGGGGGTGTATCCATCTAACTAGGCACAGTAGTACGTATAGTAGATCATACAGCATAAAATAAACAAGCAAGTAAACACAAGTCCGAGCTATGAGGTCTAATGCGTTGAGTCTTGCACTTGGAGTGTAGTGTCGTCATGAGTCACAGGTTATAGTCTGGCTTTTCCTCAAAAAGACTTCCTTTTTAAAACCGAGTTCACTATAACCAATGGCTCTGATACCAATCTGTCACACCCTCAAAATCCACATGCGGAGTACTACCGCGAGGACGTGTAACATGACCAGGATCCAGCCACCAATTATACTGAGCATTGGTTAATAGTAATAATGATCACCAACCATAATGGGTAGTAAATATTATAGTTTAAAGTTCAATAGTTTAAGTTTAAAATAACAGTTTAAGTAAGTAGCGGAAGCATAGGCAAAACAGTTTAAAACAAAGTTCAGAGTTCAAGTTTATTTAGAACCCAACACACGGGTTTAGACGACCACTACACTTCCCCAAGCCGCAAGCTCCTGAGTCACTGGGTACCTACAAAGCATGCAGTAGGGTATCAACAAAATGTTGGCGAGTTCACGAGATGTCCAGTTTTTAACTTTTCGAAAACGTAGGTTGTTTAGATAAAGCGTTTATAATCACGTCATGGGGAGCTACCCAATATGAAAGCTACTAAACTGGCGTTACCGAAACTGTTGACGAGAAGATTTTGTGCCCCGGGTCAATGTCTATCGTCATTGACCAAGATGCAAGGTCTACTAGTTTACGCCCGATCTCCCCCGGTCACGGTGTGAGGTTGTCAAACCTAATAGCGCTATCAACTAATAACCCGTTCGCCCCCGGCGATTAATCGGAACAATAAGCAGGGACTTTATATGATAGAGATTCGTTTAGTTTTTGCTAGTCGTGATATAAATATTATCCAAACGTATCTCCCCCGGAAATAGTAATTTAAATTATACCCAATCGCATTTCCCCCGGAAATATTAGTTTGAAATCATTCCTTAGTTTGTTCGTATTCCTCCCTGGGACGCATGCTTATAGTGTGTGAACTCACCTTAGGTTGCTCGGTAGTTAGTATGTTTATCCTAAATTTGGTCAACCACGTCCTACGATGGTTACCAAATTGTTAGGACTGTTTGTAACTGAATCACGTAATGTACACATATACCAAGTAATCACATATAGCACGTTATTCACAGTAGCGTACAAACAATGAGTAGTTTACACGTAACACCTATTTCCAAAAATCATAAGTGATAGGGACATGGGTTCTTATATATAACCACTTAATACAACTTCAATCAGTTGTGCGGTTTCAAGTCTTGTGCGATCAACAATTTGAGGTGGTGGGGCCAGTTAATTTGAGTGTGCATTTATAACAACTTGTGCGATTGAACCTCTGTTGTGCGACCAACAAAAGTGTGGAGAACAAATGGTGGGGCCAGGTTTTAAATACATGCTCAGATTTTGTTGTGCGATTGATGAGGTGTTGTGCGGTTAATCAAATAAAAGTGTACAAATGCAGGTGGTGGGGGGCCTAGCTAATTGTGCGATTCAGACAAAACATAATTCCTTTTCACCTTTTTAGATCAACCGAATGAGACAAGGAACATTTAACACACCATTTCAAATCATGAAACATTCATGTGAGTTGTACCCTGCGTATGCCTACTTGTACCCTCCATGAAGATACCGCTTCATATACATACAACAGCACCCATGGCAACTTCTTATATCATCAAATGTAGTCATCTTAATTTTCATGTAAATCAACAAATAACTATTTACAACCTTTCGGCCCAGATTTCACGCATTTCACGCATAATAACACACATCGTTGAACCAACAATCGTACATTTCATCTTTGTCAACCGTTCTATAACATTATCAAGACCTGCATGACCAGGTTGTACCCTGGGCATGTGCAGTTGTACATTCAAAGGAAAACCCAGTTCATCCACCCTTTAAAACCCAAGTTTCTTCATGATTTTATACTCCTATTCACAGAGCCTTTTGATGATTTTTAAGAAACAGTTGTGACCTTAGCACCATCATCATCCTCATACAAACCAGACAATCATTTTTCATTTAAAATCATTCAAATATGCATGTAAGGTTGCACACACCATGAAAGCATGATGTCAAGCTTTTAAATAACATTCATCATCTTTTATTTACACACAGTTATACATTCAAACATCACCCTAAATCGAATAGCAATCACCATAATCATTCATTATTTCAACAAAATCCCTACATCACTGTTCTACTCATAACAGTCTTTCAAAACACGCATGGCCAGGTTGTACTTTACGCATGAGCAGTTGTAAGTTCAGATTCATCGTCAAGAATCATACTTTATTATCAGATCTGGAAGTTTATGCAAACATTACTCAGATCGCTCCCTATCTATGCCTTCTACATGTTTCTTATTCATATCAGCAAATGGAAAATCACAGAAATCTATCATACAACATCGACAGAAACTACAGTGTGATAAGCTTCTCACTAACCTGAAAAGTGATAGTTGAAGATGTGAGGAAATGAGGGGAAGTAAGAGTGACGGTTTCCGTAGTTCCTTTCCGGTGTGCGAGTGGTGTCAAGCTGAGGAGGGGAAGTGGTTCGAGCTTATCGGGAGTTGACGGAGCGGAGCGGAGGTCGCCGGAGGTGGGTTTAATGATCGGCGGAGATGGGTTTTGGGTGTTGCAGGTTTTAGAGAGAGAATGGAGGTGTGCCTTGGGATTTGCTGAAGAATGTATTGATTGGGAAGTTTTTCCCAGGTTGTCGGCTAAGAGCATTTATATACACTCATTTGATTGGATCGCACAATTCATGTGTGCTCTCACATTCCCTTGTGCGACTCTATTAGGGCATCTAGAAGGTGTCACTTGGGCCGATTTGAAGGAGTGGGCTCTAATAATTTGGACAATTTTTATCTAAGTGTTTTAATAGTACAAATAGCCCCATGTAAAACGCTCATACAAGGTAAATAATTAATTCACTAGTTATAAATCCAAGATAAATACTTAAATCATATAAATCAAGTAACAAGGTTTCTAGTTTAAAGAGTTAAAACGTACGGGTCAAACCCGAAGTGTCACATTATCCCCAAGTTTTAGAAACTTTCGTCCCGAAAGTTAGGGCGCAGCCACTGACAAGCTAGTGAGTTACAATGTTCCCGCGGGGTGTCACAAATAGGCCGAAAATCCGTAACAGCTGAAGGAGTTGAGATCTTAGGAATAAGAACAATAAGAGTGTGATTAAGCTCCTGGAGAAGCCTACCCGTATTAAAGAAATCCATGATAGCATCCGACACATCAGTTCCGACTATAGACCATGCATTCTTGAAAAAGGCGGCAGTAAATCCATCCGGACCAGGCGCTTTATCGTTACCAATATCAAACATTGCCTTTTTAACCTCATCAGCCGTAACAGGCCTCGTCATATTATCCGCAACCCCAGATTCGAGAACATTGGTAAAGAGATCGGGCGAAGGAAAAAGGGTTGTCACACCGTCGCACCCCAGAAAGTTCTGATAAAACTCGACAAAGGCATTGGGCACAAATTCACCTTCACATAGATTACCATCAGCATCCTTGACAACATCAACTCGGCTCCTATGGTTTCTGCTTTTGAGAGAAGATTAAGAATGAAAAAAACTCTTAATTAGCATCTCCAGCTCTCAACCAGTCCACTGTGGATTTCTGTTTAAGGAATCGCTCCTCATCCAGGCAGGCATCCTGGTATTCCCGATTAACATTAGCTTCTTCTACCCGTAACTCCTCATTAAAAGGATTTCGATCAACCTCCCGTTGGATAGAGTCAACTCTCTCTCTAAGATCCAGAACTTTCTTATGATTACCCTGCTGATACAAAAGAGATCGAAGAGGTGACTTTAATGATCTCAACTTCTTCACTGATCTGAATTGATGGACCCCAGCAACATTCGCATCCCATCTAGCTTTAACGATTTCCATAAAACCCGGTTTATAAACCAAAAAATTAGCAAACTTGAATGATCTTGGTTTTTTAGTTTCCTTCTTCGGGATCTTAAGGATACATGGACAATGGTCAGAAACTCTATACGGGTTGAAAATAGCAACCGCTTCAGGAAAGTTACTCACAAAAGAGATATTACCCATAATCCGGTCAATTTTCTTCATTAAACCAATTCCCTTCTTAGGCTTCTGCGTCCACGTGTAATGGAAACCCGTACGGTTTATATCAACAACTTCTATATCCGAAATACATTCTTTGAACTCCCTCATACTAGGCGAGATCGTTGATGCTCCACTCGAGGAATCTTCAAGGTTGAGAGCTGAATTGAAATCCCCCATGATCACCCAAGAGCCATTGTCAACTACCAGCTTATGCATCGACAACTGGTACCACAGATCCCTTCTAGAAATATACGAATTCGCTGCATATACAATCGAGCAAAAAAACACTTTTCTATCATACTTGAAAATAAGCTGGACATGGATAACCTGAGTAGTTTGTGCAAGCACCATCAGCTCAAAGACATCCGGGTTCCAACCAATAATAATTCGAGTCCCTTTATCACAAATCCCTCCATTAGATGTCCACTCCCAATTACGAAACACCAACTTACAAATTTTGGAAAACTTATTGACATCAACATGAGATTCTAGAATCGCACAGAAACTAAGACTATTCTCCTTAACCACTTGACGAACCTCACTTTGTTTCAGGGGACGGTTCAACCCCCTTATATTCCAAGCGGCCAGACTAACCATTAGAAACAGTTGGCGAAGGAGTGCTTGCCCCTTTATCTACGTTCGGCTTCCGAGAACCCTCCATAAGAAACTGATCCGTTTCATTATAAATTTCAACCACTTCCTCATCATCCGAGTCCTCCTGGTTACCACCTGTTCCGTTACTACCTTGACCCGTATCTCTCCCTTCATCTCTTAACACATCAAACGGGTTACTAGATTTCAAAGTAATTAACGTCGACGCCGAGGACGTACTCGGACCTCTATTATGTTTCGAACTCACAAGATGATATTCAAACTTCTGTTTAGGTTTAGATACCTGGATTCTAGTTTTCCTAGCTACTTTCTTATGTTGAACTCCCATATATCCATCTTCATCCGTAACCAGCCCCGACTTCACTCGTCCTTGGTTCCTACTCTTGAGACCTGAATCAGCAGCATGTTTAACATGATTCTTATGTTGTTTAGGGCACATCTCATCTGAGTGACCGAAAACACAACAACACGGACATCTATAAGGATACCATTCATACTCCACGAACATTGTCTCCTTACTAAAGCCCTCCCCTTCCAAATTAGGAATAGCCATTGTTAACTCCTCTTTAGGCTCATTCTCAGCCGAACTTTCAATCAGAGCTCTCGCATAACTGCTACGTCCCCAACTATCCATACACATCGAAGTGGTAAATGAGTCCAGTAACTTTGGTTCTCCGATCGCAGTAGCAATAAGACCTAAACCATCCTCCGTGTATGCGGCTAGTGGAACATCATGTATCTTCACCCATACTTGCACTTTCTTAACTTCCTTCTTTTCCAGCTTCGTATTAGGAGACCATTCACTAAGAAAGATAGGTTGAGATCTAATGATCCAAGGACCATCTTTTAACACGTTTAACATCCCTTCACGAGTATCAAACTTGAAGAAAAAGTAGCCATTCGCATTCATCATAGATTTCTGTACCCCATACTTTTTCCAGTTGTTCCTCGCAAAATATTCCACCACCGGGTATGCAATCCGATCCCCTAAAAAATAACCAAACAAAGTATTTGCAAGCTTTTCATGAACCGCCCGGACTGATTCTTTAGGAAGCACTATGTCACAATCCTGGTGTTGCACAGGACTAGCTAGGGTTCTAAAGTTCACCTTTCTACCCTTATGGTTTACCACTGATTCAGCATATGACATCGGCTGTTTAAGACGGCTTCCCAAGTCATTTTGATCCAACTTAGGCAGTTGGTCACCCCATCGTTAGACTGGTCAGCCGTATCCAAGTTTGACTCAAATCCTCAAACAAGCTGTTCACATTCTCCGGCAACCTGGTCTCCTTTGTTACATCATCCTGGTTTACATCATGCAAGCCCGAGTTCCCCTTAAACATGTACTGGTCGTCCAGTGCAGTTTTCGTATCATTCTCCGATTGAACAGGTACCGTCACCTTGTGTAACTCGTCAATGATATTAATCAGCCTAGGATCATTCTTGGAGTTCTTAGTAGTACCACGTCGAGGCAACATAGGATTGCCGTCACTATTACCAATCTTTTTGCCAAGACTCTTAAGCAGATTCGGAGGTTTCCCTCGTGAATCGTGTGAGAAAACAGGTTTAGAATTCATTGGACAAACATCGATTGAACCATGCAGTGGAAAAAACAGAATCAAGAAAGAAAAACTTCGAAACCCTAAAACGAAAAAGAAAGTCCTACACCTAACTTCAATCAATTAGAAACTCGGGTATAGTCTAGATTCCTTACCAGTAAAGGAGTCGACAAACCCTAATCGCTAATCAATCTAGATCAAGAGTAGAACGACGAAGAAGACGAAGCTAGGGTTTCACACGAGATCGCCATAATCGCCCACACACGAAGGTAGACGTAAATCCTCTGTCCATCCACTAATCTTCCAACTTTATGACTCCTTACGTCATTTATTCGTCAGTTTGTTCTATACTTACTGTTTCCCGGTTCGTACTTATACTTCCTTACAACCCATTACCCGGGTTCTTTTATGTTAATGTTTTTAACATTCTTGTTTCATTAGTATGCGTTTTTCCCTTTTCTACACTATCCCATAACCTTTTATACATACTTGTTAATATCTCGCACTTTTATTTGTTCGGTTCGCGCTTACTTATGTCATCAAGCGTTATTCTTAATTTAACTCGTTTGACTTATTCGTGTGAGATTTCATCACTTCTGAACGTCAAACTCCGTTCTTTATTCGACCCGTTCGACTTTAAAATAGTTGAACGTAGTTATCAAAATTTCTGTTTACATATTCTCATCGTCTTTTAGTCATGACTCATATTCCGAATCTTTTGACTTTCTATTTCATGTTCCCGTCTCTCAGTTTACGCATTCACCCACAATCCTACCCGTCCATCGAGTATCTTTACCAAAGTCATCATCAAGTAACCATTCTTATATGGTTTTAGACATCATCTTAATTTATTTAATCGTCTTAGCGAAATCCATCGCTTTTATTTAGTCAAGTCCTTTATTCTTTTATTTAATTCGTTTGACTTGTCCATGTGAATTTCATCACTTATGACAGTCAAACTTTTATCCCTATGCCTTAGCATTCTCATTAGTTGGTTCGTATTTTCATTTACTTTGTTCTTTGTCCCTTCTCTCGAGCTCCTCATCCTAACGTAATACGCTTCCGTCATCCGACTTGCGTTTACGTTTGTTATCAAACATCTTATTTATTTGATTCATTTGGGTACCATTTAAGTTAGTCCCATTCACCCCGTCCTTACTACATCGGACTTAAATGTGTCCGCTACAAGAAGTTCATGGTATCATATGCCACTACTTACTTGGCCAGAGTAAGCGATCAGCACATGATACACATGACCTTTTTATAGTTTTCACATCACACCCTATATAAGTAACGCCTCTATTTATTTCATATCTCTGATTTCATTTAGTAAAACTTTATTTAATTGCAAAACAACAATCATTAGTTTTACTAATTTTACATTTGAACATATATAATGTTTTTCTTTTCTTTTTTTTTTGGGGGTAAAGGGTTTTACCCCGGTGATTATATTAAGAAACAAATAAAACAAGTGGAGTAGAAAAGCCTACACCAGTTCTCTTAGGTGACATGCCACCATAAGAGTAGATACAAGCACAAAGCAAAACCACCTAGCTACTAGGACAAAATCAAAACAACTCAGTTATCTATGTATGGTTCCAACGGGTACAACTTCCAATCTTCCAAGATACTTCTAACATTAGGCTTGTCCTTGTACTTGAATGATTGTAGCTTCATCTTCACCGTGCTGATAATGACGCTCGTAATTTGCTCAGGTGGTCGAAGCTGGTTGTTAAAAAATCTGGAGTTTCTCTCCTGCCAAATAAAGTATGATGTCGCCTTAATACTAAATTTAGCAATGACCGAATTCAGCGATCTCGAGTTAGCTCTCGGGATTAACCAGCTCATAATGTCTTCCCATTTGCCTTGCACATTTTTAATACATGTTGTCTTCTTTATGGCATCCCATACCTGTGTAGAATATGCACATTCGAAAAACAAATGTTCTTGAGAATCCATCCCCTTCTAGCATGTCACACCCCGACCACGTAAAACATCAAATCGTGGCGGAAACGTCGGGGAGTGTTGTAACAGAATTATTGTTTCACAACCATGGCATTTAAAAGTTATGTTTTATTCATCAAAGAAAGAGTTACATTGTCTTGAAATAACTGAAACAAAGAGTACATCACATAATTAAACTAGTTCTATCTTTATTTTAAGTCTCTAAGGCACAGGTCCACCCTAGTGTGTCACGATCATCCTAAGCAGCAGCTCCTGAAAACACATGTGAAAATAGGTACGTCAGCATAAAAATGCCTGTGAGATACATAGGTTTTATGAAAATAGGATTCATGACTTGAGTTTAAAGAAATGTTTGATAAAAATTTAGTCATGAACCTTGTTAATTGTTTTGTTTTATAAATTATTTGAAAAACGATAGCAAAATCAGTTGATATGTATATATAAAAGAATATTGTATGGTTAAAAGAATAACCAAGTAAAAAGAGTTTGTGTAAACCAAGTTATTTGTAAAACAATGTTTAAGTGAAAATGTGTTGTAAATGTAATATGTCTAAACTGAAGTGGTTTAAATGACGCTACGATATGTAATATCATACAAGCACTTATATATAGGAAGTACCAGCGGCGTATCCACCATGCTTGTATTATATTACACACGCCTCGTTATTTAAGTCACTCAAACCAACCAACATTGTAAAATATCCATGTTTAGTCCAATAGTCAAATGTCACAGTATAACCCAAGTCAAATATAAATCATGTAATGTGTAAACAAAAGCTATGTATGGTAAGTAAAATGAGACTACTTAAACCACAAGTAAAATGTAATAAACAAAGTATTTTGAATAAACTAAAAGTTATGTTTTGTAAAGTAAATGCATGTTTTATTGATACAGACACTTATGCGGTAAGTTAACGCATACATTCAAGCCTTGAGACAGCAGGATAACCTTAGAGTAAAGATTATCAAAGTAAAATGTTTTCGGATTCAGTCATTCCTTACACCCAAACAAACCTAGGATGTCAGGAACGGGATTTGTCAAGTCCTATGGTACCATTACTTACTACCGAGCGGCGTAGCTAATGTTAATGAATGTAGTTTTAGTCCCGTTGTACAAACCAAATGTCATACCAAAAACAAACATGTAATGAAAGTAATGTACAAGGTTTTTGGTTTTATAGCCTCAGTTTTTGGCTTGGTTGTGTCTTGTTTCTAGTCTGGTTGTGCTACTTGTTTAGTTCGGGGTTGTTTTTGTTTTGATTTTGCCATGTCTTGGTATGTCAAGACTGGCTCTAGTGTGTCGCTCTGGCACGCTCGTGTTATTCTTTTATTTTTATAAAATTCACCGGGGTAACCCTTTTTTTTTGGGTAAAGGGTTACCCCGGTGATTTTATAACATATCAAATAAAACAAGTAGAAGGCTAAAAATACCCCCTAGTTCTCTGAGTGACATACCACAACAGAGTTCAACCAATAAAAACAACCAAAAGAAAACCAATTACATGAAAACAAGAACAATCATTGGTCTTCAATCTTCATCCAAGAATTCTTCCTTTTCCATCTTCCACTCTTCCAAAAAGCGTTTGACATTTGAATTTTGCTTGTATTTGAAAGAGATCAACTTTGTTCTTACCGTGCTAATAACAATGTCGGCCGTCTTCTCTGGAGGTCTCAATCGATTACTAAAAAATCTAGAGTTTCGTTCACTCCAAATGACATATGCTGCAGCCGCCACTACCAATCTTCCAGCCACCGAAACAACCGTCTTCGACTTAGCCCTGGAAATCAGCCACTCCGAGATGTCCTCCCATGAATCCATAATCAGATCCATGTCTACTTTCTGTCGAACCTTATGCCATACTGATTTCGAGTATGGGCATTCAAAAAACAAGTGCTCATGTGTTTCTAATCCAGCGTGACATAACAAACAACACATCAGATTCATAGAGCCCGTAACAACATGATTCCACCTCATAATCCTGTCTTGAGTCCAAAGTTTCTTTTTAAATATAAGCCAACACATGAACGAATGTTTAGGTATATTGTACGAAGACCAAACAACCTTCGACCACAAAATCGGCTGGTCACGGATCCGGATAGCATCCCACACTTCTCTAGACGTGAACGAAACAAGCTTTTCTTCAGAATTCTTCCATAACACCCGATCTTGCATGTTAGTTAGCGTTAACGGCTGAAGTTGGAACAATGTCGGATATTCACTCCTCCAATCTTCCGGCCAATCCCATCGACCATCAATAAACGCTTCCGTTACTTTCAACTTAACTGTAAACCCATATCGAGCCAATTGGCGAGGAGTAACAACATGATATAACGGGCATTCATTCGACCATTTATCAAACCACAAATAAGTATTTTGACCATTACCAATTTTTTCCACAAGTGATCCCGAAAAACATCCCTGCACTTCATTAATCTTTTCCATCCCCATGTAGAGCTGGGTTGAATCGGAATGTCCCAAAGACTACGACCACGAAGTCTATATAAAGACACCCATTTAGTCCATAAAGAATCCCTGCCAGATACAATGCTATAAATGTGATAAGCCATCAGCGACTTGTTAACATCCGATATCCGTCTAATGCCTAAACCCCCTTCACTTTTTGGAAGGCAAACCTCTCTCCATGGCACTTTTGCTCTCCCCTTCGAACCCATGCCCTGGCCCCAAAGAAAACTTTTCATCTTGCATTCCAATTCTTTTATGATACTAACCGGCAAAATAAAAACTGAAGCCCAATAAACATGAATAGAGGATAGAACCGATAGAATCAGCTGAAGTCTGCCCGCAAACGATAAAAACCTGTTTTTCCAGTCATTAATACGATTAGACATACGCTCCCACTAGAACTTTACAATCTTTTATTAAAAGACGCGAGGCAAGCAACGGAACACCCAAGTATCTAATAGGAAGTTTCCCTTCATCAAATGGAACCAAACTCAAGATCCTTGTCCTCGTCGAAACCGGCACATTACAATAAAAAATGGTACTTTTTGCATTGCTAGGCACTAAACCAGAAGCTTCCACAAAATGTTTCAAGGAACGCATAACAACCTTTACCGAGCCAACATCACCTCTAGCAAATAAGAAAAGATCATCAGCAAAACAAACATTGATTATCATTTGCTTCTCACATTTATTATGAAACCTAAAAGATGAATCCAATTCAGCGGCTTTATTGAGAATCAACGTTAATATTTCCATGACCATGGTGAATAAATATGGAGACATAGGGTCCCCCTGACGCAACCCCCGCTTTCCTTTGAAATACCCGTGAACATTACCGTTTACACTTATAGAGAATGAAGTAGTTGTGATACACTCCATAATCCATAAGATAAAACGCTGATTAAAGCCAAAACCATGCAACACATCCTGTAAAAATCTCCAATCAACCGTATCGTAAGCTTTCTGAATGTCTACTTTCATAGCACATCTAGGCGGCCCACTTTGACGATGATAATTATGCATAAGTTCTTGAGTCAGCATACAAAGCAGAAAAGTCATGTAAATCAATGTGCTAAATATGCTAAGTTAACATACAAAGCAGAAAAAGTCATGTAAATCAATGTGCTATCATGTCAAGTAAACATATATAGCAAAAGAAGATGTAATGTAAAACAATGTGCTAAATATTCTAAGTAAACATACATAGCAAAACAAAAATGAAATTATGTACTAATAGTGTACTAATGAACATAGCAAGTATATGATATGAAAACATGGAAAGCACGAAAATAACAAGTAGGCACATGTGTTTCACCCCAAAATGTTTGAAAAACAGTAAAAGAGGGGTCTATGTACTCACTTGAGATTGCTCAATAGACTTTAGATATCCACCAAGCAAAGCTAGAAGATCACGGAATCAAACGACACCTAATATAGGTAACTACATTAATAAACGGACCTATTCGGAGGATCGGGTAGCATGAGGGTTCGTAAACCAAATGAGTGTAGGAACTCATGTAATATGGTTTAACAAAGCCTACATACTAAAACGAAACTTATCCTAAGTGCTTTTGACCCGTTACGACCCGTTTAGGTAGCTTATGCTACTCTAACGCGTCGTTCGCGTAACACGCGTTCGGGACGCCTAACTAGACCTATGACAAGTAATATATGCCTCAACATGTCTAATATTTTTGCTAAATCAGTTTAGACGTCAAAGTTTGGGTTACATATTCTTAAAATGAATTTTGGCGTAAAAAGGGCATTTTGGTAATTTACCTAAGGCATATATACTACCTATCATACAACTACTTAAACGACGTGACCATAAGGTATAGCCTCAGAAGGTTATTCCCTATACAACTATGGTCACCTAAAGTGTTTGGTCGGATCCTAATGATCGACCAAATGGGTCGGGTTCGAAAGCATAAGCGATTGATAAGATCGTTTACCCTTACGACCCTAGACAAGCACAAATCTAAAAGTGACGAGCTAAACATGCTAGAACATGTTTAGTCAAGTTAGAAAACAGGTTTTGATATCAAAACAAACGGTTTTGATACCCTAGAGTAGTTTGGTTACAAAATACGCAAGAATACGTATTTTGGCCGAAACTACGACTCGTCACTGAGCCTAGATAACGTGGTAATCAGTAGGTATAGTCACTAGGGACTATAACCATCGTGATTATGCTCACGTTATGAAGTTCAAATGAACTTCGCATTGACCATAAACTGGTCAATGCAGAAAGTCAAACAAAGTTTGACTTTCATGCTAAAAACGCATAAAAGAACGAAGGAATACTGACAGAGGGTCCCCGCAAGTTTTGAACCCGATTTACCCTTAGGTATGAAGTGTGAACTCCAACTTAGAGGGCCAAAATCAGATTCAAATGTGGGTTTGAGCAAATGGGGTGGAGGGGTATTTATAGTTTTCGTAGAACCGTTAGGATCGTTTCTTGAAAACCGAGATTCAATCCCAGCCGTACACATCAAGCCCATTGTTTTTCAAAACCAGGGGAACCTCCAAACCAGCCCATAGATGCATCAAAACCATGTGCAAAGGTGGGTAGCAGCTGGAACAAGCTGGAAAACATATTCTGCTGAACTGGGGACACCTTACGGACCGTATGGTCCTCCCCCTTACGGACCGTAAGCTGGTCTGCAGACCAGCAACTTTCAAAGTTGACAGTTTTGGTCCCTATGCGCGTATGGTCGTGTTTTGGCACTTCTAACACCCGTCAAACCCATTTTAAGCTCCCTAAGGATGTTAAAGTATGGGGAACATGAAACATGCTCAAAAATATGTCGGATGTCGGTTCGTTTGGTCGTACAATCGCGTTGTTCGGTAAATTACGACGGAATGCGCATGAACGCGAAAAACGATCCAAATTGCGATGAATGGATTTTTCTTATGCCAAACACTAAAATAAATATTTTAATGCTTACATAAATTTTTGGATGTCCGGATGTATTCAGAACGTAAGTTATGCGCGAAGATGCAAACTTATGCACTTTTTGACGCTTTTAGTCCCTGAATGAGCATACAGTTTATTTTAGCACACCGAACCCCTCAAAGCTTATTTCTAAGCTATGTAAAGGATATTTAGGGTGTGTTTAACTTATGATCAAGTTCCGGAATGTTTGTTACAGTTCAAATTGGCATACTTTCGTAGTTTGTCGAATTTAGTCCCTGTAAGCGAATAGACTTGATTTTGCCATACCAAAGCCTTCAAAACTTATTTATAAGTTATGTAAAGGTTATTTAAGGTATGTTAAGCATATGATGATGTTCTGGAGTGTTTGTTGCATTAAACTGATTACGTTTACGCACCAGTTTGCGTATAACTCTCTAGAAAGCGATATAGAGTTTGAAATTGAATAAAAGTCAAAACATGAAAAATGTCAAACATAAACAAACAAACATTGGGATCAAATAACCTTATTTCATTGATAACTGAACGGTTTACAATGATTACAAGCACAGATGTCACAGTCTCCCCTACTTGCGGAAATTTCGTCCTGAAATTTGTTTAGAGGAAACTCGTGAGAAAAGAAGCGGATACTTCGCCTTCATTTGATCTTCACGTTCCCAAGTAAACTCAGGTCCACGTTTAGATTCCCAGTGAACTTTAACCAAAGGAATGCGCTTGCGTTTAAGCCATTTGACTTCACGATCCATAATTTCCACAGGTTTCTCAACAAAATGCAGTGTTTTATCAACACGAATTTCTTCAAGTGGTATGTGGAGGTTCTCATTAGCTAAACACTTCTTGAGATTGGATACGTGGAAGGTTGGATGAACATTTCCAAGTTCAGGAGGTAACTCAAGTCTGTAGGCTACCTTACCGATTCTTTCGACGATCTTGAATGGTCCAACATATCTTGGTGCAAGTTTTCCTTTCTTTCCAAATCTGATCACACCTTTCCAAGGTGAGACCTTAAGTAATACACGATCACCGACTTGAAATTCCAAGGGCTTGCATCGTTGGTCCGCGTAACTCTTTTGACGACTTCGAGCTGTCTGTAGGTTATCACGAACTTTCTTAACCTTATCAGTTGTCTCTAGAACGAGGTCAGGTCCAGTAAGTTGAGCCTCACCGATCTCATTCCAGCAGACTGGTGAACGACATTTTCGACCATAGAGAGCCTCGAAAGGAGCCTTGTTGATGCTGGAGTGATAACTGTTGTTGTAGGAGAATTCAATCAATGGAAGATGTGAATCCCAACTACCACCAAAATCGATCACACAAGCTCTAAGCATATCCTCCAAAGTCGGGATTGTTCTTTCAGATTGACCATCAGATTGCGGATGATAAGCAGTGCTCAGATTAAGTTGGGTCCCCATAGCAGATTGCATGGTTCTCCAAAAACGAGAAGAGAAGCGAGCATCTCTGTCAGAAATAATTTTTTGGGTAAAGGGTTACCCCGGTGATTTTATAAAAATAACAAACAAAACAAGTAGGAAGCTGAAATACTCCCTAGTTCTCTTTAGTGGCATACCACTATAGAGTGAAACACAAAATAATCAAAAAAAAAAAACAACTAATTACATCAAAGACAAAACAGAAATTGGTCTTCAATCTTCATTCAAGAAAATCTTCTTTATCCATCTTCCATTCCTCCAAACACCGCTTAACATTAGACGTTTGCTTGTACTTGAAGGAAATTAATTTTGCTCTCACAGTGCTAATAATGTTCAAAGGAACATCATGTCTAGACACAATTTCATCCACATAAATTTTGGCCAGCCTTTCAGCAGAAAAATCCTCACGGATTGTCAAGAAATGCGCTGACTTAGTAAGACGATCAACAACTACCCAGATGGCATCATGACCTTTCTTAGTGCGCGGAAGTTTGGTAACGAGATCCATAGCAATATTTTCCCATTTTCAAACTGGGATCTCTGGTTGCTCCAATAAACCAGAAGGATGTTGGTGTTCAGCCTTAACCTTAAGACAAGTAAGGCATTTAGACACGTATAAGGCAATGTCTTTCTTCATGCCAGGCCACCAATACTGAGTACGAAGATCCTTATACATCTTATCTGAGCCAGGATGAATAGAATAACGAGACTTATGAGCTTCATCCATAAGCAAAGTGCGGAGATCATCTAGGCTTGGGACCCACAAACGGTCCATGAAATAATACGATCCATTGTCCTTCAGTTCAAGATCATGCTTAATGTGATAGGGTAATTCCTTACCCATCAAGTCTTGTGAAACACAAGCATATTGAGCCTGAGAGATGCGGGCTTGAATATCAGATCGGGCTTGAATATCAGATTGAACATGAACACAATGAAGCTTGACACGTTCTTTACGACTCAAAGCGTCAGCCACGACATTCGCCTTACCAGGATGGAAGCGAATTTCGCAGTCATGGTCGTTTAGAAGTTCTACCCAACATCTTTGCCTCATGTTGAGTTCTTTCTGATTGAAGATATGCTGAAGACTTTTGTGGTCAGTGAAAACCACACATTTTGTACCATACAAATAGTGTCTCCACATCTTAAGAGCGAACACAACTACACCCAACTCAAGATCATGAGTGGTGTAGTTTTTGTCATGCACCTTTAACTGCCTCGATGCATATGCTATGACTTTGTTCCTTTGCATCAGAACACAGCCAAGTCCCAAATTGGATGCATCGCAGTACACGACAAAATCATCATTGCCTTCGGGCAAAGATAGGATAGGCGCATCACAAAGCTTCTACTTCAAGGTCTGAAATGCTTCTTCTTGTTTAGAACCCCATTCAAAGGGTTTATTCTTCTGAGTTAGAGCAGTTAAGGGAACTGCAATCTTCGAGAAATTTTCGATGAAATGGCGGTAATAACCCGCGAGACCAAGAAAAGAACGAACTTCGGTAGGAGTAGTAGGCGTATCCCAATCCTTAATCGCACTGATCTTGGAGGGATTGTAACACCTCGAAAATTCACGTCCTATAATGCGTTGACACGTGTCGTATGTTTGAACGTGTGAAAGACTGTTCTGAAGGGACTAAAGTTGACAAACTTGAAAAGTATATGAAAATACGAGTTCTAAATGTCAACAGTGAATAAATCCACTTCATAATAACCCTACATGATGTTTATAACATCAAACGAATAAAATCATGGATCATACGAAGCTAAAAGTGAGAGATTACAAACTACAGGGGTTAAATGTGTCAACATGTTTAAAGATATACCTCGGAGTGACCTTTTGACAAACCCGAAGCTTTGTAACTGTTAATTATGCTCACTAGAATGCGCGATATAAATTTCATAAAGTTTCGTTATCGTATGAGAAAGTTATGATCAAATTCGTGTGCGAGGGGTTAAAGCGTTAACATTGAAAGTTAAGACTTTTCGGGTTAACCGGAAGTGTCCAGGGACTTGGCAAAGCGGGTATAAGTCCTAAAGCCCTTGTGGGTAAATATAAGGGGGTCAAAATGCAAGAAATAACCTTGTTTGCCCTTTCGAGAAGCCAAAGGACAAGTTGCAAAACAAAGAAAATTAAAAATCTGATTATTAGGGCCCAGGCGGCCCGCGTACGGATATGGTAAACTTGAGGCGGGCCGCTTGGGGACACCAGATGCAGAAAAACGGGCAGCAGCCTGTTTTGCGTGATTTTAACCGATTTTACTGGTAATTCCCAATCTTGGGCGACCCCTAAGATGTTCCTAGACCCCAGGGACACTTGTGGGATGATTGTGGTCAATTGTAGACTTAGTTGTCAACAAATTGTGGTGTTTACAAACACTATATAAGGCCTCCAAGTTTCAAACATTCTTGCACTCACTTCTGATCATCTCTAGAACTCCAAAGCTGATTCCAAGACTTCCTAACCATCCATTAGACACATGTAAGTATGCTTAACCTTTTCTAATTAAGTTTTAGCTTAGTTATAGCTTAAAGGTCAAACCGTCGTAATTAACGGTTGACTTAAGGATTAATCACTAATGGTCCAGTGATTAGTCGAATCAAAGGTAGTTATAAGTTGGTAATTATGTGGGCAATAAACCCTTAAAAGGGCACCCACTGATTCCCATCCTAACTAGATCGTTTGTCGGGTCAAACTTAATCCGAAAAAGTCAACAGAAGCATAAAACGCATAATTAGCAATCTAGAAAACGTGCAACCTGTTTGATCATTATTATAACTTGGTGAGTAGTGTAAGAACATGTATAAACATGTTCGACCCGACAATTCCCTGTTAAGACCCGGTTCGGAACCGAAAGTCGCATAGTTTGACTTTTACTTTGACTTTCAGTTCTGACCCATTTAGGTATGTTTTAGAAATACCTTAGAGCTTCATTTGGACCAGGTTACATGCTAGTATAACCCTCTGTGATTATACACCTCGGTTCATTAGTTATCCGATTAATACGCATGATTCCGTTAATTGCTCATATGTTGACCATTATGCCCTTATTACCTTAAAACGTGATTTTTGAAAATGTAAAAGTGTAAAAACCTTAGTTACTGATATAAAAACTTGTATGCAAAGTTTGACATCAGTTTGACTTGTAGAATAAGAGTTATGCTCATTATCGCAAATTTAAAGCTTTATGATAATAAAAGGGCGTAATTAGCGTATAGCCTAGTTAAGCCTACTTTTTGGTATCAAACTTTATACCCACTGATGTAATATATTATTTTGGGATTTTTAAAGATTTTTAATTAATTTTAGGCTGAGCATAACTAGTAGTCGTAGTCTTAATCCGGTAATTGTCGGTTTTGCCCTTACGGGCCATAAAATGAGTTTTACATATCTAAACGACTCCAAACCTGTTGCTACTGATCACATATGATAAATAAAATATTTTAAGCCTTCTGGAATTATAAAAATATCAGATTTAAGTATCAAACCCGGAAATGGCCTTTAATCGCCTTCTTAAGCATTTATAACGCAAAGTATGTAGTAAAATTATATTGGACATACCCGGGTTGATACCTACTGATATATGAGGCAAATTATAATATTTTAACAGTAAACAAAGATTTATAAACTCAGACTTCAGTTTTGAGCTTTTCGGCTTATGTGAAATTACCAAAATACCCCTACGGGGCATAGTTTGGTTAAAAATGATAAATTTCACATATATGCTTTAACCTACTGATTTAACTTAGAAAATTGAGTATATTTGCTGATTACATCAGACCTGTAACTCAGGTTGTTACTTAAACTCTTTTACAAACTTTTAAATGACCAAACTACCCCTACGGGGCCTAGTTTGTGTTTAAATACGTTTCGGGCATAATGAAGGACATCTTACTGATGTCACAACATATTTGAGGCATAAATTAACTTAGGAAACCTGTATATAGCTCTCATGAATACCCGTCACACTTATTACGTGTACGGTTCGGTTTATGTAACAAGTTTACATAAATTAGCCGAAACGGGTCAAACCTTATTGGTTTTATCTCAAAGTTCAGAATATGTATGAAATACCCATATAAGACAAGTCTCTGAACATGTCGGGTTTAAATCACATTCTATTCCGGTCTTCGCTTAATCATGCGTTTGAACTGTTTATTCCCTTAAGACTAACCGGTCTAAGCTTAGGCTAAATTAAGGACCCGTTAGCATTCTAATTGATTATTTATACCATCATTACAGACTAGAGCATTTCGGTAAATGGTACCTACGCTTACTTAAGTGAATACGGCTGAGTTATTAGATTCTTGCTAATTAAGACAGGAGCTAGCTCAGGTAAATACTCTTAACTTATTTTCCCTATACGGGCTTGGAATACGGTATAATAACACCGCTTGGTCGGGTATTGAATATTTAATCTTATTATGGTTAAATTATTGAGGTAACCCGGCTTAATCTGTATTGTTTGAAATAAAGACCTTTAGGGGTTAATGACCATGTCCCGGATATCCTTGACATCATTGTATTATAAAATGGCCACGTCTTAAGTACGGGGTGTAGGCATACACCTGACAGTTACTTAAGTAATAACGGTATCTCACTTCCATGTGGGCCTATACTTGTGGTGTGTCTGTTAATCTGACTCGGTTTCTACATCGGGCCCTGAACGTATAACGAACATGTAAATCTGTATACAAGGTTATAAATATAATTGTTCCAAGTTAAAAAGGTTAATTCTGCCTCTGTGCATTTTAATCAAATTATAAAAGATATTTTGTGCCACGTGCATTCAAATCAATTTTCTTAAACTCTTTTCAAATGAGTCGGTTGAGTGTATTTACCAGTGAAAACTGACGTATTTTCCAAAAAGGTTAAGTGACAGGTACTGAACGTAATTGGCTGGAAGCTCAGGGCGCTAATAAGGAATCTTGCAAGTTCTAGGCGTCTAAAGTCTGTTGAACAAATGATATGTTTTAAGATCCGCATGTGGATCCTTTACTTTCCGTTGTAATACTGGATATTACTTTAAATTCGGATTTGTAATATCTAATTTATCTTTTGCTTCCGCTGTGCATTCATATATATTGTGTTGTTTGACTATTATGTTGCCAACCACGTCACGATACTCCCCACCGGACCCACCGGTGACACGTGGAAAGTCGGGGTGTGACAGGGATCTACATGAATACCTTGTTCGTTAACGATATGACCCAAAAATTGAACTTCCTTAAGCCAAAATTCGCACTTGGAGAACTTGGCGAAAAGTTGCTCTTTCTTTAGGAGTTCCAGAGTAAGACGAAGATGTTGCTCGTGATCAGCTTGCGTCTTAGAATATATCAAAATGTCATCAATAAAAACGATGATGAACTTATCCAGATAGGGTTTGCAGACCCTATTCATCAAGTCCATGAAAACAGCAGGAGCATTAGTTAAACCAAATGGCATAACTGTGAACTCATAATGCCCATAACGAGTGCGGAACGCTGTCTTGGGAATATCTTCTTCATGTACACGAAGTTGATGATACCCAGAACGAAGATCAATCTTCGAAAATTAAGAAGCACCTTGTAACTGGTCAAAGAGATCATCAATAGGAGGTAGGGGATATCGATTCTTGATGGTAAGCTTGTTAAGCTCACGGTAATCGATGCACATTCTGAAAGATCCATCCTTCTTCTTGACAAAAAGAACGGGAGCACCCCAAGGTGAAAAGCTAGGACGAATAAAACCTTTATCTGAAAGCTCCTAAAGCTGCTTAGATAACTCTTGCATTTCAGACGGTGCAAGACGATATGGAGATCTGGCAATAGGATTTGCACCAGGTACAAGATCAATACGGAACTTGAATTGGCGCGCTGGGGGTAATCCAGGTAACTCCTCAGGAAATAGCTCCGGATAATCCCGAACGACAGGGATATCTTGAATAGACTTACCTTTGCCTTTATCTGTTACAACATGCACCAAGAAGGCCACATAGTTCTTTCGCAGATACTTCTGAGCTTGAAAACAAGACATGAGCTTGAGACTACTAGCAGGCTTCACACCACGAACCTGTAGGATCTCACCTGACGAAAGTGGAACACGAACAATCTTCTTGAAACAAACTACCTCCGCGTGATGCTTGGCTAACCAATCCATACCCACAATAATGTCGAAACTCCCAAGTTGCATCGGCGTGAGGTCAATGGGAAAAAGATGGTCGTTAATGTTTAACTGGCAGTTGTGAAGAACAGAATCAAGAACAACGAGTTCACCACTAGAAACTTCTACTGTCAAAGGCTTACCTAGTTTCGTTCTAGACACACGAAGCCATGGCTCAAAAGATAATGACACAAAACTCTTATCGGCACCAGAATAAAAAAGGACAGATGCGGGTTGATTATTAACAAAGAACGTACCGTTAACCACTTCATTTTCTGCTTGCGCCTCTTGTGCATTCATGTTGAAGACTCGACCTCGAGCCTGAGCCTGAGCCTGAGCTGGATTCGCATTCACCAATCTTGGACATTGATTGCGGTAGTGGATCAGATCCCCACAGTTATAACAAGAACCTAGTGGGTAGTGAGGTCGTGCAGCTTGACCTTGTTGCTGAGCAAGAGGCTGAGCAACTTGTTGAGCCGGGTTTTGAGCTGCCCTATTCTGATTGGCAGGAATGCGACAGGTGTCAGCAAGATGACCAGATCTTCCACAGTTGGTGCAATGACGACACTGGAGGTGTGGTTGATGATGACCGTTACATCTGTTGCACAAAGGTGCATAGCCAAGATAAGGTTTCTTGGCGAGTGGTTGCGCAGGCTGATTTGGTGCGGCTTGTGCAGTAACGGCGAAATTTTGGGAAGCCTTACGCTTCCTAGAACCCTTCAAGGAACCCGAATCCTTACCCTTCTTGTTTTTACCTTTCTTGCTATCCTCTTTGTCAGATGACTGCTTCTTACCCTTGTCACCTTTTCTATGCAGCTTACCCTTTCGAACTTGCGACTCAGTCAATGTCGCTGATAGCTCGATTGCCTGACGGACTATGGTAGGGTTACTACCAGTAACGATGTCTTGTATGGAGTCAGGTAGGCCGTCGATATACCTCTCGATAGCCTTCTCGAGTGGGGTAACCATTGTTGGGCATAACAAACTCAACTCCTCATACCTATCAGTATACGCCCGGTGCTCGCCACTATCCTGTTTCAGATCATCAAACTCCCTTTCTAGAGCTCGCAGCTCATGGCGAGGACAAAACTCCCTCATCATAAGAGTCCTAAGTTCAGCCCATGTTTGTGCTAAAGCAACCTCAGCACCACGATCTCCATAACTCCGTTCCACCATGTGAGAGCCCTCTTCTGAAACACACTGGAAGCAAACTCGACTTTGCGATTATCAGGACACTAAACGTGACGGAAAGTATTCTCAATGCTCTCGAACCATTGAAGGAGCCCAGTTGCCCCTTCAGAACCACTGAACTTGAGTGGTTTAGCCGAGTTAAAACTCTTGAAATTGCATGGAGCATTATTGTTGTTGTTGGCTTGGTTCCATTGAGCAATAAGATTTGGGAATGCAGCAGCCATTTGCTGCGCGATGATTTCTGCCAGTTCGGCATTTGGTAGCGGATTTTCGCGTCGAGGAGGAATTCTAAAAGAGGAAACATGAAGGGAACGAGTGAGATGATTAGATGAAAAGAGCCAGATGAAATGAAATCAACAAAGGCAAAGATGGTGGTCATTCGTCCGTATCACAAAGCACACAAACGACTCACAGTGACTAATCAAAGTAAATGGGTCAAAAATAATGCTTCGCGAAGACATGCTCGCCTATAAGTGAACACTCACTCCAAGAATTCCCAGGTAAGAGTGACTGGTCCGATTATGGGGATTTGTACGAACACTCTAGCCTTAGACAGAAAACCCAGGGTACAGGCATTCACTCTTCCAGTTTGCACGTGTTCACACTATTTAGAACCCAAAACTTTTGATGAGATTTTGAAAAATTGGAAGGCACAAAGCCAAAAGAATCATTCAAAAACGGATGATAATTTTTTTTTTCAAAATCATTCAGAAAAAATTGAACGGTTCAAAACCTTACAATAAATTATTTAAAAATAGATGATTGATTTTCAAAAATCGTTTTGGAAAAGTTAGGTTCTTGTTTTGGTGATCACCTAAGGATAGGTGAAGTGCATGTTTTAAGATCTAAACACAAGATAACTTGTGTTGGCGTCCTAGAAAGGTTATAGTCTAGGTCAAAGCATTACTAATAACCTAATTCTCTATAACCATTGGCTCTGATACCAACTCTTCTATCACACCCCGACCACGTAAAACATCAAATCGTGGCGGAAACGTCGGGGAGTGTTGTAACAGAATTATTGTTTCACAACCATGGCATTTAAAAGTTATGTTTTATTCATCAAAGAAAGAGTTACATTGTCTTGAAATAACTGAAACAAAGAGTACATCACATAATTAAACTAGTTCTATCTTTATTTTAAGTCTCTAAGGCACAGGTCCGCCCTAGTGTGTCACGATCATCCTAAGCAGCAGCTCCTGAAAACACATGTGAAAATAGGTACGTCAGCATAAAAATGCCTGTGAGATACATAGGTTTTATGAAAATAGGATTCATGACTTGAGTTTAAAGAAATGTTTGATAAAAATTTAGTCATGAACCTTGTTAATTGTTTTGTTTTATAAATTATTTGAAAAACGATAGCAAAATCAGTTGATATGTATATATAAAAGAATATTGTATGGTTAAAAGAATAACCAAGTAAAAAGAGTTTGTGTAAACCAAGTTATTTGTAAAACAATGTTTAAGTGAAAATGTGTTGTAAATGTAATATGTCTAAACTGAAGTGGTTTAAATGACGCTACGATATGTAATATCATACAAGCACTTATATATAGGAAGTACCAGCGGCGTATCCACCATGCTTGTATTATATTACACACGCCTCGTTATTTAAGTCACTCAAACCAACCAACATTGTAAAATATCCATGTTTAGTCCAATAGTCAAATGTCACAGTATCTTTTTTGGGTAAAGGGTTACCCCGGTGATTCTATTAAAACAACCGCAAATAAGTACAAGTAGTGAGGATGTGTTCCACACTAGTTCATATACAGGACATGACACCCCAGTAGACGAAACAATACAAAAAAAACCAACAATAAAGACCTCATCCGCCATCATCAAAAATGAAATTGCCAGAAACCGGCAACCCCTTCACATGAAACAAAAAAAATCTACCCATTGGAGAATTTTGTGGAAAAGGTGCTAGCTTTTGCTCTCGAAGATGACGAATGTGTACACGAGGTCATAAATTCACTAGTTTCATTATAGACTTCAACGACCTCCTCCTCATCCGAATTGTAATGACCATAAAATTAAAATCATTATTCTAGAAATAAAAGAATAATAATAATTTATAATAAACTAAACATTTATCTTATGATCCATCCTTCTGTATATCAACCAAAACTATTATTATTATTTATAAATTATCCAATAGGAAACTCTAATTAAGACACCCAAGTAATTCTGTACAAACCCTAGAATTTTCAGAATTTTCAGAATCAGGATCAGAGCCCCTAAAACTAAGGGGGGGGGGGGGGTAAACCCTAGCTGATATTATCTTAACAGTTTTATGTGGAAATTAAATTTTAACGAATTGTCGACTCACCTGAGCTAGTTGGACACGTACCTACCCTACCCTAAAAGGTCACCCCTCGCGCCATGCGACAGGCACAAGGGGACCTGTCGCGACACGCGACAGGGACTATTTTTCATATATAAATAGGATTGTCTGGGACTTGAAATTGGGAGCTTGAATGACGTAAAACTTCGAAAAATACACTGAGTTATGCTCTGTTTTCCACAATTAACACACACGGATCACTAATCGACGCCGAAATCAGGGTAATAACTCGATCGCTACTACGATTCAATGTCCGATTGATTGAAATCAATCCAATGGATGTTTAAGTGCTGCTCAAATTTGGGTTATGCTTTGTCATTAGTCATGATTCCGATGGATGTTTAAGTAATTTCACTTTGTCATTAGTTGTGATTCCGATGAATGTTTAAGTGTTTGCACTTTGTCATTCGTTGTGAATCCGATGGATGTTTAAGTGATTTCACTTTGTCATTAGTTGTGAATCCGATGGATGTTTAAGTATCGCACTTTGTCATTCGTTGTGAGGATTTTAATCTCGTGAGTTATCGTAAATGCTGTATTAAGTTACTAACCTAGTTTGTGTGCATGTTATTTAAATTAGGTTAAAAGACTAATCAGTAGTCTAAACTCTGCCCGTATAAATCTGAAATATTATCACAAGGTAGCATCACTTTGGAATTATTAAGGTATGGATCCTTACCCTCACTCCTTATTGCTTCACATTCAAATTGTTATAAACCCATTAAATTCATATATCTTTTAAAACTCCTCACGTCTTTGATTATCGATTCATTTGACTGTTCGTTGGATTCCTATTCTAATCATAACCTTGGGTTTAGCTTTCATGTCATGCGATAGTATTATGTTAGTTGTACTCATTATCGCATGTTCCAATATATGTTACGTCTTGTTATGAAAAATACTTTGACAAGTTATATAAATAAGATCATTTGTACTCTGATACCCTGAGTATCGCTTCTCGTGGAGTGTCCCACGAGCATGTTGTTGCGGCATCAACATCATGTGCTCCATCCGTGACGGAGAGATCAGTTCACGGCGTCCCTAGGTACTAGTGAGGTACAAAGCTACTAGGAGGCGTATGGATCGATCCTAGGATTTAAGTTAAGGAGGTGGATAGCGGGTATGCCAACTCGCCATCTCGTGTGATAATTATGCAGGAGTAGCTACCTGTGTATTGTCACGTTTTAAGTTTGGCTCATGGGTACATCCGTATGATATGATTATGAAATTATGTTCTTGCATCATATCATTTTCGCATAAAGTTCCATCCGGATAGCATTTCATATAAAGCGTTATTTGTTATTTGAGCCTATTATTCCGTACTGAGCATTCGGCTCATTCCGTAAAATTTTTGTATATACAGGTTCACAGGTTACTTCGGGCGAGGTAAAGAGAGAAGAATAAAGCCTAGGAATAAATCTGAAGATGTTAGTTAATCAAGTCGAATGTGTCCGCTTGTATATTAACCTTAAATTTAGTTGTTGTGTGGTTGTATCTTTATCAAATAAATAAATGGAATTATGACTTTTGTTTATGATACTTTTATTGTGACACGTCAGCCCTTCCGGGTTGGGGTGTTACAGCTATGGTATCATAGCAAAGGCTCTTTCCTGTAGAAAACTTGAAGATAGTAATTAAAACCTGTGAGGAATGGGTAGATATCTATGATAGGATTCAACTTGGTCTCTTATTTTGTTTAACTCCTATGTCTATTCTTATAGATGCCTCCTCGTCGTCCGCCACGTAGGAGTACTCGTACTAACCATGTGCGTAACAACACTTCTTCGAATGAGACTCCAGTTGATCCAAACGTAATTAATGCTATCAACCAGGCTGTTGCCGGGTTGCTTCCAAACCTTGTTGCTCAAACAGCTGAGGCCGTTATTCAACAAACTCGTCATTCAGAACGTACTAAAACGAATCCAGTCTCTGGTGGAGAAATTCGTGAGAATGCCACGAACCATACTACATATAGTATAGACATATGGATCGCTAAATTCCAAAAACAAAAGCCGAAGTCCTTTAGTCACGCTACTAATCCAGTCGAAGCAAGAAACTGGATAGCTCATGTGGAAAAGATCTTCGGAGTTCTTGGAGTTCCGGAGCAATACAAAGTTAGATTGGCTACCTACAAACTCGAAGATGACGCACAAACTTGGTGGGAAGGATATAAGCAAGTCAAAGGAGGGGATGATTTCGACGCTAATCTTTCATGGGTCGACTTTCGTACCATCTTTTATGACAAGTATTTTTCTACCGCTGATAAAGAAGCTTATATTAGGGAGTATGCAGTGATTCGACAGGGGAGTTATGAACCAGCCTCTGAGTTCATTACTCGATTTTCAAAATTAGCTAGTATTGTAGGAGACGTTGCAGGATCAGCAGAAGTCCAGGCAGAGAAATGCAAGTGGGCAGTTAATGATCGAATTCGGAAATCGATCATGTACATGAAATTTAAGGATATCACCGAAGTTGCCGATGCAGTCAAAACTTTTGAGTTCGAGAGGAAAGAATTTTTATCTCGAATTGGTGATAATAAGAAGAGAAACAGAGAAGGACAATTTAAGCAGGAATTCGGCCAATCATCCACTACGCCACAGCATCAAGACCGCAAAGTGCAAGGAAATCAAAACTATGGAAATCAGGCACGCCCATGGCAACCTAGACCGCAAAACCCGAGGCCCGCTCAGAACCAGATTCAGTTGTATGCAGAACCTATTAGAGCTCAACCACTGAATCAGCATGTAAGCCCGAATCAAACTACATACCCTCTATGTAATACTTGTGGTAAGAGACATCAAGGCGTATGTCACCGAGGTACAGGAGCATGCTTTAGATGTGGCCAAACTGGACACATGATCAAGGAGTGTACAAAGAAAGACACTAAGAAGAATAACCAACCCAATGTTGGAGGAAGAGTTTTCGCACTTTCTGCTACTGACGCTACTAATGTCCCAGGTACTGTATCTGGAACCCTTCAGCTTGGTGAACGTAGTATCTATGTGTTATTCGATACAGGAGCGACCCATTCTTTAGTATCCCACTCGTTTACTAAGTACCTTCCGATAAGACCAACTCTCTTAAATCATACTTTAACCATTTCCACTCCCATGGAAAATTCATCCGTAATCACTTACGTATATAAAGATTGTCCGATCCGTATTGAATCTATTGTGTGTAAGGCTATTTCCAATACCCTCTATGTAATACTTGTGTTATTTTGATGTTATTCTAGGGATAGATTGGTTGTCTCGACATCGCGTAACTATAGATTGTCATTTCCGCCGTGTTATTTTAGGTAATCTTCATCATCCTGATATTATATATCAGGGAACTCAAGCTCATAAATCTCTTAAAATTATTTATGTGCTCAAAGCTCGAAAATTCATATCAAACGGCTGTGCTGGGTTCCTAGCATCGATTAAGGATACTTCTGCTAGTGTTAAGAGTATCGATAACCACTCCGTTTTTCGTGAATATCCTGATGTATTTCCGGATGAACTCTCGGGATTACCACCCGACCGTCAGGTAGAATTCACCATCGACTTGATCCCTGGTGCCGAACCTATTTCTAAAGCTCCATACCGTATGGCCCCGATGGAACTGAAGGAGTTGAAGGAACAATTGCAAGAATTGTTAGATCTGGGATTCATAAGACCCAGTGTTTCACCTTGGGGTGCTCCGGTCTTATTTTTGAAAAAGAAAGACGGTAGTATGCGTTTATGTATTGACTACCGAGAGCTGAACAAGATTACTATTCGTAATCAGTATCCTCTGCCTCGTATTGATGATCTCTTTGATTAACTTCAGGGGGCTCAGTTCTTTTCAAAAATCGACCTGAGGTCCGGGTACCATCAACTAAAGATAAAAAATGATGATGTTCCCAAGACCGCCTTTCGTACTCGTTATGGTCATTACGAATTCTTGGTTATGCCCTTTGGGCTAACTAACGCACCCGCAGTCTTCATGGATTTGATGAATCGCGTATTTCACAAATTCCTAGATAAATTCGTTATTGTTTTTATCGATGACATTTTGGTATATTCTAAGAGTCGTGAAGAGCATGAAGCACATCTACATGCAGTACTTGGAACCTTGCGGCATGAGAAGTTGTACGCGAAGTTTTCCAAATGTGATTTTTGGCTTAGCCAAGTGGCATTTCTAGGTCATGTCATATCAGCAGAGGGAATTATGGTAGACCCAACAAAGGTTGAAGCTATTACAAAATGGCCAAGACCCACTTCTGTTACCGAAATACGAAGTTTCTTGGGTCTTGCTGGCTACTACCGAAGATTTGTTGAAAAATTTTCGGTCATTGCTTTACCACTCACAAAACTCCTAAGGAAAGGGGTGAAGTACGCATGGAATGAGGAACAAGAGAAAAGCTTTGAAGAATTGAAGAAACGACTCGTATCCTCCCCAATACTCGCTCTCCCTTCTGGATCAGGAGGTTACCAAGTCTATAGTGATGCCTCAAAGAAAGGATTAGGTTGTGTGCTAATGCAACATGGGAAGGTTATCGCTTATGCCTCCCGTCAGTTGAAACCTTATGAAGTTAACTACCCTACACATGATTTAGAACTAGCCGCAGTCGTTTTTGCACTTAAGATTTGGCGACACTATCTGTATGGTGAGAGTTGTGACATTTTTACCGATCACAAGAGCCTCAAGTACATATTCACCCAGAAAGAGCTAAATATGAGGCAAAGAAGGTGGTTAGAACTTTTAAAAGATTACGACGCAAATATTCAATACCATCCAGGCAAAGCCAATGTTGTAGCTGACGCGTTGAGCCGAAAGAATTCCGGGACTATATCTTGCTTACAAATTCAGCCTCGTATTAGGAGGGATCTCGAAAGGATGAACATTTGGCTTCAGGTTAGTAAATCTAATGGATATCTAGCTAAAATGCAGATTGAACCCGACCTCATATCACGGATCAAAGATGCACAAAAGCAAGATGGAGAACTTTGGGCAATTGTGCAAAATCTTGAGGTGGGTAAGCAATCTGAATTTAGTATCGACCATAATGGGGTGATTTGGTGCGGTAAGAGACTTTGTGTACCCGATGACTCCACTCTTCGTGAGTCATTGTTAGCCGAAGCTCACAGCTCACCATTTTCAATTCACCCAGGATCTACCAAAATGTATCGAGACTTAAGACAGAACTTCTGGTGGAATGGCATGAAGGAAGACGTTGCTCGATACGTAAGTAAATGTCTCACTTGTCAACAAGTGAAAATTGAACACAAACGAGCAAGCGGTCTGTTGCAGCCATTGGATATTCCCATATGGAAGTGGGATGAGATCACAATGGATTTTGTTACCGGTTTGCCTATGACATTCAAGAAGAATGATGTTGTATGGGTTGTTGTCGATAGATTGTCAAAGTCAGCACATTTTCTCCCGATTCAGCAAGGATTTTCGGTTAATAAGTTATCCGAAATATTTCTTCAAGAGATTATTCGACTCCATGGCACACCATCTTCCATTGTTTCCGATAGAGACCCACGTTTCACCTCACGATTTTGGAAAGGTTTTCAGGCAGCTTGGGGTACACGACTGAAGTTTAGTACGGCTTTCCATCCACAAACAGATGGGCAGTCGGAACGCACGATTCAGACCTTGGAAGACATGCTCCGAGCATGTGCACTTGAATGGTCTGGAAACTGGGATGAATATCTATGCCTTGTTGAGTTCGCTTACAACAATAGTTAGCAAGCAAGTATTGGCATGGCACCTTTTGAGCTATTATATGGTCGGAAATGTCGCGCACCGATTTGCTGGGATGAAGTAGGAGAAAAGATTATTGAAGGGCCAGAACTAGTTCAGATTACAAACGAAAAAGTCACTATGGCACGAGAAAAACTGAAAGAAGCTCAGAGCAGACAAAAGAGCTATGCAGATCAAGATAGACGACCACTCGAATTTAAAATTGGTGACCACGTATTCTTAAAGGTATCACCTTGGCGTGGCATTCGTAGATTTGGAATTAAAGGGAAGCTTAGTCCTCGTTTCATAGGACCGTTTGAAATCCTTGAAAGAATTGGAGAAGTATCATATCGACTAGCTCTACCGCCTCAACTCTCTCACGTTCATAACGTTTTTCATGTCTCCTCATTAAGAGGATATAATTATCATCCACTCCATGTCATTAGTTATCCGTTAATTACAATTCACGAAGATTTGTCCTACGAAGAGGAACCAGAAGCCATCTTAGATCGACAAGAAAGGGTTATGCGTAGGAAAGTAATTCCGTTTGTTAAAGTCCTCTGGAAAAATCACTCTGAACGCGAAGCAACATGGGAATCTGAAGAATCAATTCACTCTCTATACCCTAATCTATTCTAGCAATAGAATTTTAGTTGAGGTAACAGTGAACCTTGCTCTTTGATCTATGTTCATTTGTTTCTGTTTATGGTCATACATGCTTTGCCTTATGTGAATATATTTTAGTTATGATTAAGCATGTTTATGTAGGAGACATCAGTACCAATAGTCACTCTTGTTATCTGTAAGTTTTCTGCATGATTAAATATGTTATTAAGATACGTAGTGGAAGAACCATTAGGACATGATGGTAAGGTAATTGACAATTATGGTCATGAAGGTAATTATGAATTTCAGATATACATATGTGTTAGGAGATTCTTGTTATATAAGTTAGTAACTCTGCTATGAAAGTTTCGTTTCCGTTACTTATGCGATATGTTATATTCTTATTTGAAAATTTTCGAGGACGAAATTTCTTTTAAGGGGGTAATAGTTGTAATGACCATAAAATTAAAATCATTATTCAAGAAATAAAAGAATAATAATAATTTATAATAAACTAAACATTTATCTTATGATCCATCCTTCTGTATATCAACCAAAACTATTATTATTATTTATAAATTATCCAATAGGAAACTCTAATTAAGACACCCAAGTAATTCTGTACAAACCCTAGAATTTTCAGAATTTTCAGAATCAGGATCAGAGCCCCTAAAACTAGGGGGGGTAAACCCTAGTTGATATTATCTTAACAGTTTTACGTGGAAATTAAATTTTAACGAATTGTCGACTCACCTGAGCTAGTTGGACACGTACCTACCCTACCCTAAAAGGTCACCCCTCGCGCCACGCGACAGGCACAAGGGGACCTGTCGCGACAGGGACTATTTTTCATATATAAATAGGATTGTCTGGGACTTGAAATTGGGAGCTTGAACGACGTAAAACTTCGAAAAATACACTGAGTTATGCTCTGTTTTCCACAATTAACACACACGGATCACTAATCGACACCGAAATCAGGGTAATAACTCGATCGCTACTACGATTCAATGTCCGATTGATTGAAATCAATCCAATGGATGTTTAAGTGCTGCTCAAATTTTGGTTATGCTTTGTCATTAGTCGTGATTCCGATAGATGTTTAAGTAATTTCACTTTGTCATTAGTTGTGATTCCGATGAATGTTTAAGTGTTTGCACTTTGTCATTCGTTGTGAATCCGATGGATATTTAAGTGATTTCACTTTGTCATTAGTTGTGAATCCGATGGATGTTTAAGTATCGCACTTTGTCATTCGTTGTGAGGATTTTAATCTCGTGAGTTATCGTAAATGCTGTATTAAGTTACTAACCTAGTTTGTGTGCATGTTATTTAAATTAGGTTAAAAGACTAATTAGTAGTCTAAACTCTGCCCGTATAAATCTGAAATATTATCACAAGGTAGCATCACTTTGGAATTATTAAGGTATGGATCCTTACCCTCACTCCTTATTGCTTCACATTCAAATTGTTATAAACCCATTAAATTCATATATCTTTTAAAACTCCTCACGTCTTTGATTATCGATTCATTTGACTGTTCGTTGGATTCCTATTCTAATCATAACCTTGGGTTTAGCTTTCATGTCATGCGATAGTATTATGTTAGTTGTACTCATTATCGCATGTTCCAATATATGTTACGTCTTGTTATGAAAAATACTTTGATAAGTTATATGAATAAGATCATTTGTACTCTGATACCCTGAGTATCGCTTCTCGTGGAGTGTCTCACGAGCATGTTGTTGCGGCATCAACATCATGTGCTCCATCCGTGACGGAGAGATCAGTTCACGGCGTCCCTAGGTACTAGTGAGGTACAAAGCTACTAGGAGGCGTATGGATCGATCCTAGGATTTAAGTTAAGGAGGTGGATAGCGGGTATGCCAACTCGCCATCTCGTGTGATAATTATGCAGGAGTAGCTACCTGTGTATTGTCACGTTTTAAGTTTGGCTCATGGGTACATCCGTATGATATGATTATGAAATTATGTTCTTGCATCATATCATTTTCGCAGAAAGTTCCATCCGGATAGCATTTCATATAAAGCGTTATTTGTTATTTGAGCCTATTATTCCGTACTGAGCATTCGGCTCATTCCGTAAAATTTTTGTATATACAGGTTCACAGGTTACTTCGGGCGAGGTAAAGAGAGAAGAATAAAGCCTAGGAATAAATCTGAAGATGTTAGTTAATCAAGTCGAATGTGTCCGCTTGTATATTAACCTTAAATTTAGTTGTTGTGTGGTTGTATCTTTATCAAATAAATAAATGGAATTATGACTTTTGTTTATGATACTGTTATTGTGACACGTCAGCCCTTCCGGGTTGGGGTGTTACACGAATCCTGCTTGTCACTACTAGTCTGCGTAGCTTTTTTCTCCACACGACCCACAGTACTACCTCCCTTATTACCATCATCGTCCTTAAGAATGTCAAACGGATTTGACGTTGAAACCTGGTTATTCATCGGACTCCTCAAGGACGATTTTGGTTTAGGTTTGACAACTGGTCTGTACACTACCTTAGGCTTCTGATTTTTCATATGGAGGCCTTGGTTATTAACTTTCTTTTTCTTAGCACCCACATCCTGAAAATCATCATTATTCTTTCCAGAATCCCCACTTGAATTAACCTGAGGGTTCTTTGGGCATGAGCTATCGTCATGACCAAACACACAGCAAGAGGAGCACCTAAGAGGCTCCCAATCATACTCAATTTTGACCTCTATCTTTGAATAACCGTTACCATCCAAAGATGGAATTGCAACAGTAACACACTTCTTTAACTCAGCATCTGCCTGAACTTCAATAAGCGCTCTAGCATAGCTGCTTCTTCCCCAAGACTCAGCACACATCGTGGCAGTATACGAATCCAACATCTTAGGATTCCCAATCTTAGAAGCAACTAAGCTAAGGCCATCCTCGGTAAAAGCCGCTAACGGCACATCATGCATCTTGACCCAAACTGGAACAACTTTAATATCCTCTTTTTCCATCTTTAAAGAAGCCGACCATTCCTTCAAGATTATCGGTACATTTCTGATCAACCAAGGCCCGTCCTCTAACATTTGACTCATCCCTTCCTTAGTTTTAAACTTAAAGAAAAAGAACCCGTTTGCATTCATCATTAGCCGTGACAGACCATATTTAACCCAGTTGTTTTTAGCAAAATAATCGACCACAGGAAATGCCAACCGTTTACCCAGAAGATATCCATACAAAGTGTTAGCATACCTATCATTGACTTGTTGAACCGATGACAACGGAACAACAACATCAGCACCGTCAACTGTTTCGGTGGATTCCATCGCCCTGAAGTTCACCTTAGCATTCTCCTTGGCGTTCTTAACAATGTTAGCGAAAGATGTAGGATTTGCAACCCCCGTATTTCGTGATTTTCCTTGTGCATCCGACACATACATTCCATCGAGACCTAATACAGGTGAATATCCCATATTTGGATAATCCCAACAATGTTCCGATCGCTCAACAGCCGGTTTCGCAAACCTCCCCTGATCGGCCGACAACTTCACTCCATCCACACCTGTTGTTGATGAACCTAGATTATTCAATTGAACCGGTAAAGTGACCTTTGTGAGTTCATCAATGATGTTTATACCACGTTTTGGCTGCACAGTGTTACCATCAACATCCAGAATACGACCGGCTATCTCTTTAAATGTCAGCGGCGGCCTCCCACCAGATTTCAATCGATCATCCATTACAAAGTTGACAACTCTCTATACCCCTACGGAAGAAAAAAAGCAAGCACCAAGAACCCACACGAACCAGATGACAACGAACAAACAGAAAACCGCAACCCTAAACTAGCTGAAGCCCTAACCCATGATTCTTACAAATCAGACAGAAAACTGATAAATCAAGGCTAATCGATCAACAAATCAATCCAATATGCTCGAATCAGAAAGTGAAGGCGGCGATTTTAAATAAAACAGAAAACCCTAGCCGAAAATCAAACAATTCCGCAAAACAGATTGTGAATTAGATGTTAGAACCTCTAATCGCTGATCTGATCTTGAAGAATCATGCTGAAAAAACTAGGGTTTCAAGAAGAGTAGAGGTCGCCATAGCTAGAGAGAGAATTAGGGTTTCCGCCGGATCATTAGTTTTGTTTGTGAATCCGCCAAATGTCACAGTATAACCCAAGTCAAATATAAATCATGTAATGTGTAAACAAAAGTTATGTATGGTAAGTAAAATGAGACTACTTAAACCACAAGTAAAATGTACAAAACAAAGTATTTTGAATAAACCAAAAGTTATGTTTTGTAAAGTAAATGCATGTTTTATTGATACAAACACTTATGCGGTAAGTTAACGCATACATTCAAGCCTTGAGACAACAGGATAACCTTAGAGTAAAGATTATCAAAGTAAAATATTTTCGGATTCAGTCATTCCTTACACCCAAACAAACCTAGGATGTCAGGAACGGGATTTGTCAAGTCCTATGGTACCATTACTTACTACCGAGCGGCGTAGCTAATGTTAATGAATGTAGTTTTAGTCCCGTTGTACAAACCAAATGTCATACCAAAAACAAACATGTAATGAAAGTAATGTACTAAGTATGCTAAGTTAACATACAAAGCAGAAAAGTCATGTAAATCAATGTGCTAAATATGCTAAGTTAACATACAAAGCAGAAAAAGTCATGTAAATCAATGTGCTACCATGTCAAGTAAACATATATAGCAAAAGAAGATGTAATGTAAAACAATGTGCTAAATATGCTAAGTAAACATACATAGCAAAACAAAAATGAAATTATGTATTAATAGTGTACTAATGAACATAGCAAGTATATGATATGAAAACATGGAAAGCACGAAAATAACAAGTAGGCACATGTGTTTCACCCCAAAATGTTTGAAAAACAGTAAAAGAGGGGTCTATGTACTCACTTGAGATTGCTCAATAGACTTTAGATATCCACCAAGCAAAGCTAGAAGATCACGGAATCAAACGACACCTAATATAGGTAACTACATTAATAAAAGGACCTATTCGGAGGATCGGGTAGCATGAGGGTTCGTAAACCAAATGAGTGTAGGAACTCATGTAATATGGTTTAACAAAGCCTACATACTAAAACGAAACTTATCCTAAGTGCTTTTGACCCGTTACGACCCGTTTAGGTAGCTTATGCTACTTTAACGCGTCGTTCGCGTAAAACGCGTTCGGGACGCCTAACTAGTCCTATGACAAGTAATATATGCCTCAACATGTCTAATATTGTTGCTAAATCAGTTTAGATGTCAAAGTTTGGGTTACATATGCTTAGAATGAATTTTGGCGTAAAAAGGGCATTTTGGTAATTTACCTAAGGCATATATACTACCTATCATACAACTACTTAAACGACGTGACCATAAGGTATAACCTCGGAAGGTTATTCCCTATACAACTATGGTCACCTAAAGTGTTTGGTCGGATCCTAATGATCGGCCAAATGGGTCGGGTTCGAAAGCATAAGCGATTGATTAGATCGCTTACCATTACGACCCTAGACATGCACAAATCTAAAAGTGACGAGCTAAACATGCTAGAACATGTTTACTCAAGTTAGAAAACAGGTTTTGATATCAAAACAAATGGTTTTGATACCCTAGAGTAGTTTGGTTACAAAATACGCAAGAATACGTATTTTGGCCGAAACTACGACTCATCACTGAGCCTAGATAATGTGGTAATCAGTAGGTATAGTCACTAGGGACTATAACCATCGTGATTACGCTCACGTTATGAAGTTCAAATGAACTTCGCATTGACCATAAACTGGTCAATGCAGAAAGTCAAACAAAGTTTGACTTTCATGCTAAAAACGCATAAAAGAACGAAGGAATACTTACAGAGGGTCCCCGCAAGTTTTGAACCCGATTTACCCTCAGGTATGAAGTGTGAACTCCAACTTAGAGGGCCAAAATCAGATTCAAATGTGGGTTTGAGCAAATGGGGTGGAGGGGTATTTATAGTTTTCGTAGAACCGTTAGGATCGTTTCTTGAAAACCGAGATTCAATCCCAGCCGTACACATCAAGCCCATTGTTTTTCAAAACCAGGGGAGCCTCCAAACCAGCCCATAGATGCATCAAAACCATGTGCAAAGGTGGGTAGCAGCTGGAACAAGCTGGAAAACATATTCTGCTGAACTGGGGACACCTTACGGACCATATGGTCCTCCCCCTTACGGACCGTAAGCTGGTCTGCAGACCAGCAACTTTCAAAGTTGACAGTTTTGGTCCCTGTGCGGGTATGGTCGTGTTTTGGCACTTCTAACACCCGTCAAACCCATTTTTAAGCTCCCTAAGGATGTTAAAGTATGGGGAACATGAAACATGCTCAAAAATATGTCGAATGTCGGTTCGTTTGGCCGTACGATCGCGTTGTCCGGTAAATTAAGACGGAATGCGCACGAACGCGAAAAACGATCCAAATTGCACGACGAATGGATTTTTCTTATGCCTGTTGGAGTCTGTATGCCCACGACACATATTAGATTGATGTGGCTAGTACGTTATGATCCAAGTCGAGTCATACCCAAATACAAGCTAGACAAACACTTATATTATTTATTTGTGATATGATCAAACAAATAAATAAATATTAACACTTATAATATTTAGAAATTGGTTTTCTAAATAATTACACTTGAGAAACTAATAAATTATATGGATAATTTATTTTGAGAGAATAATTTATTTTGTTATTTAATGGGTTAAATAACATAATAAAGATAGTATAAGTCTTATAACATGTGATGTTATAATTTTATAAAAGTTATAAAGTTAATCAAGACTTAAATTATTTTATAAAAGAATTTTTTTTATAAAATAAAAGGGTGGGCCGCCCCCCCCCCCCTTGGTGTTCTTCCCAAACATTTTTGTCCAATCACATTACATGCAATTCGCATGGTTAGAAGGGTCTTGATTGGGTGGTCTTCTCAAGACCATTTTGGTCCAATAAGCTCTCATGCACTTGCATGTGTAAGAAGCATGGTTACTGGCCAAAAAGGAGATGCACATCTCTCATGGGTTTAAAAGGATTAAGATGGCAAAAATCAAAAGTAAAAGAGTTGTTCTTGCTCTCTAAAAAATCGGCCATCATAAGGGTATCTCAAGTGTTCTGGTTTTGATATTTTTAGTGTTAAAAATCCTAGCTAATCTCGTGGTGTTTGTTGGAAGCTTGGGGTATACAAGCTTGAGGCCTTCTACTCTTGAAGGCAACCATTCTTGAAGTATCATCCGTTTCAAGTTCTTTACTCCAAGAAGGTAGTTTTCTAAACATCCTATGGTTGTGTATGATAGTATGCATGTTCATATATGGATCCGGGTTTTGGGATTTTTCATATAAATGGAATTTATATTTTAAAAGTTAACATGTTTTAAATATTATTTCCGCTGCGTTTTTATTTCATATGGATGAAATTGCTTTGATAAACATGTTAAAATCCCAACAATGGTATCAGAGCCGCTTATATGAGTGTATGCTTCAATAGATTAAAAATTTCGGGTTTGAATAAAACCCTATGGCCGAAAATTTTAACATGGTTAACCCTTTGTTTTTCAAGATTATTTTCTTACATGCATAAGGGAATCTTGAAAAATTATTTCACATGGATGATTTGTTTGTTTGGACAAAACTTACCTTTTCGGTTTTTTGTACATAGCCGAAAATGTTCATAAAAGGGAACCATTTATTTTATGCTTCTTGTAATTTATATAAATATATATGTGGATATATATTTTGGTGCATATAACCTAGCCATGACCTTGTGTTGAATGATTGTGTTGTGATTCATTTAATTATTATTTCAATGGGTTGTAATAATTATTATTTTGTTCTTCCATTTGTAATTATTTTTTCATTTGGCATGTAAAATAAATAGATTAAGTGCATTTTATTTTACTAGAAAAAAATGTATTAGGATATATTTTGTAAAAGAAGATGCACACAAAAATACGGTTTTGGTTTGGCCATATTCGGTCCAAAGAACTTCATCGTTCTCAACGGGATTTTAACCCGATAACCAAAACACATTTTTTAAGTCCAAATGAGTTTGGAGCTGAATTTAAAAGATATTTGGAAGCTCAAAGAAGGTGGAGAAATCACAACACAAGAAGGAGACTTGAAGCATTTGGATGCAGGATCAAGTGGGAGTTCATCGGCACATTACTTGTGTCATTTTTCACCCTTTAGGAAGGACCTTTTGGCACACTTGTTTCGGCTAACAAGTGTTGTCAAAAATAGTTGGCTATGGTTATGCACCTATTGTTATGTATGATATGCTTGTTTGGTTGCTTATTTTGTTGTTTTAGATGATATGTCGATATGCATGACTTAACAAACTAATAATCAACAACAAGCGTAAAAATGGTTCTTAACAAAATCATTAAAATGGTTAATAAAGGTTTTATTAAAAATTAATGATTTTTATAATAAAATGGGTTTTATTAAAAAGAACCTTGAAAATTAGTTTTCACTAAAATACCATGAATTTGAATGCATGCAAACATATGGTACATAAAACATTTTCTAAACTAGAATTTTGAAATATTAAAAACCCTTTTATAAAACAAGTCAAACACCATCCTTTTATACAACACTCGAAACACTTGGGAACTCTTATTGTAGGATAAAGGTCACCTAACCACATTCGAGGGAACTTGTATGTTCGAGGTGGGTTTACCATGTTTGTGGGATAAAGGTCACCTAACCACTTATGTGTATAAACTCTCACGTGTGTGTAAGTTGGACGACTTGATTTGGAAACCATGAACTTAGGGTCACCGAAGCATGGGGAACAAAGGTGTTGATGGGATTAAACATGCCAACTAAACATAAAGATGTTTAACCGATCCCATATGGCTAGAAATTGCAAAGAGTTGCAATTGTCAAACGTTGACTACCTTGTTAATTTAAATAGAGGGATAAAGGTCACCTAACCAATATTTAAATGTAACGTTGGATTCTAGATTTTAATTATTAATTGTCTTTAAGACATAAAAGGGTATTAATGATTAAAATATAATAATATCGAAAATACTAAAATTAAACTTGTTAAATTTTGTAGATGGCCGCTAACAATGCAAACCCGATTAACCAAACCGTCCGAAACCTATCACTAAGAACCATCCTTGAAAAGGATCGTCTCAACCATAATGTGGAAGATGGCCGCTAACAATGCAAACCCGATTAACCAAAAACTTCATGGATTGGTTTCGAAACTTGAGAATCGTTCTCAAGCAAGAGAAGATATCCTATGTGTTGGACGATCCTATTCCCGATGAACCTAACGTGGAAGATGTGGAAGCCTACAACGATTGGGTTAAGTATACCGAGGACGCCATGCAAGCCTCATGCCTAATGTTGGGAACTATGATTCCCGAAATTCAAAAGGATTTTGAACATCACGGGGCATACGACCTGATTACCCAGTTAAAGGAAATGTTCCTACAACAAGCAAGGGTAGAACGCTTCGAAACTGTTCGGGCGCTTCATGCATGTCGAATGGAGGAAACCCAATCGGTGTTATCTTATGTTCTAAAGATGAAAAGCCACATTGATCGCCTCGAACGGCTAAATTGTCCCGTCTCTAAACAGTTGGCTACAGATTTGATCCTCAACTCTTTAACAAAGAAATTTGAAAGCTTTGTAATGAATTACAACATGAATGGATGGGACAAGAGCATTGGTGAACTTCATGCAATGCTCAAGACGGCCGAAGCAAGAATGGGCAAAAAGGCTTTACCCGTCCTATCGATCAATGAAGGAGGCAACAAGAAGAGGCCCCACCCCGACTCTAAAGCAAACTATGCTAAAAGAAAGGGACACGTCAAGGGAAAGGGAAAGGGAAAAGCTAAAGCAGAACCCGCCAAACCAAAAGAGAAGAAGCAAAAGGTTGCTACGAATGACCCATGTTTTGAATGTGATGAGATAGGACATTGGAAGAGAAATTTTCCGACCTATCTCAAAGAGTTGAAAAACAAGAGGGATGCAGGGCAAACCTCAGGTACTATCTTTATGATACATGTTGAGCTTAATGTTATTTCTTCTAACACATGGGTACTAGATACCGAATGTGGAACTCACATTTGCAATTCGTTGCAGGGGTTCAAAAGAAATAGACATTACAAGAAGGGAGACGCTAGTCTCTTTATGGGGAACGGAGCAAAAGTTGAAGTTGAAGCTCAAGGAGACTACGTTTTAGAGCTTCCAAGTGGTTTGGAAGTTATTTTGAAGAATGTTTTGTATGCTCCTAATTTAACTAGGAACATAATTTATGTTTCCCTTTTGAGACAATGTGGTTTTAAATTTGAATTTGTTAACCAAGACATTTATGTTTCTATGAATGATGTGTTTTATTTTAAAGCTATGTCTTTAAATGGTATTTATGAATTAGATCATGATAACGCATCATACGATAGCTCAATGTACCAAGTAACCAACAAGAAACTCAAAATAGATTTGAGTGATTCCTACCTTTGGCATTGTCGCCTTGGACATATAAGCAAGAATCGCATGCACACACTTCAGAAAAATGGTCTTTTGAATACAAATGAAGATAATTCATTTGATGTATGCGAATCTTGTTTACAAGGCAAAATGACCAAGACACCCTTTAGTGGGACTTTCGAAAGGGCTAAAGACTTACTAGGTATCATACATTCAGATGTATGTGGTCCTTTTAAGCCGATGACTAGGAATGGTGAAAGATACTTCATTACCTTTACCGACGACTATAGTCGTTATGGTTATGTGTATTTACTAAGGCACAAGGATGAAGCATTTGAAATGTTCAAAGACTTCAAAATTGAAGTTGAAAATCAACTCAAGAAAACAATCAAAGTCCTTCGCACCGATAGAGGAGGTGAATACCTTAGTGGTGCTTTTCAAGATCATCTTAGGAGTTGTGGGATTATCTCACAACTTACTCCACCCGGAACACCACAACACAATGGTGTGTCTGAAAGGAGAAATCGAACTCTATTAGATATGGTTCGATCTATGATGGCTAGAAGCACATTGCCTCTATCGTTTTGGGGTTACGCTTTGCTCTCCGCAGTCCGTATACTAAATATGGCCCCAACCAAGAAAGTGGAAAAGACACCTTTTGAAATACGGCATGGAAACCCTCCATCATTATCATTCTTAAGGATTTGGGGTTGTGAAGCTTATGTTAAGCAATACACTCCATATAAATTGGAAGTCCGGTCTACTAAGTGTATCTTTGTAGGATATCCTAAAGATGATATAGGATATTATTTCGACGACCTAACCGAGCAAAAGGTATTTGTTGCTCAAAAGGGTAAGTTCTTAGAAGCTAAGTTCCTTATGGAAGGAACTAGTGGTAGAACAGTGGAACTTGAGGAGGATCAAGAACCACAAGACGATACACGTTTGGTTGATACTAGCACTCAACAAGAGGTTGTTGAAAACGATCAAGAGGTTGATCAGAACACACAAAATGTTCGCAGATCTGGTAGAATTAGTAATCCACCTGAAAGATATGGATTTTTAATGGATGGATGCTACCTGGTAGATTCAGATGAACCAACCACATACCATGATGCAATGTCAAAATCCGATTGTGACAAATGGCTTGAAGCCATGAACATAGAGATGCAATCCATGTATGACAACCAAGTTTGGGAATTGGTTGTGCCACCACTCAACTCCAAAGTAGTTGGAAGTAAGTGGGTTTTCAAGAAGAAAACAGATATGCATGGTAACTTGGATACTTATAAAGCAAGACTTGTAGCAAAAGGTTTCACTCAAACTCAAGGGATTGATTATGATGAAACCTTCTCGCCTGTGGTGATGCTAAAGTCAATCAGGATATTATTTGCCATAGCTGCATATTATGACTATGAGATATGGCAATTGGATGTCAAAACGGCTTTTCTTAATGGATATCTTGATGAAGATGTCTATATGGTTCAGCCTGAAGGTTTTGTCGATCCAAAACATCCTGATAAAGTATGCAAGTTAAAGAAATCAATCTATGGATTGAAACAAGCATCTAGAAGTTGGAATCACCGTTTTGATGAAGAAATTAAGAATTTTGGATTCATCAAGAACGGCGATGAAGCTTGTGTGTACAAGAAGGCTAGTGGGAGTATCATCACCTTCTTAGTACTGTATGTCGATGACAGTCTACTATTTGGGAATGACATTCCAACCATCGAAGGTGTAAAACCCTGGCTTGGAAGTTGTTTTTCCATTAAGGATCTTGGTAAAGTCGCCTACATTCTGGGAATAAAGGTCTATTGGGATAGATCAAGGCGCTTGATAGGTTTAAACCAAAGTGCATACATTGACAAAGTCTTGAATAGGTTCCAAATGGAGAACTCTAAGAAAGGTTTTGTACCTATTCAAAAGGGGACTATATTGAATACATCTCAATGTCCAAGCTCAAAGGATGAGCAAGAGAAAATGAAAGGAGTCCCATATGCATCTGCTATAGGATCCATCATGTATGCAATGATATGCACTAGACCGGACGTGTCATGCGCCTTGAGCATGACGAGTAGATACCAGCAAAATCCAGGTATCAGTCATTGGAAGGCTGTTAAGAGTATATTAAAATACCTTAGAAGGATTAAGGATATGTTTTTAATATATGGATCTGGCGAGGAGGAACTCGTTTTAAAGGGTTACACGGACGCGAGTTTCCAAACCGATCGAAGTGATTCTCGATCGCAATCCGGGTATGTCTTCATTTTAAATGGAGGAGCAGTCTCTTGGAAGAGCTCAAAACAAGACGTGGTAGCATTGTCCACTACAGAATCAGAATACATCGCCGCTTTATTGGCAGCCCAGGAAGCTGCATGGTTGAAGAAATTTATAGCCGACCTAGGGGTGGTCCCTACCATTCAAGACCCCTAGAGATCTTTTGTGATAACGAGGGTGCGATTGCTCAAATCAAGGAACCTCGTGCACACCAAAAGACTAGACATATCGAGCAGAGATTCAACTACATAAGGGATGAAGTTGAAAAAGGAAAGATATGTATCCGCCAAGTTCACACCGATCAAAACATTGCGGATCCACTCACGAAGCTCCTTGACAGGGCAAAACATGAGGGTCATACATGTGTCTTAGGACTTCGATATTCCAGTGATTGGATTTGATCTATTTTGTATTTGGATATTGAAACAATTGTTAAATTAACTCTTTTATGGTATTTTGAGTTACGTTTCATATTAGCATGTTTAAATCCGTGAATAAGTTAATTATTCTAAATGTCCGTAGTCGATCATAATTGTGGGAACAAATATGAATGTAAGACTATTATGAACTTGGATTGGTGGATATTCATTTAGAATGAATATAGAGCAAAGAGTTGCTGCCAAAGTTCATAGATATTTGTGGGATACAAATATTGGACTGACTCGCTCTCAAATATTACTGCATGGAATCATTTGTGATTGATCATAAGTAAATTTTGAGTAAAGGCGAATATCATACTATCCTCTGACCTGAGATACATATTGGGTCTTGATATTCACCAAGTGTTATACCTTGACCTAGTTCTTGGCTGTCTGTAGCAAGGCAGTACTTAAGGCTAAACTCAGGTGTGGTACAAGGTGATTGTGAGAGACGTATGTAGTCAAGAAGGGATTTGTTCCTCTTATTCGTTGAGAGTAAGATGTCTAAGGCCTGCTAAAGTTAAATCAAACAGAGAGTGATCACTCTATGTCTCTGGATTTAACATGACATCTGTAACGAAAGGATAAATGATAGATTCACCTAAATCATGTTCAAGTAAGGGACTTGAAGGGGATGATGTTATTGAATGGGAAATATAGTCATACGTATTAGGGGTAGTAAACTATAGTTAGGTGGTCTTTACTACTTGCATCAATCTTCTATGTATCTTGTGCAAGTGGGAGATTGTTGGAGTCTGTATGCCCAAGACACATATTAGATTGATGTGGCTAGTACGTTATGATCCAAGTCGAGTCATACCCAAATAAAAGCTAGACAAACACTTATATTATTTATTTGTGATATGATCAAACAAATAAATATTAACACTTATAATATTTAGAAATTGGTTTTCTAAATAATTACACTTGAGAAACTAATAAATTATATGGATAATTTATTTTGAGAGAATAATTTATTTTGTTATTTAATGGGTTAAATAACATAATAAAGATAGTATAAGTCTTATAACATGTGATGTTATAATTTTATAAAAGTTATAAAGTTAATCAAGACTTAAATTATTTTATAAAAGATTTTTTTTTTATAAAATAAAAGGGTGGGCCGCCCCCTGGTGTTCTTCCCAAACATTTTTGTCCAATCACATTACATGCAATTTGCATGGTTAGAAGGGTCTTGATTGGGTGGTCTTCTCAAGACCATTTTGGTCCAATAAGCTCTCATGCACTTGCATGTGTAAGAAGCATGGTTACTGGCCAAAAAGGAGGTGCACATCTCTCATGGGTTTAAAAGGATTAAGTTGGCAAAAATCAAAAGTAAAAGAGTTGTTCTTGCTCTCTAAAAAATCGGCCATCATAAGGGTATCTCAAGTGTTCGGGTTTTGATATTTTTAGTGTTAAAAATCCTAGCTAATCTCGTGGTGTTTGTTGGAAGCTTGGGGTATACAAGCTTGAGGCCTTCTACTCTTGAAGGCAACCATTCTTGAAGTATCATCCGTTTCAAGTTCTTTACTCCAAGAAGGTACTTTTCTAAACATCCTATGGTTGTGTATGATAGTATGCATGTTCATATATGGATCCGGGTTTTGGGATTTTTCATATAAATGGAATTTATCTTTTAAAAGTTAAGATGTTTTAAATATTATTTCCGCTGCGTTTTTATTTCATATGGATGAAATTGCTTTGATAAACATGTTAAAATCCCAACAATGCCAAACACTAAAATAAAATATTTTAATGCTTACATAAATTTTTGGATGTCCGGATGTATTCAGAACGTAAGTTATGCGCGAAAATGCAAACTTATGCACTTTTTGACGCTTTTAGTCCCTGAATGAGCATAAAGTTTATTTTAGCACACCGAACCCCTCAAAGCTTATTTCTAAGCTATGTAAAGGATATTTAGGGTGTGTTTAACTTATGATCAAGTTCCGGAATGTTTGTTACAGTTCAAATTGGCATACTTTCGCAGTTTGTCGAATTTAGTCCCTGTAAGCGAATAGACTTGATTTTGCCATACCAAAGCCTTCAAAACTTATTTCTAAGTTATGTAAAGGTTATTTAAGGTATGTTAAGCATATGATGATGTTTCGGAGTGTTTTTTGCGTTAAACTGATTACGTTTACGCACCAGTTTGCGTATAACTCTCTAGAAAGCGATATAGAGTTTGAAATTGAATAAAAGTCAAAACATGAAAAATGTCAAACATAAACAAACAAACATTGGGATCAAATAACCTTATTTCATTGATAACTGAACTGTTTACAATGATTACAAGCACAGATGTCACATGGCACAACAAACAACACATCATATTCATTGAACCGGATGTATTACAATTCCATCTTCTAATTCTGTCTTGCGTCCACAGTTTCCTTTGAAAAATCAACCAGCATTGAAACGAGTGTCTAGGAATATTACATCTGGACCAGACCACCGTCGACCAAGCAGCATCAGCTCCCCGAGAACGAGTAGTCTCCCACACTAACTTTGAAGTGAACGACATTAATTTACCTGCGTTGTTTTTCCATAAGGTGACATCTTGCTTGTTCGGGATCAGATTGAGTGTGTTAAGATTGCATAACACCGGAAACAAGTCACGCCAGGCATCTGGCCATTGCCAAGCACCCTCTTTGAAAACATCAGCCACTTTGGAATAAATAGAGAACCCTTGTTGTGACATAATCCTCGGGGACACGAACTGACTCAACGGACATTCGTTACACCAGGTATCTTGCCAAAGGGACGTGGTTTCGCCATTCCTAATCCGCTTCCAAAAGAACTTCCGAACAGAGTTCCTGTACGACAACAATTTCCTCCATCACCAAGTAGAATTTTGCGGCACTTTAACATCCCAAAAGCTCCTACCCTTGAGCCTATACTCATGAATCCAATCCACCCAAAGAGATTTCCTACCCGAGACGATGCTGTGAATATGAAAAACCATTAGCGATTTGTTCACCTCAGAGACCTTCCTAATATCCAAACCACCTTCCGATTTGGGAATGCATACATCTTTCCATTCCACCTTTGCTTTACCCGACGCTAAGGATCCTTGAGACCACAAAAAACCTTTCATGATCCTCTCGATTTCCTTGATGATGCTGGAAGGAAGACCAAAAACAGCAGCCCAATAAGTATACATTGAAGATATCACAGAATTAATCAATTGTAATCTCCCTGCAAAAGAAAGAAATTTCGTCTTCCAATCCGTAAGTCTCTTGGTAATTCTTTCGACCAAAATCTTACAATCCCCTTTGAGCAATCTAGAAGCAATAAGAGGAACGCCTAGATATTTAGTTGGCAGCGAACCTTCACAAAAAGGCACGATGGATAAAATTAAATTCCTTACTCGAGTAGGAACATTACAGAAAAAAATTGTGCTTTTACTCAAGCTAGGAACTAGACCCGACATATCTTTAAACTTATTCAGAGAATCCATTATCAATTTTGCTGATTCCGTATCTCCCCTGGCAAATAAAAACAGATCATCCGCAAAGCACAAGCTAATAATTTTTTGCTTCTTGCAGTTATTATAAAAACGGAAGACGGCACTACTGTTGACGGCTTGCTGGAGAATAGAAGTCAGCACTTCCATAACAAGAGTGAATAAATACGGAGAGACGGGATCTCCCTGTCTCAAACCCCGCTAGCCTTTAAAATACCCATGTATATCACCATTTATACTTATCGAATACGATGCAGATGTCACACATGTCATAACCCATTCGACCATTTGATAGTGAAACCCAAACCCCATGAGAGTCGCACGGAGAAAGTCCCAATCAACCGTGTCATGCGCTTTTTGTATGTCAACTTTTGTGACAACCCGAGTTCTCAAGATCTCTACTCGACTTAATGTTTGCTTACTAAGTGTTGTTTATATTATTATAAGGTGTGCCTTATGAGTGTGTATGTTAATATATGGTTTATATTAATATATGGTTGTATAATTAATAGAATGGAACTTTGTCTAATACCCGAAACACCCACCTACTATTCTGTATTAATATTATATGTTTCTTATAGTTAGTTAAGGTTGACCCACACCCGAATCCACAAATCTGTATATTGGTTTTCGGCCCACTTGCTAATTGAATTGACCACCGGCCCACTTAGGTTATTGGGTATTTTATTTAAACGTTGCGTACCCCCTTGTATACCTCACAATATTACCCTACTTCTTGTTCCGATTGGAGACGGCAGGCCCCCCTTTTGATACAACATCATGTTCCGATCAAATTAGTGGTTAGTAAAACCATATCCATGTTAACTATTAATTGATGAGTGTGTTTTTCTTTTATATGATCTTGATGAAATATGGTGTGTTATGATAGATTATATTTATGTTAGGGTTGTATACATTATAAACCATGTTGATAATTGTCCCTTAGATCGTTAATAATTTGCCATAATAGCTAGTAGACGAAGTAACAAAACTGGTTGTAATGATTTAATGAATGCTAGCGATGAGTTGATGATGATGTTATGCATGATAATCGGTTGTATGTGTAAATTCTGTCCGATGATGCTATGATGATATGTTAGATGGTTAACGGATTATTACGTGTAACTAGAGTAGAATATTTGAATCGGATTACACGACATGCTGTGCAATGTTGGTATGGATTGTATGACAATTGATGGTAACATGGGTATTGAACATGATGACATGGTCTAATAATGCTCGAATTGTCATCTTGGGTCACTAGAGAAACTGTTTAGTTTTGTTGCATGATCCTTCGTCGGAGGTGCATGGGAACAAGATATTAAGATAGTGTATACATAAATATGTATAAAGTTAATGGTGGCCATGTGAGTCTGTGTTGTAGTCTGAACCAAAGTCAAATAGGTGCATATGTTTATAATGATGACCGAACAGTAGGTTAGTATTTCAACTGTGCATATGATCATCATTATTGATAAACTTTGACCATTTAATAACATGTGAATATAATTGATTGCAATGCACCGCCTGACAACAAGGATCTATAATTGGACCAAATTTTCAATAGTGGGCCGATGCCCTTAGTGGACTGTCTTAAATTGATGTAAGTTAAGTTCATTATGTATGATAACTCTATTGATTCTGATTAACTCTGTTATGCATGTGAACTATGCCAAGTGTATTAATCCAGTTAAGTGCGGTAATCTCGTTAAACCCATTAACACCGTTAGTTATGTTAGTGGATGATATTGTTAGATAAACTGAGGAAGCCTTTAATGTAAAGCTTGAATTGCATGAATTTGATTAACTGCTTATATGTTACATGATGTTAACTGTCAAACGCACTTTGTGACATAGAGTGTATGTGAAACCCTACAAACATGTACTGATTGTGAATACGTGCATAACTATAGGACTTGATTGATTACTTGCGAGCACATATTTTAGCATACCGAGCAAACCAAGGTGAGTTCACACTAGCCAAGGCATGGGATTCCCAGGGGTTGGGAATGGGATTGAATAACTACTCGTACAACTATTACTATTAAACAAATTATTACTGTCCTCGGTTGAAGGGCACGTACGTAAAACCTACGTACAGTTATACTTACTACTGTCCTCGGATTAAAGGGCACGTACGTAAAGCCTACGTACACGATCTTAAGACCATCACCTCTATCAAAGGAAGTCCCTCAATTATCGACTTAATCGCCGAGGCCTAGGGCGAGCGGGTCATTAGTTAATAGCGCTATTAGGTTTAACAAACCTCACACCGTGCCAGTCGGACGGGCGTGTACTAATGGACTATGGGCAAAGGGTCAATGCTGATAGACATTGACTTAGGGCACCTCTTACATTTTCGTAGCGGTCGATACGCGTGGTCTTGTAACACATGGGAAGCCCCCACTAATCATCGCATGTATGCCTGGACTGGCCGCGATAAGGATTAATACGATACATGGTTTACAAAACGAACATACGATTTATGAAATGAATACGATAACCAAACAACCAACTGTGAACTCGATCAACTTTGTTGTTGATTCGTTGCTACATGCCTTGCAGGTCATTAGGTACTCATGGAGCTTGCACAGGGAGGAACGGTCGTTGTGGGACATGGCAATGTGTGCCATGCTTTAACATTTTTATTACATATTTAATAATTGCTATGGGTTTTACAAATTATGCTTCCGCTAACACTAACTATGCTTTGGTTTTTTGAACACCTTTCATATTATTTGGTTGAATTATGCTTACTTATATGCTTGTTCAATATGATTGGTGGCTTGATCCTGGTCAGTCACGCCTCCAAGCGGTGATACTCCGCGTGTGGATTTTGGGGGTGTGACAAATTGGTATCAGAGCCATTGGTTATAGTGAACTTGGTTTTAATAAGGGAAAAAGTTTTGTTAAAACCAGACTATAACCTGATCAGTGCTCAAACGATCCACAACGACGCTTCGCTCCACGTGCAAGACTCAACATTCTAGGTGATACGATTTATGTTTACATTGCCTACTTGCTAGATTACATAGAACTTTGCTCAGGGTATGCTTAGATAAACGTAGCAACTGTTGTTTGAAAACACTTGTGTGCTTACTCTCTTCTGTCATCGCACCTTCGCGAACCTTTCTCACTCATATTTCCTTCGATGTGAAGATCATGAGTGGACGTGTGAACCTAACTCCAGCCCAGCTGACGGCTCTTATCAATGAACAAGTTACTGCAGCACTCGAAGCTGCCCAGGCAGGAGGTATAGCCTGCCATCACCACTTACTATAGGATCTTTAGAACCTACTCTCGTAAACCAACACTCGTGCTTAAGTATGTTTACTCTTACGCACACGACAGGTCAACACGCTCAGCCACCTGTGTGCACGTTCAAGACTTTTATGGACTGTCGTCCTACTACTTTCAGTGGCACTGAAGGGGCTGTTGGACTCCTCCACTAGTTTAAGAAGCTCGAATCGGTCTTCGAGATGTGTGAATGCCCTGAGGCTCGTAGGGTGAAGTACGCCACTGGTACTCTCGAAGGCACTGCGCTAACTTGGTGGAACGCGCAAGTTCAGATGCCGTGGCTAACGGCTGCTAATGCCACCCCATGGAATGATTTTAAGGAACTGATCAAACGTGAATACCGTAACCGTGATGACACCCACAAACTGGAAGTGGAATTCTTTAACTTGAAGATGACGGGGTTAGAGATAGAGGCGTATACGAAGCGATCTAACGAATTGGCAGTGTTATGTCCAACTATGGTGGATCCTCCCATCAAACGCATTGAGCTATACCTCAAAGGCTTAGTACCAGAGATTCAGAGTCATGTGACTTCTGCCAACCTTGCTACCATCCAGGATGTTATTCGTCTTGCGCATCGTCTCACAGACCAGGCAGTGGAACAGAACAAGCTGCCTAAACGTATTGGTGCTACTGCTACTACTACTTCTGCTATTCCTAGTGACAATAAACGAAAGTGGGATGGAACCTCCAGCAAGGGTTCGACTTCAGTTCAATCCCAGGCACAACAGCGAAAGATCGATGACTACCAGGGTCCGGGTCAGCAGTCTTCTGGTAGTCAAGGGCAGGGTGGATATCGAAGAAATCACCCAAAGTGCAAAAGATGCAGCAGACACCACAGTGGTCAGTGCAACAAGGGTCATTGTCAGAGGTGTCTCAAGATGGGGCATGAAGCCAAAGATTGTTGAAGCTCACGTCCTGCAAACCAGAACCGACAACAGCAGCCACAAGTGTCACACCCCCAAAATCCACACGCGGAGTATCACCGCCTGGAGGCGTGACATGACCAGGATCAAGCCACCAATCATATTGAACATATAAGTAATAAGTAAAAGTAATTGTAATCCATCACAATACAATTGGTGTTCACTCAAAAACATAGAATAAGTAGCGGAAGCATAATATGAAATCCCAACATAAGTATCAAGTTCAAAGTGTTATAAAGTTTAACGTGGCATCCATGATCCATGCCCCACAACGACTGCGCCTCCCGTGCAAGCTCCATGTGTACCTAAGGTCCTGCAAGGCATGTAACAGAAAGTCAACAACAAAGTTGAGCGAGTCCATAGTTGGTTGTTCAGTTATAGTAATTGTATTGTAAACCATATGTTCGTTTAGTAACCCATATATCGTATGTACTTGAATCGCAGTCTCCTAGACATGTGTGCGAAGATTGTGGTGTGTTTCCCAAGTTTTCTAGACTAGGTATATTTGTATCGCAGCCCACCCGGCATGTGTGCGAAGTTTAGAGTATGGTTCGCAGTTATTCCAGGCATGTGTGCGAAGATTAGTTCTATTATCGCAGCCATTCCCGGCATGTGTGCGAAGATTAGTTCTATTATCGCAGCCATTCCCGGCGTGTGTGCGAAGAGAAGTATATGTATCACTAGTCTAGCAGTACCTACCAATAACCTTCCTCTCCCGAGGCCTATGGTATGTAATTCCGATAACAATTTAAGCATAAGTAATCATCCAAACCCATTCCCAACCCCGGGAATCCCATGCCTTGGTAAGAGTGTGAACTCACCTTGGTTTGCTCGGTATGCTAAAGGGTTACACGTTCAAAATTAATCAATCACGATCTATAGTACGCATGTGTATATAATCAGTTTTCGTTCGTAACAACTTGCACACAAATCAAATATCACATAGTGTTTTTGGCAGTTAATCATCATGCAGCATATAAGCAGTCAGTCAAATCCATGCAATTCATGCTTGACAGGATTAGCAGGCAGTTAACATACTTTACCAGGTTAACACATTTAATAGGGTTTATGCACTAACCATGTTACATGTTTACTAGAGTTACATGCATGTCCTAACAAAATCAATAAGGTTAACGGAGTTAACATGTTTACTGTATTAACAACTAACGGAGTTAACATGCACGACAAAGTCATACTTAATAGTAAGTAACATGCGTAATAGTGTTAGCAAGCTTAACCGAATTTATCATAGTTAACAAGCTAACAAAGTTAATAATTAACAGAGACAACAAGATAACAAAATTAACTGAACTAGCAAAGATAATAAGCTGACACTCGACGAAATCTCCCATGTGGCGAAATCACCTTGGCGAAATCAAAGGGATTTCGTCAGACCCAATGCTTGACGAAAACACCTTGTATTTTCGTCTAATGGCTGTGTTTTCGTCTAACAGGTCCTCATAATCAGTTACAGCAGGAAACCCTAATACTCACTATCAACCACATGCTCAATCATCACGAGATCATTCAATCAATTCATTGATATGTAACATCTAAACTACCAAATCATTGCAAGACCAAGATCATAAATCAATCAGCAGATCATTAATAAAATAACTCAACAATGGACGACAAGTGTTAGTTGTTTTCCTGTTGCTAATTGACCATTTTATTACATCACTGATCAAATCTTATCAACATACACACACTCCCATAGGCACATGCGATGGCAGACTAGTGAGATCACAAAAAATAGAGAAATCCTATATCATTTGCAAGTTAACATGAGTCATGTAACACGTAAGCAGATTTTAATTGTTCATCAGACCCATGCTTTTATTTGTTCCAAGTTGTCGGCCACTATATAATATATTATCTAATCATCATGCAATTACAATCACCATCCAATTGATAGTTCGACCTACGCATATATATACATGATAATCACCATCATCGTTTCGTAATATCCACGATCTTACCACACATGTATTCGTATAAGTACAACCAAACATTTACACAGACAATCTAATAGATACTAGCCACAGTTGATTTACTAACCAACAAGATGAACAACGGATCGGTCGATACGAAAGGCTTCGAGATCCTAAACTTGCCGTCGGTTTCCAAGGGTAGCGAGAGAGAGAGTATGAGAGATGATTAGGGTTTTCTCCGTTATCAATTTCGTATACAGAATAGAACAAGTCCTATATTTAATTGATACTGGGCCAAAGCCCAATTGTGATTTCGTTGGCCTCATGTGGACGAAAACACTTTGTGTTTTCGGTCATGGGATGTTTTCAGGTGGTTTAGGGTATTGGCCAAGGTTCTATTGTTTTGTTTATAAAACATAAATTAACACCACCATATTTTAAACATACACAAATATTGCACGTCAAATATATATATATATAAAGCACAATCAACACCCATCATGTGTAACATACCAACTACAATACGATCTAACATATTACAACGTGTCCGGTTGTGAAACAAACAAGTCGTATATCGGACAATCTAAACAATTAACGTGCAATAGTGCGAAAATGGAATCTTGGAAACTCGAGTTGTCACAACAAGATCCACAGAATCAGCAGCAACAGCAGGGTAACAAGGGATGTTATCAGTGTGGTGCTGAAGGTCACTTCAAGAGACACTGCCCACAGTTGAACCAGAACCAGAACCACAACCACAACCAAGGAAATGGGAACAATAGTGGAGACAACAACGGGGGGTAATAACGACGACAATGGTGCCAGGGGTCGAGTGTTCGTGATTGGTCAGGATGATGCTAGGAATGACCCCAACGTTGTGATGGTTTCGACATCGTTATTAGTATGGATTGGTTACCTCAACATCGAGCAGAGATTCTTTGCAAAGAAAAGATCGTCCGAATTCCTCGTGCTGGTTAAGAACCTTTGGTAATTCATAGTGACAAGCTCCTGGAGCAGCGCCCATAGCTCGTGCACCGTATCGCCTAGCTCCATCAGAGTTGGAAGAACTTTCTACGCAACTCTAAGAACTCTTGGATAAGGGTTTTATTCGTCCTAGCTCTTCGCCTGGGGAGCTCCAGTCTTGTTTGTGAAGAAGAAAGATGGAACTTTCAGAATGTACATCGACTACCGTGAACTCAACAAGGTGACCGTGAAGAATCACTATCCTCTTCCACGCATTGACGACTTATTCGACCAGCTGCAAGGGTCGAGCTACTATTCAAAGATTGATTTGAGATCAGGATATCACCAGCTGAGAGTCCGAGAGGAGGACGTCTCCAAAACAGCCTTTAGAACTCGATATGGCCACTATGAGTTTTTGGTCATGCCTTTTGGGCTGACAAACGCACCTGCGGTCTTCATGGACTTGATGAATCGAGTGTGCAAGCCGTACCTAGACAAGTTCGTCATAGTTTTCATCGACGACATCCTGATCTATTCGAAGAGTCAGGAGGAACACGAGCAGCATCTACGACTCATTTTGGAACTCCTTCGAACAGAACAGCTGTACGCCAAGTTTTCAAAATGCGACTTCTGGCTTCGTGAGGTCCATTTCTTAGGCCATGTGGTGAACAAGGACGGGATTCACATAGATCCATCCAAGGTAGACTCGATTAAGAATTGGCCTGCACCTCGTACGCCAACGGAAATTCGTCAATTCTTGGGTTTGGCAGGTTACTACAGAAGGTTCATCAAGGACTTCTCCAAGATTGCACAGCCTCTCACCTCACTGACGCAGAAAGGCGTTGTTTATCAATGGGGAAACGCACATGAATTAGCATTTCAGCACTTAAAGGATAGACTTTGCAGTGCACCTATCCTTTCATTGCCAGAGGGCACAAACGACTTTGTGGTTTATTGCGACGCATCCATTCAGGGTCTTGGTTGTGTATTGATGCAGCGGGATAAAGTTATAGCCTACGCCACACGCCAACTTAAAGTTCATGAAAGAAACTACACTACACACGACTTAGAGCTGGGAGCTGTTGTTTTTGCACTCAAGATATGGAGACACTACCTGTACGGTACCAAATGCGCCATCTACACCGATCACAGGAGTCTCGAGCACACCTTCAAACAGAAGGAGTTGAATATGCGACAACGACGATGGGTCGAGCTACTAAATGACTACGAATGCTCAATCAGGTACCACCCAGGCAAAGCCAATGTTGTGGCTGATGCCCTCAGTTGAAAGGACACTGCGCCTAAGCGCGTACGAGCTTTACAACTCACTGTACAGTCTAGTCTTCCTTCTCAGATTCGAGATGCTCAGGTAGAAGCATTGAAACCAGATAACATCAGGGCTGAAGCCCTACGCGGCTCAAGACAACGATTGGAACAAAAGGAAGACGGTGCTTACTACGTAACACGACGCATTTGGGTCCCACTTTATGGCAACCTACGAGAGCTTGTGATGGATGAGGCACACAAGTCTCGCTACTCAGTATATCCTGGTTCGGATAAGATGTACCGCGACATCAAAACTACGTATTGGTGGCCTAGCATGAAGGCCCACATAGCAACTTACGTTAGCAAGTGCTTGACTTGTGCGAGGGTCAAGACGGAATATCAGAAACCTTCAGGCCTACTCCAACAACCAGAGATACCACAATGGAAATGGGAGCAAATTTCCATGGATTTTGTTACTGGCCTGCCTAGATCTCAACGTGGTAATGATACTATTTGGGTGATCGTGGATCGACTCACAAAGTCTGCACACTTCTTGGCTATTAAGGAAACGGATAAGTTCTCCACTCTAGCAGACGTCTACCTTAAGGAAGTTGTCTCGAGGCACGGGGTGCCAACCTTTATTATTTCCGATCATGATGCACGTTTTACTTCTGAACTGTGGCAAGCAATTCACAAGTCCTTTGGCTCACGTTTAGACATGAGCACAGCTTATCACCCTCAGACGGATGGGCAGTCTGAGCGCACTATTCAAACTTTAGAAGACATGCTTCGGGCATGTGTAATTGATTTTGGCAACGGCTGGGAGAAACACCTCCCATTGGTGGAGTTTTCGTATAACAACAGTTACCACACCAGCATTCAAGCCGCTCCATTTGAGGCATTGTACGGGCGTAAATGTCGATCACCTCTTTGTTGGGCAGAGGTGGGTGATAGTCAGATCACAGGTCCAGAACTGGTAGTAGACGCAACGGAAAGGATTGCTCAGATACGACAACGCATGGCGGCAGCTCGCGACCGTCAGAAAGCCTACGCAAACAAGCGCCGGAAACCACTCGAGTTCCAAGTTGGGGATCGAGTGCTACTCAAAGTTTCACCCTGGAAGGGTGTGGTTCGTTTTGGCAAACGAGGCAAACTTAATCCGCGATAGGTCGGACCATTTGAAATCATTGAGAAAATAGGCAGGGTGGCCTACAAACTAAACCTACCAACAGAACTCAGTGTAGTTGACAACGTTTTTCACGTGTCGAATCTGAAGAAGTGTCTGTCAGATGAGACCCTCATAGTTCTTTTGAAGGAACTCACTATCGACGATCAGTTGTGATTCGTCGAGGAACCAGTTGAAATCACGGACCGGAACGTTAATGTCCTCAAGCACACCAGAATACCTCTTGTTCGAGTTCGTTGGAACTCCCGTCGTGGCCCAGAGTTCACCTGGGAACGAGAAGATCAAATGAAACTCAAGTATCCCCAGTTATTCGGAAACAATGCAACCATTACTGAGGCTGAAGCTATTACAGAATTTCGGGACGAAATTCCAAATCAACGGGGGGATGATGTGACACCCCAGGAAAACCAGTAAACCATGAAAACTTAACTAGCTTCCTCAGTAACTGCATGCTAAATTTTGGGACGAAATTTCTTTCAAGTTGGGGATAATGTGACAACCCTCAAATTTGCATGTAACCATACAGTTTATTAATGATAATAAAAGTACTTGATGACTGTGCTGAATCATTTAACTGCTCTCTGATTACTGTGTTATACTTACATGTGCGTGTTAGCATACTAGTAGTATACAGAAAAGTTACTAAATAGTCCGGTATATTTTCCTGTGTGTTAGGAATAAATTTCGTTACAAAAATTATATGTATAAGACGCTATACGGTGAAATTAAACGCTTTAACGGAACGATACGTAACCGAACAACCAGACATTTTCCGGGACACTAAAATATTTTCAGAAATATTATTTTATCTTTCTTAATTATTTATGGTCACAAAATCCCTACGCACTATAGAAACATGTCACACACCCACTATACTTGGAAATACCCTTAACCTTCTAACTTAATACCTATTAACTAACAAAAATCTACACTTTACCCCCCCCCCCAACCGATTTCCAGCCAAGGGACCCACCTTAATCATGTTCTTTTTGCCTCATGGCTCCATTGGTTGAAACCTTGTGCATTGCTTGTAAGACTAGCCAAAGCTTGTAAGGAATCCTTCAAGTTTCAAGTTAACTCATCATTTTTCTCTAACATTACACTCCACCCTTCACCTCCCTCCTCATATTTTCGGCCCCCCTTCCCCATAACCGATTTCACCATCACCACTTCAACCATTTTCATCTTCTTCATCACAACAAGTTCATTCAAGCTTCAAGAGGATCCAAGGAGGTTGCAAGGTTGAAGGAACATCAAGAGAGCTCATTCTAGTCACTTCACCATACTTTTTCTCACCATCATCCTTACACTAAGATTTCCATCCTAGCCTTGTGCTAGTGGTATGTCCCTTCACACCTTTGTTCCATCTTGTTCTTGTTATGCTTAGTTTAAATGTTCTTGACACATACAAGTTAAAACACTAAATATATGAACTTGAAATTCTGCATAGAAACCATAGATAAAAAGTTTGTTTGAAGATGAAATCTGGTTAGTTTGGGTTTGGTAAATGCATGCATGATGTTTGAACATTTATCCTTCGATACACCATGGTTAGAGTCTTTGTTTATGCGTTTTTAGTCACTTCTACATATAAACAGCTTGCTGATTGAAATTTCCAGCCTGCTTCAACAGGCTGTAACGGGTTCATTTTTAATCGAAAAATTTAAGCTCTGGAGTCTAAATTGTGTAATTTTGAATATCTGAACTAATGGAACTGGAATCGTAATTTTTCGAGGTCGTTTACTATTTTTAAAGAATTATTTTTAGACAGCAGCTCAAGCTGAAATAATTCTGCTGAAAAAGTGTGTTGTAATCAGAGTCAAAACTTAAAACCTGAGCAGAGTCAGCTCATGGAATTTTTACCGTAGATAGTCACGGTTGTTTTTGTGACCCTCCAACTGGAATTTCGACGATCTGACTTACGATTGATTTTTAGTGAATTTTTCGGTAAAACTGCAATCAGAAAGTATCAAATCTGATTGCAGTCGAGTAAAAGAATTTTTATATAAAATTGGTAATTAACTGAGATCCGAAATTTTTACACAATAAATTTTGGATTATATATGACATCCTGTAAAAATTTGAGAATTTTTGGAAAAGGTTAACTATTTTATTAAAATGCTCGAAAACAGTCCAGTTTTGATTAATAAAGCTGAAACGACATAAGGAGTGAATTGTGTGTCTAAATGTCGAGTAGGTTATCCGAGAATGATAGAACATGTTATATGTCAATAAAAGTGTTATGTGCAATGTTGTATGTTTGTCTATGAGTGGGGAATAGATGGGAAGGTTATATGGGCATGAACCGTTAGAGTGATGCATGTTATGTGATAAATACGTGTAGGAACTTTGTGTCCTATTTGAAATCACTAATAAACTAAGTGGTAATCATACTAGGACGTGATTGACCGACCTCGACTATTAGCTATATTTGAGAGTCAAACCGAGCAACCAAGGTGAGTTCACACTCTTTCTAAGGCATGGGATTCCCAGGGGTTGGGAATGGGATTAAATAACTACTTGTACTATCATTACTATTAAACTACTTTTTACTGTCCTCGGATTGAAGGGCACGTACGTAAAACCTACATACACTCATACTTACTACTGTCCTCGGATTGAAGGGTACGTACGTAAAACCTACGTACACGATCATAAGACCATCAACTCTATCACTTTAAGTCCCTCATTTATCGACTTAATCGCCGAGGCCTATGGCGAGCGGGTCATTAGTTAATAGCGCTATTAGGTTTAACAAACCTCACACCGTGCCAGTCGGATGGGCGTGTACTAATTTACTATGGGCAAAGGGTCAATGCTGATAGACATTGACTTAGGGCACCTCTTATATTTTCGTAGCAGTCGATACGCGTGGTCTAGTAACACATGGGAAACCCCCACTAATCTTCGCAAACATGTCAGAAAGACCGCGATGCAAACTTATACGATACATGGTTTTCAAAACGAACAGATGATTTACGAAACGAATGCTATAACTAAACAACCAACTGTGAATTCACTCAACTTTGTTGTTGACTCGTTGTTACATGCCTTACAGGTCGCTAATCATTTGGAGCTTGCACGAGGAAGGAGTCGTTGTGGTGTGCGGACGGCTATGTCCAGTGTTTAATGTTTTAAACATTATGAACTTATTAAACCTATGTGTTGGACTTTAAACTTATGAACTGCGAACTTATGTTTTGAACTTTACGTTTATGCTTCCACTGTCTAAATTAAAAACTTGGTTAACTAGCTTTTGGTCACCAATCGTATTGTGATTGTCTTTATCTACTTAAGTACGTTGTTCAGTATGATTGGTGGCTCGATCCTGGTCATGTCACGCCTCCAAGCGGTGATACCCCGCATGGTGGATTTTGGGGGTGTGACAGATTGGTATCAGAGCCATTGGTTATAGTGAACTTGGTTTTAAAAAGGGAAAAGCTTTTTGATAAAACCAGACTATAACCTGTACAGTGCTCAACGATCTACAACGACGCTTCGCTCCACGTGCAAGACTCGACACCATAAGTGGTATGATTTATGTTATATTGTCGGTTAGATAGTTCTCACTGTACATTAGATAATATGGTAATTGCTATTTGAACCTTGCATGCTTACTCTCCACTATCGTCCCACACTTACGCACTTTCGCGACACTTTTCTCACCTACGTTATTTCGTTGTGAAGATCATGGGTGGACGTTTGAACCTAACTCAAGCTCAGCTGACGGCTCTGATCAACGAACGAGTTGCTGAGGCACTCGCAGCTGTCCCTGCAGGAGGTCAACATGCTCAGCCTCCTGTGTGCACATTCAAAACATTCATGGACTGCCGACCTACTAGTTTCAGTGGCACCGAAGGAGCAGTGGGCCTTCTTCACTGGTTTGAAAAGCTTGAGTCAGTTTTCAAGATGTGCGAATGCCCCGAAGACCGTAGGGTGAAATATGCTACCGGAACACTTGAAGGAGCTGCGTTAACCTGGTGGAAGGCACAGGTTCAACTACTAGGACTGGCAGTTGCTAATGCCACACCCTGGAATGGTTTTAAAGAGCTGATCAAGGAGGAGTACTGTAGTCGGGATGACATCCACAAGCTAGAAGTGGAATTTTACAATCTGAAGATGACGGGGTCTGAGATTGAGGCGTAAACTAAGAGGTCAAACGAGCTGGCCATCCTGTGTCCAACTATGGTGGACTCTCCCATCAAACGAATTGAGCTGTACCTCAAGGGCCTTGTACCAGCAATTCAAAGTCACGTAACTTCAGCCAACTTGGGTACCATTCAGCAAATTATCAAGTTGGCTCATCGTCTCACCGACCAGGCGGTGGAGCAAAACAAGCTACCCAAACGTATCAGTGCTACAACTACTTCTGATGTACTTACCGACAACAAGCGAAAATGGGATGGAAACTCCAGTAAGGGTTCTGCTTCGGGTCACTCTCAGCAGCGAAGGACTGACGACTACCAGAGTCCGGATCAGCAATCCTCCGGTAATCAAGGACAGGGTGCGTATCGAGGAAACTACCCAAAGTGCAACAAATGTAACAGACACCATAGTGGTCAGTGCAACAAAGGTCGTTGTCAGAGATGTCACAAGTTGGGTCATGAAGCTAGGGATTGCAGGAGCCCGCGTCCTGCGAATCAGAATCGCCAACAACAACAAGCCCCACAGAACCATCAGCAACAGCAATAGGGCAACAGGGGATGCTTTCAGTGTGGCGCTGAAGGCCACTTTAAGAAGAACTGTCCCCAGCTTAACCAGAATCAGAACAACAACAACAACCAGGGAAACGGGAACAACAATGGAGGTAACAACGGGGGTAACAACAATGGTAATGGAGCAAGAGGTCGTGCTTTCGTGATTGGTCAGGGTGATGCAAGGAACGATCCCAACGTTGTGATGGGTAAGTTTCTTCTGGATGACTTCCTTGTTACTGTTTTATTCGATTCGGGTGCCGATACTAGTTATGTGTCCTTAAAAGTTAGCCAAATGCTTAAGCGCACTCCAACACTTTTGAACACCAAACACTCGGTAGAGCTAGCAAATGGTAAAAGTCTTGAAGCCACACACGTAGTTAAAGGTTGTAACCTCGTCTTAGCTGGTCAGACTTTCCCTATCGATCTTGTTCCTATCACACTGGGAAGTTTCGACGTCGTTATAGGAATGGATTGGCTATCTCGTTATCAAGCGGAGATTGTTTGCAAGGAGAAAATCATCCGCATTCCTTGATCTGGTGAAGACCCTCTTGTGATTCGTGGCGACAAGAGTGGTGCTGTCGAAGGCATCATCTCTTTCCTTAAGGCCCAGAAATGTCTACGAAAGGGCCACACTGCCATTCTAGCGCTCGTCACTGACACATCCACGGAAGAGAAGAGAATTGAAGACATTCCTATTGTGCGCGATTTTCCTGAGGTATTTCCTGAGGAATTGCCTGGTCTTCCGCCTCACCGCCAAGTTGAATTTCAAATCGAGCTAGCTCCTGGAGCAGCACCAGTAGCTCGAGCACCATATCGTCTAGCTCCATCAGAACTCGAAGAACTGTCCACACAACTACAAGAACTCTTGGAAAAACGTTTTATTCGTCCTAGCTCTTCGCCCTGGGGAGCTCCAGTCTTGTTCGTAAAGAAGAAAGATGGTACCTTCAGGATGTGTATTGACTACCGCGAACTCAACAAGGTGACTGTGAAGAATCGTTATCCTCTTCCACGTATTGACGACTTGTTCGACCAGTTACAAGGGTCGAGCTATTACTCCAAGATTGACTTGAGATCGGGATACCATCAGCTGAGGGTCCGAGATGAGGACGTCTCCAAAACAGCATTCAGAACCCCTTACGGCCATTACGAGTTTAAGGTTATGCCATTCGGGCTGACGAATGCACCAGCGGTCTTCATGGATCTCATGAACCGAGTGTGCAAGCCTTACCTGGATAAGTTCGTTATTGTGTTCATCGACGATATCCTGATCTATTCAAAGGGTCAGGAGGAACACGAGCAGCATCTACGACTTATGTTGGAACTTCTTCGAAAAGAGCAATTGTATGCCAAGTTTTCAAAATGTGACTTCTGGCTTCGCGAAGTCCACTTTCTAGGCCATGTGGTAAACAAGGATGGGATTCATGTTGATCCATCGAAGGTTGACTCAATCAAGAACTGGCCTGCACCCCGCACACCAAAAGAAATCCGCCAATTCTTGGGTTTGGCAGGATATTACAGAAGGTTTATCAAAGATTTCTCCAAGATTGCACAACCGCTCACTTCACTGACTCAGAAGGGCGTCATCTATCGTTGGGGTGATGCACAAGAGTCCGCATTTCAACATCTAAAGGATAGACTTTGTAGCGCGCCTATCCTCTCATTGCCCGAAGGCACCGATGATTTCGTGGTTTATTGCGACGCTTCCATCCAAAGACTTGGTTGCGTATTGATGCAACGTGACAAGGTCATTGCCTACGCATCGCGCCAACTTAAAGTTCACGAAAGAAACTACACTACTCACGATCTGGAGCTGGGAGCAGTTGTTTTCGCTCTTAAGATATGGAGACATTACCTGTACGGTACCAAGTGCACCATTTACACCGATCACAGGAGTCTCGAGCATATCTTCAAACAAAAGGAGTTAAACATGCGTCAACGCCGATGGGTTGAGCTCTTGAACGATTATGAATGCGCAATCAAGTATCATCCGGGCAAAGCCAATGTTGTGGCCGACGCCCTAAGTCGAAAGGATACCATACCTAGGCGTTTACGTGCTCTACAGCTTACCATCCAATCTAACCTTCCCACTCGGATTCGTGATGCTCAGGTTGAAGCATTGAAAGCAGAGAACATCAGGGCTGAGTCCCTACGAGGATCGAGGCAGCGGCTAGAACAAAAGGAAGACGGCGCTTACTATGTAACAGGGCACATCTGGGTCCCACTGTATGGAAACCTACGCGAGCTTGTGATGGATGAAGCACATAAGTCTCGTTATTCAGTACATCCTGGTTCGGATAAGATGTACCACGACTTAAAGACCACATACTGGTGGCCTGGCATGAAAGCCCACATAGCAACCTACGTCAGCAAGTGCTTGACTTGTGCGAGAGTCAAGTCTGAATATCAGAAACCATCAGGCCTACTTCAACAACCGGAGATCCCGAAATGGAAATGGGAGCAAATTTCCATGGATTTCGTGACCGGCCTGCCCAGATCTCAACGCGGAAACGATACTATTTGGGTGATCGTAGATCGACTGACCAAGTCTGCACATTTTCTGGCTATCAAAGAGACGGATAAGTTTTCTACTCTTGCAGACATTTATCTAAAGGAAGTGGTATCAAGGCACGGAGTGCCAACCTCTATTATATCTGATCGCGACACACGTTTTACTTCTGAACTGTGGCAAGCAATGCACAAGTCCTTTGGCTCACGTTTAGATATGAGCACCGCTTATTGTTGGACTCTGTATGCCCAAGACACATATTAAATTGATGTGGCTAGTACGTTATGATCCAAGTCGAGTCATACCCAATAACAAGCTAGACAAACACTTACAATATTTATTTATGATATGATCAAATAAATATCAACACTTAGAATATTTAGAAATTGGTTTTCTAAATAATTGCACTTGACAAACTAATAAATTATATGGATAATTTATTTTGAGAGAATATTTTATTTTGTTATTTAATGGGTTAAATAACATAATAAAAAATAGCATAAGTCTTATAACATATGATGTTATATTTTATAAAAGGTTATAAAATAAATAAAGACTTATATTTTATAAAAGATTTGAATTTTTTTTTTTTATAAAAATAAAGGCTAGGCCGTCCCCCCCTTCCCAAGAAATAAAGTGGCCAATAAAATTACTTGCATGTGTAGGAGGAACTTGATTGGGTGAGAATATGGTCCTATGAACATGCATGCAATTGTCATAACTAGATGGCACTTGATTGGGCAAAGGTGTGGCTATTCTCTCACATATTTTATAAAGATTTTGAAGTAGAAAACTTGATGAACATGGCTGAAAATGGCTGCCAATTTTCGTCCTCATGATGCTCATCCAAGAGAGTTTTTCAAGTTGAGAAATCAAGTGTAAGACTCTCTAAAAATCGGGTCATGTATGGTTGATCTATTGGTGAGTCTCAAGTTCATACAACAAGTGCAAGAACTCAACAAAAGGTCCTCTAATTTTCGGCCATATGATGGTCTTCAAGAGGGTTTTCTAGTGAGTTCATAAGTGTAGAAATCCTAGCTAAACCCAAGGTGTTTGTTGGAAGCTTGGGGTATACAAGCTTGAGGTCTTCCACTCTTGAAGACAACCATTTCAAGAATCATCATCTTCTTCACATCCATTACTCCATGGAAGGTAGTTTTCTAAACATCCTATGGTTGTGTTTTGATAGTATACATCTCATATATGGATCCGGGTTTTGGGATTTTGCATATAAAAAGGTTTATATCTTTTAAAAGTAACATGTTTTAAACTTATTTTCCGCTGCGTTTTTATTTCATTTGGATGAAATTACTTTGATAAACATGTTAAAATCCCATCAATGGTATCAGAGCCAGGTTATATGAGTGCATGCTTCAATAGACTTAAAATTTCGGGTTTCGGTTTTGGTGAAAACCCTATGGCCGAAATTTTAAGTATGGTTATCCCTTTGTTTTTCAAGATTATATTCTTACATGCATAAATGAATCTTGAAAAATTATTTCATATGGATGATTTGTTTGTTTGGACAAAACTAACCTTTTCGGTTTTTTGGACATAGCCGAAAATGGTTATTAAAAGGGAACCATTTTTTTTTATGCTTCTTGAAATTAAAATAAATATATATGTGGATATATATTTTGGTGCATATGACCTAGCCATGACCTTGTGTTGAATGTTTGTGTTTGTGATTTATATTAATTATTTCAAAGGTTGTAATAATTATTAATTTGTCTTCCATTTGTAAAGATATGTAATTTATTTATTTTTCATTTGGCATGTAAAATAAATAGATTAGGTGCATTTTATTTTACTAGAAAAATGTATTAGGATATATTTTGTAAAAGAAGATGCACACAAAAATGTGGTTTTGGTTTTTGCCAATTTCGGGCATAAAGGACTTTATAGTTCTAAACGGGATTTTAGCCCGATAACCGAAACACATTTACGGAGCCCAAAGGAGTTTGGAGCTGAATTAAAGTACATTTTGGAAGATCAAAGAAAGTGGAGAAATCACAACACAAAAGGAAGACTTGAAGCATTTGGATGCGGGATCAAGTGGGAGTTCAACGACACATTACTTGTGTCAATTTTCACCCTTTAGGAAGGACCTTTTGGCACACTTGTTTCGGCTAACAAGTGTGGTCAAAATAGTTGGCTATGGTTATGCACCTATTGTTATATATGTTGTGCTTGTGTGGTTGTTTATTTATATTGTTTTGATGATATTTGGATATGCATGCTTAACAAACTAATAATCAACAACAAGCATAAAATTGGTTCTTTACAAGATCATTAAAATTGGTTAATAAAAGGTTATTAAAAATTAATGATTTTATAATAAAATGGGTTTTATTAAAAGAACCATGAAAATTTGTTTTCACAAAAGTACCAAGGATTTGAATGCATGCAAATATATGGTACATAAAGTTTTCTAAACTAGAATTTTTGAAAACTCAAAATCCCTTTTATAAAACAAGTCAAACACCATCCTTTTATACAACACTCGAATCACTTGGGAACTCTTTTGTGGGATAAAGGTCACCTAACCATATTTGAGGGAACTTGTATATTCGAGGTGGGTTTACCATGTTTGTGGGATAAAGGTCACCTAACCACTTATGTGTATAAACTCACACGTGTGTGTAAGTTGGACGACTTGATTTGGAAACCATGAACTTAGGGTCACCGAAGCATGGGGAACAAACGGTGTTGATGGGATTAAACATGCCAACTAAACATAAAGATGTTTAACCGATCCCATATGGCTAGAAGTTGCAAAGAGTTGCAATTGTCAAACGTTGACTACCTTGCTAATTTAAATAGAGGGATAAAGGTCACCTAACCGATATTTAAATGTAACGTTGGATTCTAGATTTTAATTATTAATTGTCTATGAGACATAAAAGGGTATTAATAATTAAAATATAATAATATCGAAAATACTAAAATTGAACCTTGTAAAATTTTGTAGATGGCCGCTAACAATATTACCCAAACCGTCCGTAACCTATCATAGAAAACGATCCTAAATCCCGATGAACATCTTATGGAAGATAAGGGTGCCTATAACGATTGGATTAAGTATATCGAGGATACTACGCAAGCCTCTTGTCTCATGTTAGGAATTATGATTCCCGAGATTCAAAAAGGTTTTGAACATCATGAGCATACGACATGATTAACCAATTGTAGGAAATGTTCCTATGGGTAGAACGCTTCGAAACGGTTCGAGCACTTCATGCATGTCGAATGGAGGAAACCCAATCGGAATCATCTTATGTCTTTAAGATGAAAAGCCACATTGATCACCTCGAAAGGCTCTATATGGATAAAAGGGTTTTATTCATTCTAACGATCAATGAGAGTGGCAATTAGAAAGGGCATCACCCCGACACCAAAGCAAATGTTGCCAAAGGAAAGGGGCACATCAAAGGGAAAGAATTAGAAAGACAAAAGCAAAACCAAAAGAGAAGAAGGCAAAGGTTGCCACGAACGATCCATGCTTTAAGTGTGGTGAGATAGGGCATTTAAATAGGAATTGTCCAATCTATCTCAAAGAGTTGAAAAACAAGAGGGATACTAGGCAAACCTCAGGTACAATCTTAACAATACATATTGACCTTAATGTTATTTCTTCTAACACATGGGTATTAGATACCGGATGTGGAACTCATGTTTGCAATTCGTTGCAAAAGGTTCAAAAGAAATAAACATTACAAGAAAGGAGACAATGTTTTGAAACTTCCAAATGGTTTGGAAATTGTTTTAAAATGTCTTGAATGCTCCTAGTTAGACTAGGAACATTATTTATGTTTCCCTTTTGAGACAATATGTTTTGATTTAAAGTTTTAAACAATGACATTTATATTTCGATGAATGACATGTTTTACTTTAAAACTATGCCTTCAAATGGTAGTTATGAATTGGTTCATAAATAATACATCATTTGATAGTTAAATGTACCAAGCAATCACCAACAAACTCAAAATGGATTTGAGTGAGACTTATCTTTGGCATTATCGCCTTGGTTATATAAACAGATGTCGCATGTAAACACTTCGAAAGAATGATCTTTTGGAAACAAATGAAATTGGTTCATTTGATACATGTGAATCTTGTTTACAAGGTAAAATGACTAAGAAACCCTTTAGTGGGAAAGGGCAACAGATTTCTTAGGTATCATACATTCGAATGTATGTGATCCTTTTAAGCCAATGACTAGGTATGGTGAAAGATACTTCATTACTTTAACCGACAACTATAGTAGTTATGGTTATGTGTACTTGACACATAGAAGAAGTTTTGAAACGTTCAGAATCTTCAAAAAGTGAAGAACAAAATCAACTCTTTTAAAGTTCTTCGTTTTGATAGAGGAGGAATCGAACTCTATTAGATATGGTTCGATCAATGATGGCTAGAAGCACATTGCCTCTATCATTTTGGGGTTACGCTTTGCTCTCCGCGGCTCGTATATTAAATATGGCCCCAACCAAGAAAGTGGATAAGACACCTTTTGAAATATGGCATGGAACGGTTCCATCATTATCATATTTGAAGGTATGGGGTTGTGATGCTTATGTAAAGCAACACACCCCAAATAAAAGTACGATCCACTAAGTGTATCTTCGTAGAATATCCTAAAGATGATATAGGATATTATTTCTACGATCCAACAGAGCAAAAGGTATTTGTTGCTCAAAAGGCTGAGTTCTTGGAAGCTAAGTTCCTTGTGGAAGGAATTAGTAGAACAGTGGAACTTGATAAGGATCAAGAACCACAAACCGATACACGTTTGGTTGATACTAGCATTCAACAAGAGGTTGTTGAAAAATGATCAAGTGGTTGATCAACACACACAATACGTTCGCAAATCTGGTAGAATTAGTAATCCACCTAAAAGATATGGATCTTTCATGGATGGATGCTACGTGGTAAATTCGGGTGAACCAACCACATACCATGATGCAATGTCAAAATTCGATTGTGACAAATGGATTGAAGCCATGAACGTAAAGATGCAGTCCATGTATAACAACCAAGTATGGGAATTGGTTGTGCCACCACTTAACTCTAAAGTAGTTGGAAGTAAGTGGGTTTTCAAGAAGAAAACAATAATGCATGGTAACTTGGATACTTGTAAAGCGAGACTTTTAGCAAAAGGCTTCACTCAAACTCAAAGGGTTGATTATGATGAGACCTTCTCGCCCATGGCGATGCTAAAGTCAACTAGGATATCATTTGCCATACTTGCACAATATGATTTTGAGATTTGGCAAATGGATCTCAAAACGACTTTCCTTAATAGATATCTTGAGGAAGATGTCTATATAGTTAAGCCTGAAGGTTTTGTCGATCCAATACATCCTAACAAAGTGTGCAAGTTAAAGAAATCAATCTATGGATTGAAACAAGCATCTAGAAGTTGGAATCACCGTTTTGATGAAGAGATTAGGGAATATGGATTCATCAAAAACATTGATAAAGCTTGTGTGAATAAGAAGGCTAGTGGGAGCATTATTACTTTCTTTATATTATATGTCGATGACATTCTACTATTTGGAAATGACATTCCAACCATGGAAAGAGTAAAAGCCTGGCTTGGAAGTTGTTCTTCCATTAAGGATCTTGGTGAAGTCGCCTATATTTTGGGAATAAAGATCTATAGGGATAGATCAAGGCGCTTGATAGGTTTAAACAAAAGTGCATACATTGACAAAGTCTTGAAAAGGTTCAAGATGAAGAACTCTATGAAAAGTTTTGGTACCTATTCAAAGAGAGGACAATATTGAAAGCGTTTCAATGTCCAAGCTCAAAGGATGAGCAAGAAAGATTGAAAGGAATCCCATATGCGATAGCTATAGGATTCATTATGTACGTAATGATATGCACTAGACTGGACAAGTTATGCGCTTTAAGCATAACAAGAAGAAACCAGCAAGAAACGGTCATTTGGTGACTGTTGTATATATTGAAATACCTTAGAAGGACTAAGGATATGTTTCTAATATATGGATCTGGTTAAAAAGAACTCGTTTGTAAAAGGGTTACAAGGATGCGGGTTTCGGAATTCGTTGTAATGGGTTACATGGATACGAGTTTCCAAACTGATCAAGATGGTTCTCGATCACAAACAGGGTAGCATTGTCCACTACAGAATCAGAATACATCGCCGCTTCATTGATTGAGATAATTCATATGGATCTGCCACTTGAATTATTGCCGATCTAGGGGTAGTCCCTACCATTCAGGACTCCTAGAGATCTTTGTGATAACGATGGTGTGATTGCTTAAATCAAGGAACCTCGTGTACATCGAAAGACTAGGCACATTGAGCGGACTTTCAACTACATAAGGGATGAAGTTGAAAAAGAGAAAGATATGTATTCGCAAAGTTCACACTGATCAAAATATTGCGGATCCACTCACGAAGCTCCTTGAATGGGCAAAGCATGAAAGGGTCATACTTGTGCCTTAGGACTTCGATATTCTAGTGATTGGATTTGATCTATTTTGTATTTGGATATTGGAACAACTGTTATTATAACTCATTATGGTATTTTGAGTTATGTTCCATTTTAGCATGTTTAAATCCGTGAATAAATTACTTATTCTAAATGTCTGTAGTCGATCATACTTGTGGGAACAAATATGAATGTAAGACTATTATGAACTTGGATTGGTAGATATTCATGAAGTATGAATATAGAGCAAGGCGTTGCTGCCAAGGTTCATAGATATTTGTGGGATACAAATATTGGACTGACTCGCTCTCAAATATTACTGCATGGAATCATTTGTGATTGATCATAAGTAAATTTGAGCAAAGGAGAATATCATAGTATCCTCAGACCTGAGATACATATTGGGTCTTGATATTCACCAAATATTATGCCTTGACTTATTTCTTCGCTGTCAGTAATATGACAGTACATAAGGCTAAGCTCAGGTGTGGTACAAGGTGATTGTGAGAGACGTATGTAGTCAAGATGGGATTTGTTCCTCTTATTCGTTGAGAGTAAGATGTCTAAGGCCTGCAAAAGTTAAATCAACAGAGAGTGATCACACTGTGTCTCTGGATTTGACATGACATCTGTAACGAAAGGATAAATGATAGATTCACCTAAATCATTTTCAAGTAAGGGACTTGAAGAGGATGATGTTATTGAATGGCACATATAGTCATACGTATTGGGGGTAGTAAACCGTAGTTAGGCGTTATTTACTACTTGCATCAATCTTCTATGTATCTTGTGCAAGTGGGAGATTGTTGGACTCTGTATGCCCAAGACACATATTAAATTGATGTGGCTAGTACGTTATGATCCAAGTCGAGTCATACCCAATAACAAGCTAGACAAACACTTACAATATTTATTTATGATATGATCAAATAAATATCAACACTTAGAATATTTAGAAATTGGTTTTCTAAATAATTGCACTTGACAAACTAATAAATTATATGGATAATTTATTTTGAGAGAATATTTTATTTTGTTATTTAATGGGTTAAATAACATAATAAAAAATAGCATAAGTCTTATAACATATGATGTTATATTTTATAAAAGGTTATAAAATAAATAAAGACTTATATTTTATAAAAGATTTGAATTTTTTTTTTTTTATAAAAATAAAGGCTAGGCCGTCCCCCCCTTCCCAAGAAATAAAGTGGCCAATAAAATTACTTGCATGTGTAGGAGGAACTTGATTGGGTGAGAATATGGTCCTATGAACATGCATGCAATTGTCATAACTAGATGGCACTTGATTGGGCAAAGGTGTGGCTATTCTCTCACATATTTTATAAAGATTTTGAAGTAGAAAACTTGATGAACATGGCTGAAAATGGCTGCCAATTTTCGTCCTCATGATGCTCATCCAAGAGAGTTTTTCAAGTTGAGAAATCAAGTGTAAGACTCTCTAAAAATCGGGTCATGTATGGTTGATCTATTGGTGAGTCTCAAGTTCATACAACAAGTGCAAGAACTCAACAAAAGGTCCTCTAATTTTCGGCCATATGATGGTCTTCAAGAGGGTTTTCTAGTGAGTTCATAAGTGTAGAAATCCTAGCTAAACCCAAGGTGTTTGTTGGAAGCTTGGGGTATACAAGCTTGAGGTCTTCCACTCTTGAAGACAACCATTTCAAGAATCATCATCTTCTTCACATCCATTACTCCATGGAAGGTAGTTTTCTAAACATCCTATGGTTGTGTTTTGATAGTATACATCTCATATATGGATCCGGGTTTTGGGATTTTGCATATAAAAAGGTTTATATCTTTTAAAAGTAACATGTTTTAAACTTATTTTCCGCTGCGTTTTTATTTCATTTGGATGAAATTACTTTGATAAACATGTTAAAATCCCATCACTTATCACCCGCAGACGGATGGGCAATCTGAACGCACCATCCAAACCCTTGAAGACATGCTTAGGGCATGTGTAATCGATTTTGGTAATGGCAAGGAAAGGCACCTCCCGCTGTTGGAGTTTTCGTACAACAACAGCTACCACACCAGCATCCAAGCCGCTCCGTTTGAAGCATTATACGGACGCAAATGCCGATCACCTCTCTGTTGGGCAGAAGTTGGTGACAGCCAAATCACTGGCCCAGAACATGTGGTAGACACCACCGAGAGAATTGCTCAGATACGACAGCGAATGGCGGCAGCTCGTGACCGTCAGAAAAGTTATGCTGATAAGGGAAGAAAACCACTCGAGCTCCAGGTTGGGGATCGAGTGCTACTCAAAGTCTCACCTTGGAAAGGTGTAGTCCGCTTTAGCAAACGAGGCAAACTCAATCCGCGTTATGTCGGACCCTTCGAAGTCATTGAGAAAATTGGCAAAGTCGCCTACAGGTTGAATCTACCTGAAGAACTCAGCGGAGTTCACAATGTTTTCCATGTGTCGAATCTGAAGAAGTGTCTGTCAGATGAGACCCACATAGTTCCCCTGAAGGAACTCACTATCGACGACCAGCTGCGATTCGTCGAGGAACCTGTAGAGATTACGGATCGAGATGTTAAGATCCTCAAGCATACCAGAATACCTCTGGTCCGAGTTCGTTGGAATGCTCGTCGTGGCCCAGAGTATACCTGGGAACGAGAAGACCAAATGAAACTCAGATATCCCCAGTTGTTCGGAAACAGTGCAACCACTACTGAGGCTGAAGGTACTGCAGAATTTCGGGACGAAATTCCAAATCAACGGGGGGATGATGTGACACCCCAGGAAAACGAGTAAACACCGCAACTTAACTAGCTTCCTCAGTAACTACGCACTAAATTTCGGGACGAAATTCTGTTAACAGGGGGAGAATGTGACAACCCTCAAATTTGCATGTAACCATACAGTTTATTAATGATAATAAAAGTACTTGATGACTGTGCTGAATCATTTAACTGCTCTCTGATTACTGTGTTATACTTACATGTGCGTGTTAGCATACTAGTAGTATACAGAAAAGTTACTAAATAGTCCGATATATTTTCCTGTGTGTTAGGAATAAATTTCGTTACAAAAATTATATGTATAAGACGCTATACGGTGAAATTAAACGCTTTAACGGAACGATACGTAACCGAACAACCAGACATTTTCCGGGACACTAAAATATTTTCAGAAATATTATTTTATCTTTCTTAATTATTTATGGTCACAAAATCCCTACGCACTATAGAAACATGTCACACACCCACTATACTTGGAAATACCCTTAACCTTCTAACTTAATACCTATTAACTAACAAAAATCTACACTTTACCCCCCCCCCCCCAACGATTTCCAGCCAAGGGACCCACCTTAATCATGTTCTTTTTGCCTCATGGCTCCATTGGTTGAAACCTTGTGCATTGCTTGTAAGACTAGCCAAAGCTTGTAAGGAATCCTTCAAGTTCCAAGATAACTCATCATTTTTCTCTAACATTACACTCCACCCTTCACCTCCCTCCTCATATTTTCGGCCCCCCTTCCCCATAACCGATTTCACCATCACCACTTCAACCATTTTCATCTTCTTCATCACAACAAGTTCATTCAAGCTTCAAGAGGATCCAAGGAGGTTGCAAGGTTGAAGGAACATCAAGAGAGCTCATTCTAGTCACTTCACCATACTTTTTCTCACCATCATCCTTACACTAAGATTTCCATCCTAGCCTTGTGCTAGTGGTATGTCCCTTCACACCTTTGTTCCATCATGTTCTTGTTATGCTTAGTTTAAATGTTCTTGACACATACAAGTTAAAACACTAAATATATGAACTTGAAATTCTGCATAGAAACCATAGATAAAAAGTTTGTTTAAAGATGAAATCCGGTTAGTGTGGGTTTGGTAAATGCATGCATGATGTTTGATCATTTATCCTTCGATACACCATGGTTAGAGTCTTTGTTTATGCGTTTTTAGTCACTTCTACATATAAACAGCTTGCTGATTGAAATTTCCAGCCTGCTTCAACAGGCTGTAACGGGTTCAGTTTTAATCGAAAAATTTAAGCTCTGGAGTCTAAATTGTGTAATTTTGAATATCTGAACTAATGGAACTGGAATCGTAATTTTTCGAGGTCGTTTACTATTTTTAAAGAATTATTTTTAGACAGCAGCTCAAGCTGAAATAATTCTGCTGAAAAAGTGTGTTGTAATCAGAGTCAAAACTTAAAACCTGAGCAGAGTCAGCTCATGGAATTTTTACCGTAGATAGTCACGGTTGTTTTTGTGACCCTCCAACTGGAATTTCGACGATCCGACTTACGATTGATTTTTAGTGAATTTTTCCGTAAAACTGCAATCAGAAAGTATCAAATCTGATTGCAGTCGAGTAAAAGAATTTTATATAAAATTGGTAATGAACTGAGATCCGATATTTTTACACAATAAATTTTGGATTATATATGACATCCTGTAAAAATTTGAGAACTTTTGGAAAAGGTTAATGTCACATCTCCAAAATCCACACGCGGAGTACCACCGCTTGGAGGCGTGACATGACCAGGATCAAGCCACCAATCATATTGAACATATAAGTAATAAGTAAAAGTAAATGTAATCCATCACAATACAACTGGTGTTCACCCAAAAACCTAGCATAGGTAGCGGAAGCATAGTTATGAACATCCAACACAAGTGTTTAGTTTAAAGAGTCATAAAGTTTTCATCAAAACATCCACAATCCGTGCCCACAACGACCGCGCCTCCCGTGCAAGCTCCAAGAGTACCTATGGTCCTGCAAGGCATGTAACAGAGAGTCAACAACTAGTTGAGCGAGTTCACAGTTGGTTATTTAGTTATAATGTTCGTATCGTAAAGCGTATGCTCGTTTAGTAATCATATATCGTAAGTAATGGTATCGCGGCCCTCTAGGCATGTTTGCAAAGTTTAGTGGGGGTTTCCCATGTTCTCTAGACTAGTTATATTTGTATCGCGGCCCTCCAGGCATGTTTGCGAAGTTTTAGTAATTGTATCGCGGCCAACCCAGGCATGTTTGCGAAGAGTAGTGGGGGCTTCCCATGTATTACTAGTCTAGCTGTATCTATAGGTGTCCTTCCCAACCCGAGGACAGTGGTGCGTATTCTAGTAGCGAAGTAAGTACATGAAAATCATTCAATCTCATTCCCAACCCCGGGAATCCCATGCCTTGGTAAGAGTGTGCACTCACCTTGTTTTGCTCGGTATGCTAAGTATGTGCTCAAAGTAAGTCAATCTCGTCCTCAAGTGTGCACGTATACTTAAATCAGTTTGTATTCAAGTTGTTTGCACGTAAACATAATCCTAGTGGATAACGCATCAATAAACACCAAGTAGCACCTTGCACGTATTCATGATCAGGCGTAGCATCTAACAGCAGTCAGTTAACTCAGTTAAGTCTTAACAGAATCAAATTACCAAACAGTTTACCCAGTCGGCGAAACACCCCTGTTTCGCTGTGAAACCCTTTGACGAAACACTCTTGTTTCGTCATAACTAGTCTCGGCGAAACACAATGTGTTTCGCCATGTCGGTTTCGTCATAATAACGTGTTTCGCCGGTGCCTTTGTTTCGTCGAATCCCATAACAGTTTCAGCAATAAGAAGCAATATGACAGAATCTTAATTTCCCCTAGTGGCCAACATCTATCAACCACCGCCAAGCATCATTGGACCGAAAATAACAATCAAAGTTTTACATTGGACCTTTACTTCTCTTACAATTCAATAACATATAAACAAACAATAATGGCCGACCACTAACCATTGCTTTCATACTATGATTGGACCAATTTAATAGATCAGACAATTGTTTCTAAAACAATTGATACAAGATTCCATATGATGTCATAGTTGACTATCATTTTGATGGCCGACAACTAATTTAATTAACACATATCAATTAGATTTCAATATTCAATAATCATGCTGACAATTCCTATATTAACCACATGGCTTGATCAGATCATAAATCAGACATTGGGACCATGCACCACATAATATATATACGATTTCAATTCAGATTCACCCTTTCAAAATCACCAGTATTCACATTACCATCAAGCAACTTAAGAAATCACATCTGATTATTACGCACTAACCGAGGTATCCAGGATGATAGTTTAATCGCTAGAGAGGGCTTGGGGAAACACACGCAGCTGCCGTCACACTTGGGAGAGTTTTAGGGTTTCAGATTGTTAAAACGTGTGAAACTGAACTCGTTTCCCCTAAATATACACGAAACAGTGTTCTGGGCCCTTAATGGGCTTCGCGTAATAATGGGCCGGCGAAACAGCCTGTTTCGTCGAGAGGCAAATGACGAAACACTTCTGTTTCGTCGAGTTGGGTCATGGCGAATCACTTGATTCGTCGGGTCGTTTCAGCTGTTAAACAGTTCAAGTGTTTTTCTAAAATACTAAGTCTCATGTTATAATCTAAATCACATAAACATGTAACAATCATAGTGCCTTTCATTATAACATAACGTGTATAGTTACAAGTCAAACAACTAAACAGTCAAAGTCAACGTGCATTTAATGCGAAAGTGAAAGTCGGAAACTCGAGTTGTCACATTATCCCCAACTTGAAAGAAATTTCGTCCCGAAATTTAGCAAGCGGTTACTGAGGAAGCTAGGTAAGTTGTATCGTTTACTGGTTTTCCTGGGGTGTCACATCATCCCCCCGTTGAGTTGGAATTTCGTCCCGAAATTCTGTAGTAGCTTCAGCCTTAGTAGTAGTTGCATTGTTTTCGAACAACTGGGGATATTTGAGTTTCATTTGATCTTCACGCTCCCAGGTATACTCTGGGCCGCGACGGGAGTTCCAACGAACTCGTACAAGAGGTATTCTAGTGCTCTTGAGGACCTTAACATCCCGGTCCGTAATTTCAACTGGTTCCTCGACGAAATGTAACCGTTCGTCGATAGTGAGCTCCTTCAAAGGAACTATGTGGGTCTCATCTGACAGACACTTCTTCAGATTCGACACGTGAAAGACGTTGTGAACTGCACTGAGTTCAGCTGGTAAGTTCAGTCTGTAGGCCACTTTGCCTATTTTCTCTATGACTTCGAAAGGTCCGACGTATCGTGGATTGAGCTTGCCTCGTTTGCCAAAACGAACAACACCCTTCCAGGGTGAAACCTTGAGTAGCACTCGATCCCCAACCTGGAACTCGAGTAGTTTCCTGTCTTTATCTGCGTACGCTTTCTGACGGTCACGAGCTGCCGCCATGCGTTGTCGTATTTGAGCAATCTTTTCAGTAGTGTCAACTACCATTTCTGGACTTGTGATCTGACTGTCACCCACCTCTGCCCAACAAAGAGGTGATCGGCATTTACGCCCGTACAATGCCTCAAACGGAGCAGCTTTTATGCTGGTGTGATAGCTGTTGTTGTACGAAAATTCCACAAGTGGCAGATGTTTTTCCCAGCCCTTGCCAAAGTCAATTACGCACGCCCGAAGCATGTCTTCTAGAGTTTGAATAGTGCGCTCAGATTGCCCATCTGTCTGAGGATGATAAGCTGTGCTCATGTCTAAACGAGAGCCAAAAGATTTGTGCATTGCTTGCCACAGTTCTGAAGTAAAACGTGCATCACGATCAGAGATAATAGAGGTGGGCACCCCGTGCCTCGAAACAACTTCCTTAAGGTATACGTCGGCTAGAGTGGAGAACTTATCCGTTTCCTTGATAGCCAAGAAGTGAGCAGACTTTGTGAGTCGATCCACGATCACCCAAATAGTATCATTCCCACGTTGAGATCTAGGTAGGCCAGTAACAAAATCCATGGAAATTTGTTCCCATTTCCATTGTGGTATCTCAGGTTGTTGGAGTGGACCTGAAGGCTTCTGATATTCCGCTTTAACTCTCGCACAAGTCAAGCACTTGCTAACGTAAGTGGCTATGTGAGCTTTCATGCTAGGCCACCAATATGTAGTTCTGAGGTCGTGGTACATCTTATCCGAACCAGGATGTACTGAGTAGCGAGACTTATGAGCTTCATCCATTACTAGCTCACGTAAGTTACCATAGAGTGGGACCCAGATGCGTCCTGTTACATAGTAGGCGTCGTTTGCCTTTTGTTCTAACCGTTGTCTTGAGCCGCGTAGAGCTTCAGCCCTGACGTTTTCTGGTTTCAATGCTTCTACCTGAGCATCTCGTATTTGTGAAGGAAGACTAGACTGAATAGTGAGTTGCAACGCTCGTACACGCCTAGGTGTAGTATCCTTTCGACTGAGGGCATCGGCCACCACATTGGCTTTGCCCGGATGGTACTTTATAGCACATTCGTAATCGTTCAGTAGTTCGACCCATCTACGTTGTCGCATGTTCAATTCTTTCTGCTTGAAGATATGTTCGAGACTCCTGTGATCAGTGTAGATGGTGCACTTAGTGCCATACAGGTAATGTCGCCATATCTTGAGCACGAAAATAACAGCTCCCAGCTCTAGATCATGTGTAGTGTAATTCCGTTCGTGAATCTTAAGTTGGCGTGAAGCATAAGCAATGACTTTATCCCGCTGCATCAACACACATCCAAGACCCTGGATAGACGCGTCGCAGTAGACTACAAAATCGTCCGTGCCTTCAGGCAATGAGAGGATAGGTGCGCTACAAAGTCTATCCTTTAAGTGCTGAAACGCTGTTTCCTGTGTATTACCCCAACGGTAAGCAACACCTTTCTGTGTCAGTAATGTAAGCGGCTGTGCAATCTTTGAAAAGTCTTTGATGAACCGTCTGTAATAACCCGCCAAACCCAAGAATTGGCGTATTTTTGTCGGTGTGCGAGGTGCAGGCCAGTTTTTAATCGAATCTACCTTGGATGGATCGACATGAATCCCATCCTTGTTTACCACGTGGCCTAGGAAGTGGACTTCACGAAGCCAGAAGTCGCATTTTGAAAACTTAGCGTACAGTTGTTCCGTTCGAAGGAGTTCCAGAATAAGTCGTAAGTGCTGCTCGTGTTCCTCCCGACTCCTCGAGTAAATCAGGATGTCGTCGATGAAAACAATAACAAACTTGTCAAGATAAGGTTTGCACACCCTGTTCATAAGATCCATAAAAACCGCAGGCGTGTTCGTTAGCCCGAATGGCATGACCAAAAACTCGTAATGGCCGTAGCGAGTTCTGAATGTTGTTTTGGAGACGTCCTCATCCCGGACTCTCAATTGGTGATATCCTGATCTCAGGTCAATCTTCGAGTAATAGCTCGACCCTTGCAACTGGTCGAATAAGTCGTCGATGCGTGGAAGAGGATAGCGATTCTTCACAGTCACCTTGTTCAGTTCGCGGTAGTCTATACACATGCGGAAGGTACCGTCTTTCTTCTTCACAAATAATACTGGAGCTCCCCAGGGCGAAGAGCTAGGACGTATGAAACCCTTTTCCAAAAGTTCTTGCAATTGCTTAGACAGTTCTTCCAGTTCATTTGGAGCTAAGCGATAAGGTGCTCGAGCTATGGGTGCTGCTCCTGGAGCTAGCTCGATCTGAAATTCGACCTGACGATGAGGCGGTAGCCCAGGTAACTCTTCAGGAAACACTTGAGGAAAATCACGTACAACTGGGATATCCTCTAACTTCTTCTCTTTCGTCGATGTATCAGTAACGAGGGCTAAAATAGCTGTGCCTTCAAGAAGGAGATGATGCTACTCACGACACCACTCTTGTCGCCTTGAACTTCGAGAGGTTCTTTTCCAATACGGGAAATGCGAATGATCTTCTCCTTGCATAGGATCTCTGCTGGTTGTTGGGATAACCAATCCATACCAATGACGATATCAAAACTACTCAGAGTTATAGGAATGAGATCGATAGAGAAAGTCTGACCAGCGAGGATAAGATTACTACCCTGAACTATGTGTGTGGCCTCTAGACTTTTTCCGTTAGCTAACTCTACAACATGTTTGGTGTTCAAAAGTGTTGGTGCGCGTTTAAGCATTTGACTAACCTTCAGAGACATATAACTGGTATCCGCACCCGAATCAAATAATGCAGTAACATAAAAGTCGTCGAGAAGAAACTTACCCATAACCACATTAGGATCATTCCTTGCATCACCCTGACCAATCACAAATGCACGACCCCTAGCACCATTGTCGTTGTTGTTTCCCCCATTGTTGTTCCCATTGCCCTGATTATTGTTGTTGTTACTCTGATTCTGGTTTAACTGGGGGCAGTTCCGCTTGAAGTGACCTTCAGCCCCACACTGAAAGCATGCCTTATTTCCTTGTTGTTGTTGTTGCTGTGGCTGGTTTCGTGGAGCTGGTGGCTGTTGTTGCTGATTCTGATTCGCAGGTCTTGAGCTTCTGCAATCTTTAGCTTCATGACCTACCCTTAGACATCTCTGACAGCGGCCTTTACGACACTGACCACTGTGGTGTCTGTTGCACCTGTTACACAGTGGGTGAATTCCCCGATATCCACTCTGTCCCTGACCACCAGACGATTGCTGACTCGGACTCTAGTAATCACTAGTCTTGCGCTGCTGCTGTGCTTGAGACTGTACGGTAGCTGAACCCTTGCTGGAATCCCCTTCCCATTTCCGCTTGTTGTCACTGGGAGTAGCAGGAGTAACTGGAGTGGTAGCGGTAGTGGTAGCGCTGATACGTTTAGGCAGCCTGTTCTGTTCCACTGCTTGATCGGTGAGGCGATGAGCTAACTTGACGATCTGTTGAATGGTGCCAAGATTCGCTGAGGTTACGTGACTTTGAATCTCTGGCACCAGACCATTAAGATACAGTTCGATACGCTTAATGGGAGGGTCTACCATAGTAGGACACAGAATAGCCAACTCATTCGATCTTCTGGTATACGCTTCAATTTCTGACCCCGTCATTTTCAAGTGGTAAAACTCTACCTCCAGCTTATGAATGTCATCACGGCTACAGTATTCCTCTTTGATCAAATCCTTGAAATCATTCCAGGGTGTGGCGTTAGCAACAGCCAACCCTAACATCTGAACTTGCGCATTCCACCAAGTCAGCGCAATGCCTTCTAGAGTACCAGTGGCGTACTTCACCCTGCGAGCCTCAGGGCATTCACACATTTCAAATACTGACTCAAGCTTTTCAAACCAATGGAGGAGTCCAACTGCTCCTTCCGTGCCACTAAAAGTAGTAGGACGACAGTCCATGAAAGTTTTGAAGGTGCAAACAGGTGGTTGACCTATTGTGTATAAGAATCAGGACAAAGTTAAACACAAAAGTTGGTTTAGGAGTGTAGGATCTAAAGATCCTAGTGTGAGTTACAACTGCAGGGTATACCTCCTGCTTGTGCGGCTGCAAGTGCCGCAGCAACTCGCTCATTAATGAGAGCCGTCAGTTGGGCTTGTGTCATGTTGATACGTCCAGACATGATCTTCATAGCAAAGATAACATAAGTGAGAGAGGTTCGCGAATAGTGCGATGACAGAAGAAAGTGAGCACACGAGTATTCTCAAGCAATAAGGGTTATGTGTATCTAAGCATACCATGAGCAAAGTTCTATGTAATTCTAGCAAGTAGGCAATAAAACATGTACCATAATACCTAGGATGTTGAGTCTTGCACGTGGAGCGAGGCGTCGTTGTGGATCGTTGAGCACTGTTCTGGTTATAGTCTGGTTTTAATAAAAACATTTTCCCTTTATTAAAACCGAGTTCTCTATAACCAATGGCTCTGATACCAATCTGTCACACCCCCAAAATCCACACGCGGAGTACCACCGCTTGGAGGCGTGACATGACCAGGATCAAGCCACCAATCATATTGAACATATAAGTAATAAGTAAAAGTAAATGTAATCCATCACAATACAACTGGTGTTCACCCAAAAACATAGCATAGGTAGCGGAAGCATAGTTATGAACATCCAACACAAGTGTTTAGTTTAAAGAGTCATAAAGTTTTCATAAAAACATCCACAATCCGTGCCCACAACGACCGCGCCTCCCGTGCAAGCTCCAAGAGTACCTATGGTCCTGCAAGGCATGTAACAGAGAGTCAACAACTAGTTGAGCGATTTCACAGTTGGTTATTTAGTTATAATGTTCGTATCGTAAAGCGTATGCTCGTTTAGTAATCATATATCGTAAGTAATGGTATCGCGGCCCTCTAGGCATGTTTGCGAAGTTTAGTGGGGGTTTCCCATGTTCTCTAGACTAGTTATATTTGTATCGCGGCCCTCCAGGCATGTTTGCGAAGTTTTAGTAATTGTATCGCGGCCAACCCAGGCATGTTTGCGAAGAGTAGTGGGGGCTTCCCATGTATTACTAGTCTAGCTGTATCTATAGGTGTCCTTCCCAACCCGAGGACAGTGGTGCGTATTCTAGTAGCGAAGTAAGTACATGAAAATCATTCAATCCCATTCCCAACCCCGGGAATCCCATGCCTTGGTAAGAGTGTGCACTCACCTTGTTTTGCTCGGTATGCTAAGTATGTGCTCAAAGTAAGTCAATCTCGTCCTAAAGTGTGCACGTATACTTAAATCAGTTTGTATTCAAGTTGTTTGCACGTAAACATAATCATAGTGGATAACGCATCAATAAACACCAAGTAGCACCTTGCACGTATTCATGATCAGGCGTAGCATCTAACAGCAGTCAGTTAACTCAGTTAAGTCTTAACAGAATCAAATTACCAAACAGTCTACCCAGTCGGCGAAACACCCCTGTTTCGCCGTGAAACCCTTTGACGAAACACTCTTGTTTCGTCATAACTAGTCTCGGCGAAACACAATGTGTTTCGCCATGTCGGTTTCGTCATAATAACGTGTTTCGCCGGTGCCTTTGTTTCGTCGAATCCCATAACAGTTTCAGCAATAAGAAGCAATATGACAGAATCTTAATTTGCCCTAGTGGCCAACATCTATCAACCACCGCCAAGCATCATTGGACCGAAAATAACAATCAAAGTTTTACATTGGACCTTTACTTCTCTTACAATTCAATAACATATAAACAAACAATAATGGCCGACCACTAACCATTGCTTTCATACTATGATTGGACCAATTTAATAGATCAGACAATTGTTTCTAAAACAATTGATACAAGATTCCATATGATGTCATAGTTGACTATCATTTTGATGGCCGACAACTAATTTAATTGACACATATCAATTAGATTTCAATATTCAATAATCATGCTGACAATTCCTATATTAACCACATGGCTTAATCAGATCATAAATCAGACATTCGGACCATGCACCACATAATATATATACGATTTCAATTCAGATTCACCCTTTCAAAATCACCAGTATTCACATAACCATCAAGTAAGCAACTTAAGAAATCACATCTGATTATTACGCACTAACCGAGGTATCCGGGATGATAGTTTAATCGCTAGAGAGGGCTTGGGGAAACACACGCAGCTGCAGTCACACTTGGGAGAGTTTTAGGGTTTCAGATTGTTAAAACGTGTGAAACTGAACTCGTTTCCCCTAAATATACATGAAACAGTGTTCTGGGCCCTTAATGGGCTTCGCGTAATAATGGGCCGGCGAAACAGCCTGTTTCGTCGAGAGGCAAATGACGAAACACTTCTGTTTCGTCGAGTTGGGTCATGGCGAATCACTTGATTCGTCGGGTCGTTTCAGCTGTTAAACAGTTCAAGTGTTTTTCTAAAATACTAAGTCTCATGTTATAATCTAAATCACATAAACATGTAACAATCATAGTGCCTTTCATTATAACATAACGTGTATAGTTACAAGTCAAACAACTAAACAGTCAAAGTCAACGTGCATTTAATGCGAAAGTGAAAGTCGGAAACTCGAGTTGTCACATTATCCCCAACTTGAAAGAAATTTCGTCCCGAAATTTAGCATGCGGTTACTGAGGAAGCTAGGTAAGTTGTATCGTTTACTGGTTTTCCTGGGGTGTCACATCATCCCCCCGTTGAGTTGGAATTTCATCCCGAAATTCTGTAGTAGCTTCAGCCTCAGTAGTAGTTGCATTGTTTTCGAACAACTGGGGATATTTGAGTTTCATTTGATCTTCACGCTCCCAGGTATACTCTGGGCCGCGACGGGAGTTCCAACGAACTCGTACAAGAGGTATTCTAGTGCTCTTGAGGACCTTAACATCCCGGTCCGTAATTTCAACTGGTTCCTCGATGAAATGTAACCGTTCGTCGATAGTGAGCTCCTTCAAAGGAACTATGTGGGTCTCATCTGACAGACACTTCTTCAGATTCGACACGTGAAAGACGTTGTGAACTGCACTGAGTTCAGCTGGTAAGTTCAGTCTGTAGGCCACTTTGCCTATTTTCTCTATGACTTCGAAAGGTCCGACGTATCATGGATTGAGCTTGCCTCGTTTTCCAAAACGAACAACACCCTTCCAGGGTGAAACCTTGAGTAGCACTCGATCCCCAACCTGGAACTCGAGTAGTTTCCTGTCTTTATCTGCGTACGCATTCTGACGGTCACGAGCTGCCGCCATGCGTTGTCGTATTTGAGCAATCTTTTCAGTAGTGTCAACTACCATTTCTGGACCTGTGATCTGACTGTCACCCACCTCTGCCCAACAAAGAGGTGATCGGCATTTACGCCCGTACTATGCCTCAAACGGAGCAGCTTTTATGCTGGTGTGATGCTTGTTATGTGATAAATACGTGTAGGAACTTTGTGTCCTATTTGAAATCACTAATAAACTAAGTGGTAATCATACTAGGACGTGATTGACCGACCTCGACTATTAGCTATATTTGAGAGTCAAACCGAGCAACCCAGGGGTTGGGAATGGGATTAAATAACTACTTGTACTATCATTACTATTAAACTACTTTTTACTGTCCTCAGATTGAAGGGCACGTACGTAAAACCTACGTACACTCATACTTACTACTGTCCTTGGATTGAAGGGCACGTACGTAAAACCTACGTACACGATCATAAGACCATCAACTCTATCACTTTAAGTCCCTCATTTATCGACTTAATCGCCGAGGCCTATGGCGAGCGGGTCATTAGTTAATAGCGCTATTAGGTTTAACAAACCTCATACCGTGCCAGTCGGACGGGCGTGTACTAATGGACTATGGGCAAAGGGTCAATGCTGATAGACATTGACTTAGGGCACCTCTTATATTTTCGTAGCAGTCGATACGCGTGGTCTAGTAACACATGGGAAACCCCCACTAATCTTCGCAAACATGTCAGAAAGACCGCGATGCAAACTTATACGATACATGGTTTTCAAAACGAACAGATGATTTACGAAACGAATGCTATAACTAAACAACCAACTGTGAATTCACTCAACTTTGTTGTTGACTCGTTGTTACATGCCTTACAGGTCGCTAATCATTTGGAGCTTGCACGAGGAAGGAGTCGTTGTGGTGTGCGGACGGCTATGTCAAGTGTTTAATGTTTTAAACATTATGAACTTATTAAACGTATGTGTTGGACTTTAAACTTATGAACTGCGAACTTATGTTTTGAACTTTACGTTTATGCTTCCGCTGTCTAAATTAAAAACTTGGTTAACTAGCTTTTGGTCACCAATCGTATTGTGATTGTGTTTATCTACTTAAGTACGTTGTTCAGTATGATTGGTGGCTCGATCCTGGTCATGTCACGCCTCCAAGCGGTGATACCCCGCATGGTGGATTTTGGGGGTGTGACAGATAATGTGACAACCCGAGTTCTCAAGATCTCTACTCGACTTAATGTTTGCTTACTAAGTGTTGTTTATATTATTATAAGGTGTGCCTTATGAGTGTGTATGTTAATATATGGTTTATATTAATATATGGTTGTATAATTAATAGAATGGAACTTTGTCTAATACCCGAAACACCCACCTACTATTCTGTATTAATATTATATGTTTCTTATAGTTAGTTAAGGTTGACCCACACCCGAATCCACAAATCTGTATATTGGTTTTCGGCCCACTTGCTAATTGAATTGACCACCGGCCCACTTAGGTTATTGGGTATTTTATTTAAATGTTACGTACCCCTTTGTATACCTCACAATATTACCCTACTTCTTGTTCCGATTGGAGACGGCAGGCCCCCCTTTTGATACAACATCATGTTCCGATCAAATTAGTGGTTAGTAATACCATATCCATGTTAACTATTAATTGATGAGTGTGTTTTTCTTTTATATGATCTTGATGAAATATGGTGTGTTATGATAGATTATATTTATGTTAGGGTTGTATACATTATAAACCATGTTGATAATTGTCCCTTAGATCGTTAATAATTTGCCATAATAGCTAGTAGACGAAGTAACAAAACTGGTTGTAATGATTTAATGAATGCTAGCGATGAGTTGATGATGATGTTATGCATGATAATCGGTTGTATGTGTAAATTCTGTCCGATGATGCTATGATGATATGTTAGATGGTTAACGGATTATTACGTGTAACTAGAGTAGAATATTTGAATCGGATTACACGACATGCTGTGCAATGTTGGTATGGATTGTATGACAATTGATGGTAACATGGGTATTGAACATGATGACATGGTCTAATAATGCTCGAATTGTCATCTTGGGTCACTAGAGAAACTGTTTAGTTTTGTTGCATGATCCTTCGTCGGAGGTGCATGGGAACAAGATATTAAGATAGTGTATACATAAATATGTATAAAGTTAATGGTGGCCATGTGAGTCTGTGTTGTAGTCTGAACCAAAGTCAAATAGGTGCATATGTTTATAATGATGACCGAACAGTAGGTTAGTATTTCAACTGTGCATATGATCATCATTATTGATAAACTTTGACCATTTAATAACATGTGAATATAATTGATTGCAATGCACCGCCTGAAAACAAGGATCTATAATTGGACCAAATTTTCAATAGTGGGCCGATGCCCTTAGTGGACTGTCTTAAATTGATGTAAGTTAAGTTCATTATGTATGATAACTCTATTGATTCTGATTAACTCTGTTATGCATGTGAACTATGCCAAGTGTATTAATCCAGTTAAGTGCGGTAATCTCGTTAAACCCATTAACACCGTTAGTTATGTTAGTGGATGATATTGTTAGATAAACTGAGGAAGCCTTTAATGTAAAGCTTGAATTGCATGAATTTGATTAACTGCTTATATGTTACATGATGTTAACTATCAAACGCACTTTGTGACATAGAGTGTATGTGAAACCCTACAAACATGTACTGATTGTGAATACGTGCATAACTATAGGACTTGATTGATTACTTGCAAGCACATATTTTAGCATACCGAGCAAACCAAGGTGAGTTCACACTAGCCAAGGCATGGGATTCCCAGGGGTTGGGAATGGGATTGAATAACTACTCGTACAACTATTACTATTAAACAAATTATTACTGTCCTCGGTTGAAGGGCACGTACGTAAAACCTACGTACAGTTATACTTACTACTGTCCTCGGATTAAAGGGCACGTACGTAAAGCCTACGTACACGATCTTAAGACCATCACCTCTATCAAAGGAAGTCCCTCAATTATCGACTTAATCGCCGAGGCCTAGGGCGAGCGGGTCATTAGTTAATAGCGCTATTAGGTTTAACAAACCTCACACCGTGCCAGTCGGACGGGCGTGTACTAATGGACTATGGGCAAAGGGTCAATGCTGATAGACATTGACTTAGGGCACCTCTTACATTTTCGTAGCAGTCGATACGCGTGGTCTTGTAACACATGGGAAGCCCCCACTAATCATCACATGTATGCCTGGACTGGCCGCGATAAGGATTAATACGATACATGGTTTACAAAACGAACATACGATTTATGAAATGAATACGATAACCAAACAACCAACTGTGAACTCGCTCAACTTTGTTGTTGATTCGTTGCTACATGCCTTGCAGGTCATTAGGTACTCATGGAGCTTGCACAGGGAGGAACGGTCGTTGTGGGACATGGCAATGTGTGCCATGCTTTAACATTTTTATTTCATATTTAATAATTGCTATGGGTTTTACAAATTATGCTTCCGCTAACACTAACTATGCTTTGGGTTTTTTAACACCTTTCATATTATTTGGTTGAATTATGCTTACTTATATGCTTGTTCAATATGATTGGTGGCTTGATCCTGGTCAGTCACGCCTCCAAGCGGTGATACTCCGCGTGTGGATTTTGGGGGTGTGACAACTTTGATAGCACACCTAGGAGGCCCTGTATTCCTATGATAGTTATGGAGCAATTCCTGAGTTAATAGGATATTATCCGAAATTCTACGACCAGGAACAAAAGCCGATTGATTAGAGCTCACAACATCATTGATCCCCTCAAGAATCCTATTAGTAGGGATCTTACTAATAGCTTTGTAAATGACATTACAACAAGAAATAGGGCGATAATCAGTAACATACGTAGGAGTGTTCACTTTTGGAATCAAAGCTAGAAAGGTATGGTTGATTTCTTTTAAGAGACGGTCACTTATAAAGAAATCCTTAATAGCAAGACATACCTCATCACCAATAACCTGCCAAGATTTTTTAAAGAAGGCCGGTGAGTAACCATCTGGTCCCGGGGCTTTGTCATCTCCAATATCAAAGAAAACAACCTGTATTTCCTCATTTGTCACTTCCCTGATCATCATCTCAGCTGTGTGTTCACGAACGCGTTTAGGAAAGCAATCCGGAGTTAGCGAGTTGGATACATTACCTTTGATCCCTAAAAACGTTTTATAGTGCTCCACCAACACATTAGCCACCTCTATTCCTTCAAACACATTGTCATTTGCATCCTTGATAGTTTGAATTTGAGAAATATGATTTCTGCTCTTAACCATATTGTGAAAGAACTTAGTGTTCGCATCTCCCATTTGGAGCCATTTTTGCTTGGCTTTTTGCTTTAAGAAACTCTCTTCATCTAGACTAGCTTCATTGAACTTCGTCAGACATTCCGCCGCTAGGTTCCTGAAAGACAGATTCGCCGGATCCCTATCCACCCTACCCTGAATTTCATCCAGGTCTTTTCTAGTTTGAATAACACGATCATGAAGGTTCCCTTGCTCTTAGAGAAGGTTCCTTAACGGGTGCTTTAAGGCTCTTAGTTTTTTAACCACTCTAAACACCGGCAACTTTAACACACATGGTGAGTGATCCGACACACGGTGCGGCTGAAAAACAGCAAACGAGTTTGGAAAAGCATCCGTGAAATGGCTATTAACCATGATCCTGTCGATCTTTTTCATAATTCCCATTCCTTGCTTTGGTTTTTGATTCCACGTTTGCATGCCCGAGCATTTAACATCGAACACCTCAATGTTTGCAACACAATCTTGAAAATCCTTCATACTAACCGAAATACCAGAGGCTCCCATGTAGCTATCTCCCAAATCAAGGGCCGAGTTAAAATCGCCCATAATGACCCAAGGTTTATTGTTAACAAAGAGCTTGTGGACTTTCAGCGACTTCCACAAATCCCTCCTCTCCTTATAATCATTACTCGCATAAACCATGGAACAGTACATAGCTTTACTTTCACCTTTAAATATAACCTGAATATGCATCACTTGCATCGTAGCCGATAACAGCATGACATCTACATCTTTCGGGTTCCATCCAATAACAATTCTCGTTCCTTTGTTACACAGACTACCATTAGAAATCCAATCCCATCCCTTACAGATTCTTCTACACACAACATCCACCTTCGAGACATACACATGGGATTCTAAAATAGCACAAACCTTGATATTATTTTCATTGATTACATGCTGAACCTCTTTTTGTTTCAGGGGGTGGTTCAACCCCCTTACATTCCAGCTGGCAATGCTATCCATTGGAAACTGTCACACCCCGACCACGTAGAACATACAAAACGTGGCGGAAATGTCGGGGAGTGTTGTAACAGAATTAATTGTTTCAAATCCATGGCAATTGAAGTTTCGTTTTATTAATCAAACATGAGAGTTTACATTGTTTTAAACAAGAAACAAAGAGTACATAACATATATTAACTAGTTCTTGTCTCGTTTTAAGTCACTAAGGCACAGGTCCGCCTAAGTATGTCTTGATAAGTCCTATGCATCATCTCCTGAAAACACATGTGAAAATAGGTACGTCAGCATAAAAATGCCTGTGAGATACATAGGTTTTGTGAAAATAGGATTCATGACTTATGTTTGAGAAAATGTTTAGTCATGAACCTTGTAATTTGCTTTGTCTTGTAAATCATTTGAAAAACGATAAGATCAGATGATATGTATAAATAAATGTAAGGTTAAATGAATAACCATGTAAAAATGAGTTTGTATAAGATAAGTTGTTTGTAAAACAATGTATTGTGAAAAGTATGTTATTTGTATAAAATGTTATATGTCCAAATTGAAATGATTCAAATAACGCTACAATATGTAATACCATACAAACACTTATATATAGGAAGTACCAGCGGCGTATCCACCATGCTTGTATCATATTACACACGCCTCGTTACTTAAATCACTTACTCAAACCAAACCAACAATGTAAGATGTCTATGTTTAAACCAATTGTCAAAAGTCCTTGTATAAACCATGTCAAATGTTGATAGTCCAAAAGTAGTCAAGTAATGTGTAATAAATGTTTATGTCAAGATGTAAATCATGCAACGTATAACCAATGTTGAAAATGTTTATGTGTCAAATGTAAATCATGTAATGTGTAACCAAAATGATATGTATGGCTAGTGAAATGCATCAACTAAACCATAAGTGAAATGCACAAAACAAAGTATTGAAGTAAAACTTGGTTTAAATCAAAGTTATGTTTTGTGTAGTAAACGTATGCTATACTGATATTAGACATTTATGCGGTATTGTGAAAATTCATACATCCAAGCCTTGCGACAGTCGGATAACCATGTAAAAATGGGTTATCAAAAGAATATGTATTCGGATTCGGTCATTCCTTACGTCCAAACAAACCTGAGATTTCAGGAATGGGATTTGTCAAGTCCTATGGTACCACTACCTACTACCGAGCGGCATGGTCGGTGTTAATGAATGTATAGTATAGTTTAAACAAACCAAATGTCATACCAAAATGTAAGCATATGATGAATAGGAAATGTACTAAGTATGCTAAGTTAACATATAAAGTAGAAAAGTCATGTAAATCAATGTGCTAGCATGCTATCAGTTAACATACATAGCAGAAATGTAATGTAGAACCATGTACTAAGTATGCACACAATGGACATACATAGTATAAAATGTAATGAAATCATGTACTATAATGTACTAATGAACATAGGAGGTATATGATGTGAAAACAGGAAAGCATGAAAGTAACAAGTAGGCACATGTGTTTCACCCCAAAACAGTTTGGAAAACAGTAAAAGAGGGGTCTATGTACTCACTTGAGATTGCTCAGAAGTCTTAAGATAACCACCAAGCAACGCTAGAGATCACGGAATCAAACGGCACCTACTATAGGTAACTACATTAATAAACCGGACCTAAATCGGAAGATCGGATAGAATGAGGGTTCGTAAACCAAACGAGTATGGGAACTCGTGTAATATGGTTTAACAAAGCCCACATACTAAAACGAAACTTAACCTAAGTGTTTGTGACCCATTACGACCCGTCTAGGTAGCTTATGCTACTTTAACGCGTCGTTCGCGTAAAACGCGTTCGGAACGCTTAACTAGTCCTATGATAAGTAAAATATGCCTTAACATGTCTAATATGGTTGTCAAATCAGTTTAGATGTCAAAAGTTATGTTACATATGTTTAAAACGAATTTTGGCATCAAAGGGGTATTTTGGTAATTTACCTAAGGCATATAAACTACCTATCATACAACTACTTAAACGAAGCGACCATAAGGTATAACCTCGGAGGGTTATTCCCTATATACTATGGTCACCTAATGTGTTTGGTCGGATCCTAATGATCGACCAAAAGGGTCGGGTTTGAAAGTATAAGCGATTGTTTAGATCGCTTACCTTACGACCCTAGACAACGTGGTAATCATTAGGCATAGTCACAAGGGACTATAACCATCATGATTACAATCACGTTGCGAAGTTCAAACGAACTTCGCATTGACCATAAACTGGTCAATGCAGAAAGTCAAACAAAGTTTGACTTTCGGACTCGAAAAGACTCGAAAAGCAGTAAAAGAACGAAGGAACACTTACGAAGGGTCCCCGAATGCTAATCTAGACCAAAATAGCTCAGGTATGAAACAAAGGTTTCAACTTAGAGCACAATTGATCATATTCTAGTGAGAAATGAAGTTGGGGTATGTGGGTATTTATAGTTTTTCCCGAACCGTTAGGATCGTTTCTTGGAGAAGAGGGAATGATCACACCCCTACACTTGTTGGAATGTTGTGGTTACTGAATTTGGCCACCATAAGAGTTTAACATGTGGCACTTGACCTTTGGGAAGTGGTAGGGGCTGCCAACTTGTGTTAAAAATGACCTTTGCTGATCAGAAGAGGCCTAGCGTGACGCTAGGGGGGCTAGGCGTCGCGCTAGGGTTCCCCTGATCAGCAAACACCTTCAAATGTTTATCTTTCAGTCCCCGTTGCGTATTCAGGCCATTTCCGACGTGTTTAAGGCTCGTTAAATCATTTTCAAGGCTCCACAAGGATGCCTAAACATTGTGGGCATGAAACATGTGACAACTGGCACAAACCGGTAACTTCCGTACACTTTAATTATTAATTAATGACTGCAATTATGTGCTTAAATGTCAACATTGACTGATTAGATGCTAAGCAAGTAAATTCATGCACGTTGTATACTACAAAATATTGCTTCATGCAATCGAGAGCGCAGCGTCAGAAATATTAGTAAACTCACCAGTAAGACACACTGTGTCAACGGAACTGCAGAAAGCAGTCAGACATTAGAATTGAGGCCTAGGTGTAGGTCCTACGACAAAGGTACATTAAAACCCAAGAGTACATATAAGGGTTTAATTTATGGTCGTTGCGAAAGCTAAAGCACGCACTAAAAGGCGCCCGGATAATATTTAATCCCACAAATATTCTGTTATGATTAAAATTTTATTTTAATCAGGTTCCTGTTGAAAATAAATTAAAACGCTTAAAAACGTTATTTTTCAAGTTTAAGCGCGTACCGTGTGTTCCTACGCGACACAATGCTTACACTACAAAACGCAGACAACGCAGCAAACCCAGGAATATGCCAGGAATACACCAGGAATATGCCAGGAATATACCAGGAATATGCCAGGAATATGCCAGGAATATACCAGGAATATGCCAGGAATATGCCAGGAATATGCCAGGAATATGCTAGGAATATACCAGGAATATACCAGGAATATACCAGGAATATGCCAGGAATATGCCAGGAATATCCCAGGAATATACCAGGAATATGCCAGGAATATGCCAGGAATATACCAGGAATATGCCAGGAATATGCCAGGAATATGCAAGAAATATGCCAGGAATATGCCAGGAATATGCCAGGAATATGCTAGGAATATGCTATATGGAAGGTCTATAAATACCACCATTTCATCACTCCATCTTCACTTCCCTCCCTCCCTCCCTTGTTCTCGGCCCAACCAAGCACCACCGCCACCCTCATTTTCCAACTCATCCATCCATTCCAAGGTGATATTGAGGAGTAAGAAGGCCACTAACGAAGCTCGGTGCAAGCGGATCTTGAAGGACCTTCTTCATTTGCTTTTAGCCACCTCTTTTGTCCTCTTGAACTCCCCTAGCCTTGTGCTTGTAGTAAGTGCTTCTAAACATCTTCTTGTTCTCGTTTATGATGGGTAATAGATGATTTAATGGCTAAAAATCATAAACACTAAAGATCACCAACTAAAAGTCTTGTAAAATGATGAACTTAATGGATAAAAGGAAAGTAATGGTGTAAAACTTGTTAAACTTGTTTTGTGATGATTATTTTGTGTTGTTTAATGCTAGTAGTAGTTCGGATCGTCATCTAACCCGGCTAGGTTATGTTCATAGAACATGGACTAGTGTATGTTAAAGTATAAAAAGGGCAAGATGATGAACACTACTACATAATAACATGAACTTGCGTAAAAGGAATTTTTCTTGTAAAATGAAGTTCTAAACTAGTAGATCTAAAGATCTACAAGTGGTATTTTCGAAAAACCAACTGTAAGACGAAACCATGTTTTAAAACCGGATCTTTCATGAAATAGAGGTGTTTTTGTGAACAAACAAGTGTGTGGACACTAGTGTAACAAAAGTTTTAACAAAGAAATAATTTTCGCAAAAACCGACTAGAAGTTGTAAAACTTCATATTCTTTAAAAATAAGATTTCCAAGAAACCGACTTTATTTTTAGAGATGGAAAAACCTACTAAATGTGTTGAAGAGTTACTACATAATTTTACACAACTTGTAAGTTCATGTGTATGCGATTTGTGTTTATTTTGACTAGTTTGATATTTGAAGATGCTATTTTGATGATGGAAAAATTGATTGGTTGAATTTTAAAAGTAAATGATACGCTAGTAAGCGTGGCCACCTCCAGTTACAGAGGAAACTCTGGCGAAATTTTTCCAGAAAATAACACTTACAATATTTTTGGTGACAAGTGTTATGAATATATTTTTGACTTGTTTTCCAAACAAACTTCGCCATGATTTTTATTACAAAATTTCCAAACAACGGAGGTGGATTTTCATAAATAAAACTTGTTAAATATATATTCAGAATATATATTTATCGCTTGTGTGATTATGTGATTATTTTGTGAACTAGGTATATATTATTTTTAGAGTAAAAATAATATGCCTTGGAGATACTCGTAACGAGTAAAAATACAAACATACACATACAACATACAAGATACATAATTCGGGTGCAAAGTGCAAAATACAAAAAGCTTATATTTATTTTTGAGAAAATAATATAAGTAAGACATTTAGTTAAAAATATAAAATATTTTTAACACAAGAAAATATACACAGAAGAGAGTGACTGTACTTGTGCGACGCAAGTCTAGTGACTAACGTTAAGAAAACGCGTATAGTGTAACAACTGTGCTTGTAATCACTATGAACAGTTCTATTATCAATAAAACAATGTTATTTGATCCCAATGTTTGTTTAATTGTGTTTTACATTTTTCATGTTTTGACTTTTGTTCAATTCCAAACTCTACATCACTTTCTGGAGAGTTATACGCAAACTAGTGCGTAAACGTACTCAGTTTAATGCGAGAAATACTCCGGAACAGCAACATATACTCAACATACCTTAAATAACCTTTACATAACTTAGAAATAAGTTTTGAAGGCTTTGGTATGGCAAAAACAAGTTAATTCGCTTACAGGGACTAAACTTGACAAACTGCGAAAGTATGACGATTCGCACTGGAACAGACATTCCGGAACATAACCATAAGTTAAACACACCTTAAATATCCTTTACATAGCTTAGAAATAGGCTTTGAGGGGTTCGGTGTGCTAAAATAAACTTTTGGGTCATTCAGGGACTAAAAGTGTCAAAAAGTGCACAAGTTTGCATTTTCGCGCATAACTTACGTTCTGAATACATCCGGACATCCAAAAATTTATGTGAGCATGACTATATTATATTTTAGTGTTCGCCATAAGAAAAATCCATTCGTCGCGTCATTTGGATCGTTTTTCGCGCTTATGCGCATTCCGTCGTAATTAAGCGAACATCGCGTTCGTACGACTAAACGAACCATCATCCGGCATATTTTTGAACATGTTTCATGTCCACAATGTTTAGGCAACATTTTAGGGCCTTAAAGTTGGCTTTACGGGCCTTGGAAGTGTCGGAAATAGCCTTAAACACGTGCAGGGACTGAAACTGTCAATTCTGCAAGAAGTTTGCTGATCAGACAGCCAGGCGGCCCGCCTCAGTTTCTGTGTATCCTTAGGCGGCCCGCGTCAGTCCTTCTGACCAGATTAACTGCATTTAACCACAGATTGCAGCTGTTTAATCCTCCTCCACACATTCCCAATTGTCTAGTCAGCTGATAAGGATCATATTTTAGTCACCATAAGGTTCCAACACTTGTACGCATGGGATTAAAGCACGGATTCCATGAAACGATCTCAACGGTGGACCGAAAACTATAAATACCCCATCACCCCATTGCTAAACTTACAAGAAACTTGATTTGAGAAACTCTAAGTTGAAACATTTGTTTCATACCTGAGATTTTTGAATCGAGTTTAGCATTCGGGGACCCTTCGTAAGTATTCTTTCGTTCTTTTCCTTATTTTACTGCTTTTCGAGTCAGAAAGTCAAACTTTGTTTGACTTTCAGCGTTGACCAGTAATGGTCAATGCGAAGTTCGTTTGAACTTCGCAACGTGAGTGTAATCACGTTGGTTATAGTCCCTTGGGACTATGCCTACTGATTACCACGTTGTCTAGGGTCGTAGGGTAAGCGATCTGATAAATCGCTTATACCTCGAACCCGACCCATTTGGTCGATCATTAGGATCCGACCAAACACATTAGGTGACCATAGTAGGTAGGGAATAACCTTCCGTGGTTATACCCTATGGTCACATCGTTTAAGTAGTTGTATGATAGGTAGTTTATATGCCTTAGGTAAATTACCAGAATACCCTTTTCATGTAAAATTGGTAATTAAGCATATGTAACCTAAACCTTTATCACATAACTGATTATGTAACATGTTTAGGCATATAATACTTGTCATAGGACTAGTTAGGCGGTCCAAACGCGTTTCACGCGCACGATGCGTTAAAGTAGCATAAGCTACCTAAACGGATCATAATGGGTCAATAAGACTAAGGTTAAGTTTCATTTAGTATGTAGGCTTTGTTAAACTATATCACGTGAGTTCCTACACTCATTTGGTTTACAAACCCTAATGCTACCCAGTCTTCCGAGATAGGTCCGGTTTATTAACATAGTTACCTATATTAGGTGCCGTTTGATTCCGAGATCTATAGCATTACTTGGTGGTTATCTTTAGACATCTGAGCAATCTCAAGTGAGTACATAGACCCCTCTTTTACTGTTTTCCAAACGGTTTTGGGGTGGAACACATGTGCCTACTTGTTACTTTCAAGCTTTCCTGTTTTCACATCATATACATGCTATGTTCGTTAGTACATTATAGTACATGTTTTACATTACATTTTATGCTAGGTGTGCCCATTGTGTGCATTACTTAGTACATTGTTTTACATTACATTTCATGCTAGGTGTGCCCATTGTGTGCATTACTTAGTACATCGTTTTACATGACATTTCACGCTATGTATGTTCATTTGATTACATACTTAGTGCATTGTTTTCACATGCTTACATTTTGGTATGACATTTGGTTTGTTTACATGGGACAATACATTCATTAACATTAGCTACGCCGTTCGTTAGTAGGTAGTGGTACCATAGGAATTGACAACTCCCGTTCCGGACGTCCCAGGGAAAGGGGATGAAAGGAATGACCGAATTCGATGATATAAGACAGATAGACCTTTAATTTGTTTAAAGGGTTTATCACCACAGTCGCAAGGCTTGGATGTATGCATTTTCACAATACCGCATAAATGTTCATATTAAATAGTTGCATGCATTTACACAAAACATAACTTTGATTTAAACCAAGTTTTACTTCAATACTTTGTTTTTGTGCATATGGTTTAGTTGAGACATTTCACTTGCCATACATGACATTTTGACGTAGACATTTGACATGGATATTTGACATAGACATTTGACATGGATATTTGACATAGACATTTTGATATGATTTACATCTTGACATGAACACTTTGACATATTATTTAATACATTTGACAATTGGGTTAAACATAGACTTCTTACATTGGTTGGTTTGGTTTGATTAAGTGATTAAGTAACGATGCGTGTGTAATATGATACAAGCATGGTGGATACGCCGCTGGTACTTCCTATATATAAGTGTTTGTATGGTATTATATGTCGTAACGTTATTTAAATCATTTCAGTTTGAGACATAGAACATTTTATACAAATAACATACTTTTCACAAGACATTGATTTCCAAACAACTTATCTTATACAAACACATTTTTACATGGTTATTTATTTAACCTGACATTCACTTATACATATCATCTGATCTTATTGTTTTCAAATGATTTACATGACAAAGCAAATTACAAGGTTCATGACTAAACATTTTTCTCAAACATAAGTCATGAATCCTATTTTCACAAAACCTATGTATCTCACAGGCATTTTTATGCTGACGTACCTATTTTCACATGTGTTTTCAGGTGCTTTTCCATAGGATGTTGATCATGATACTAGGGCGGACCTGTGCCTTAGAGACTTTAAAAGAAGATAGACTATGTTTAATTATGTTCTGAACTCGTAAATTTCCTGTTTGAAACAATGTAACACCTTTGTTTATAAATAAAATACAACTTTGTATGCCATGGTTATGAAACAATTAATTCTGTTGCAACACTCCCCGATGTTTCCGCCGCGATTTGTATGATATACGCGGTCGGGGTGTGACAGAAGAGTTGGTATCAGAGCCAATGGTTATAGGGAATTAGGTTATTAGTAATGCTTTGACCTAGACTATAACTTTTCTAGGAACCTAACACAAGTTATCTTGTGTTTAGATCTTAAAACATGTACATCACCTATCCTTAGGTGATTAACAAAACAAGGAACCAAAATTTTTCCGAAACGATTTTTGAAAAACAATCATCTGTTTTGAATAAATTTTTACAAGATTTTGAACCCTCAATTGTAAGGTTTTGAACCCTCTGTTATATGGTTTTGAACCCTTTTCAGTATTGGTTTTTGGCCTTGTGCCTTCAAATTTTCAAAATTCCGTCAAACGTTTTGGGTTTTAAATAATGTGAACATGTGCAAACTGGAAGGGTGAATGCCTGTATTCTGGGTTTTCTGTCTAGGCAAGCACTTCGTATACATCTCAACCAGACGCGAGACCAGTTGTGCTTACCTGGGAATTCTTGGGATGAGTGTTCACTTATAGGCGAGCATGTCTTCATTATACATTATTTTTGATCCATTTACTTTGATTAGTCACTGTGTGTCATTTGTTTGCTTTGTGATACGGACGAATGACCACCATCTTTGCTTTTGTTGATTTAGTTTCATTTCATTCTCTTCATCCAATCATCTCACTCGTTTCCTTTCATGTTTTCCTCTTTTAGAATGCCTCCTCGACGCGAAAATCAGATAGCAACTGCCGAGCTGGCAGAAATTATTGCGCAGCAGATGGCTGCTCAATTCCCAAATCTCTTTGCTCAATGGAACCAGGCCAACAACAACAACAATGTTCCATGCAAATACAAGGATTTTAACCAGGCTAAACCACTCAAGTTTAGTGGTTCTGAAGGAGCGACTGGGCTTCTTCAGTGGTTCGAGAGTATAGAGAATACTTTTCGCCATGTGCAGTGTCCGGATAATCGCAAGGTCGAGTTCTCCTCGAGCGTATTTCAGAAGAGGGCTTTGACATGGTGGAACGGGGTTATGAGAGACCGGGGTGCAGAAGTTGCTCTCGCACAGACATGGGCTGAACTTAGAGCCCTTATGATGAGGGAATTCTGTCCTCGTCATGAGCAACGAGCGTTGGAGAAGGAGTTTGATGAGTTGAAGCAAGATAGTGGTGAGCACAGGGCTTATACTGATCGGTTTGAAGAATTGAGTCTGCTTTGCCCAACAATGGTCACCCCACTCGACAAGGCTATCGAGAGATACATCGATGGCCTACCTGACTCGGTACAAGACATTCTTACTGGCAGTAACCCTGCCACACTTCGTCAGGCGATCGAGTTATCTGCGATATTGACTGAGTCGCAGATCCGGAAGAACAAGTTACACCGGAAGGGTGACAAGGGCAAGAAACAGTCGGCAGATAAGGTGGATAGCAAGAAAGGTCAAAACGGGAGTGGAAAGAACTCTGGTTCTTCAAAGAGGGCAAAGAAGCGTAAGGCTTCCCAAAATTTTGCTATCACTGCTCAAGCTAACCAGGTAGCTCCCAACCAACCTGCACAGCCTCCAGAGAAGAAACCCTATTCAGGGAATGCACCTTTGTGCAATAGATGCAACAGTCACCACCAGCCACAACTTCCATGCCGTTTCTGTACTAACTGTGGGAAATCAGGCCATCTCGCCAATGTTTGTCGATCTGCTCAGAATCCCGCGGTTCAGAACCCGGCTCAACAAGTTGCTCAGCCTCCTGCTCCGCAACAGGGTCAAGCTGCAAGACCACAATACCCACCTGGTGCTTGTTACAATTGTGGGGATCTGACCCACTATAGAAATCGGTGCCCAAGACTGGCGAACCAGAACCAGAACCAGAATCAGGCTCCGGCTCGAGGCCGAGTTTTTAACATGAATGCCCAAGAGGCACAGGCTGACGATAATGTGGTGAACGGTACGTTCTTTATTAATAATCAGCCTGCATCTGTTCTTTTCGATTCTGGTGCCGATAAGAGTTTCGTGTCTTTGTCTTTTGAACCAATGCTTCGAGTGTCTAGAACGAAACTAGGCAAATCTTTGACAGTAGAGGTTGCTAGTGGTGAACCCATTATTCTTGATTCTGTTCTTCACAACTGCCAGTTGAATCTTAACGACCATATTTTTCCTATTGACCTCGCGCCTATGCAACTTGGAAGCTTCGACGTTATTGTGGGAATGGATTGGTTATCCAAGCATCACGCAGAGATAGTTTGTTCTAAGAAGATTGTTCGTGTGCCACTTTCGACAGGCGAGATCCTGCATGTTCAAGGTGAGAAACCTACCGGTGGTCTCAAACTCATGTCTTGTTTTAAAGCTCGGAGGTATCTGCAGAAGAACTATGTGGCTTTCTTAGCACATGTTACAGAAGATAAAGGCAAGGGAAAGTCTATTTCAGATATTCCTGTCGTTCGGGATTATTCTGAAGTGTTCCCTGAAGATTTACCTGGTCTACCTCCAGCACGCCAAGTCGAGTTCCGCATTGATCTCGTACCTGGTGCAAATCCCATTGCCAGAGCTCCATATCGTCTTGCACCGTCTGAGATGCAAGAGTTGTCTAAACAGCTTCAGGAGCTCTCTGACAAAGGTTTTATCCGTCCCAGCTTTTCACCTTGGGGTGCTCCCGTTCTTTTTGTCAAGAAGAAGGATGGATCCTTTAGGATGTGTATCGATTACCGTGAGCTTAACAAGCTTACCATCAAGAATCGATATCCTCTACCTCGCATTGATGATCTCTTTGATCAGTTACAAGGCGCTTCTTATTTTTCGAAGATTGATCTGCGATCTGGATATCATCAACGTCGGGTGCAAGAAGAAGACATTCCGAAGACAGCATTCCGTACTCGTTATGGACATTTCGAGTTCACAGTCATGCCATTCGGTTTGACTAATGCTCCTGCTGTTTTCATGGACTTAATGAATAGGGTCTGTAAACCTTATTTGGATCAGTTCGTCATTGTTTTTATTGACGATATCTTGATTTACTCTAAGACGCGAGCTGATCACGAGCAGCATCTTCGTCTTACTCTGGAACTCCTGAAGAAAGAGCAACTTTTCGCCAAATTCTCCAAGTGCGAATTTTGGCTTAAAGAAGTTCAATTTTTGGGACACATTATCAACGAACGAGGTATTCATGTAGATCCCTCCAAGATCAGTGCGATTAAGGATTGGGATACACCTACTACTCCTACTGAAGTTCGTTCTTTTCTTGGTCTAGCGGGTTATTATCGCCGCTTCATTGAAAACTTCTCTAAGATTGCAGTTCCTCTAACTGCTCTAACTCAGAAGAAAATGCCCTTTTACTGGGGATTCAGACAAGAGGAAGCTTTTCAACACCTGAAGCAGAAGCTTTGCGATGCGCCTATCCTATCATTGCCTGAGGGTGATGATGATTTTGTCGTGTATTGTGATGCATCTAAATTGGGTCTTGGCTGTGTTCTGATGCAAAGGAACAAAGTCATAGCCTATGCATCAAGACAATTGAAGATACATGAGAAGAACTACACCACTCATGATCTTGAGTTGGGTGCAGTTGTTTTCGCTCTCAAGATCTGGAGACACTATTTGTACGGTACAAAATGTGTGGTCTTCACTGACCACAAAAGTCTTCAACATATCTTCAACCAGAAAGAACTCAACATGAGACAGCGACGTTGGGTTGAGCTTTTAAACGACTACGACTGTGAAATTCGCTACCATCCTGGTAAGGCGAATGTCGTGGCCGATGCATTGAGTCGCAAGGAACGTACTAAGCTTCATTGTGTACGTGTTCAATCTGTTACTCAAGCACAATCCGATATCCAAGCACGCATTTCTCAAGCTCAGCAATCTTGTGTTTCACAAGGTTTGATGGATAAGGAATTTCCCTATCACATAACACCTGCTCTTGAACTGAAGGACAATGGGTCATATTACTTCATGGACCGTTTGTGGGTCCCAAGCCAGGATGATATTCGTACCTTGCTTATGGATGAAGCCCATAAGTCTCGTTATTCCATTCATCCGGGCTCAGATAAAATGTATAAGGATCTTCGTATTCACTATTGGTGGCCTGGTATGAAGAAAGACGTTGCCTTATACGTATCCAAATGCCTTACTTGTCTTAAGGTTAAGGCTGAACATCAACGTCCTTCGGGTTTATTGGAGCAACCAGAGATCCCAGTTTGGAAATGGGAAAACATTACTATGGATCTCATTACTAAACTCCCACGCACAAAGAAAGGTCATGATGCCATCTGGGTAGTCGTTGATCGTCTTACAAAGTCAGCACATTTCTTGCCAATCCGCGAGGATTTTCCTACTGACAGACTTGCTCAAATCTATGTAGATGAAATTGTGGCTCGACATGGTGTTCCTTTGAACATCATTTCTGACAGAGATGCTCGTTTCACTTCTCATTTTTGGAGAACCATGCAATCTGCTATGGGGACCCAACTTAATCTGAGCACAACTTATCATCCGCAAACGGATGGTCAATCTGAGAGAACAATCCAGACTCTGGAGGATATGCTTAGAGCTTGTGTGATCGATTTTGGTGGTAGCTGGGATTCACATCTTAAATTGATTGAATTCTCCAACAACAACAGTTATCACACTAGCATCAAAATGGCTCCTTTCGAGGCTCTCTATGGTCGAAAATGTCGTTCACCAGTCTGCTGGAATGAGATTGGCGAGGCTCAACTTACTGGACCTGCCCTCATTTTAGAGACAACTGACAAGGTCAAGAAAGTTCGTGATAACCTTCAGGCAGCTAGAAGCCGTCAGAAGATTTACGCGGACCAAAACGCAAAGCCTTGGAATTTCAAGTCGGTGATCGAGTATTACTTAAGGTCTCACCTTGGAAAGGTGTGATCAGATTTGGAAAGAAAGGAAAACTTGCACCTAGATACGTTGGACCATTCAAGATCGTCGAAAGAATCGGAAAGGTAGCCTACAGACTTGAGTTACCTCCTGAACTTGGAAATGTTCATCCAACTTTTCACGTGTCCAATCTCAAGAAGTGTTCAGCTGATGAAAACTTCTCCATACCGCTTGACGAAATTCGTGTTGGCAAAACACTGAAATTTGTTGAGAAACCAGTGGAAATCATGGAACGTGAAGTCAAGTGGTTTAAACGCAAGCGCATTCCTTTGGTCAAAGTTCGCTGGGAAGCTAAACGTGGACCTGAGTTTACTTGGGAACGCGAAGATCAAATGAAGGCGAAATATCCACATCTTTTTCCACGAGTTTCCTCTAAATAAATTTCGGGACGAAATTTCCACAAGTAGGGGAGACTGTAACAACTGTGCTTGTAATCACTATGAACAGTTCTATTATCAATAAAACAATGTTATTTGATCCCAATGTTTGTTTAATTGTGTTTTACATTTTTCATGTTTTGACTTTTGTTCAATTCCAAACTCTACATCACTTTCTGGAGAGTTATACGCAAACTAGTGCGTAAACGTACTCAGTTTAATGCGAGAAATACTCCGGAACAGCAACATATACTCAACATACCTTAAATAACCTTTACATAACTTAGAAATAAGTTTTGAAGGCTTTGGTATGGCAAAAACAAGTTAATTCGCTTACAGGGACTAAACTTGACAAACTGCGAAAGTATGACGATTCGCACTGGAACAGACATTCCGGAACATAACCATAAGTTAAACACACCTTAAATATCCTTTACATAGCTTAGAAATAGGCTTTGAGGGGTTCGGTGTGCTAAAATAAACTTTTGGGTCATTCAGGGACTAAAAGTGTCAAAAAGTGCACAAGTTTGCATTTTCGCGCATAACTTACGTTCTGAATACATCCGGGCATCCAAAAATTTATGTGAGCATGACTATATTATATTTTAGTGTTCTCCATAAGAAAAATCCATTCGTCGCGTCATTTGGATCGTTTTTCGCGCTTATGCGCATTCCGTCGTAATTAAGCGAACATCGCGTTCGTACGACTAAACGAACCATCATCCGGCATATTTTTGAACATGTTTCATGTCCAAAATGTTTAGGCAACATTTTAGGGCCTTAAAGTTGGCTTTACGGGCCTTGGAAGTGTCGGAAATGGCCTTAAACACGTGCAGGGACTGAAACTGTCAATTCTGCAAGAAGTTTGCTGATCAGACAGCCAGGCGGCCCGCCTCAGTTTCTGTGTATCCTTAGGCGGCCCGCGTCAGTCCTTCTGACCAGATTTACTGCATTTAACCACAGATTGTAGCTGTTTAATCCTCCTCCACACATTCCCAATTGTCTAGTCAGCTGATAAGGATCATATTTTAGTCACCATAAGGTTCCAACACTTGTACGCATGGGATTAAAGCACGGATTCCATGAAACGATCTCAACGGTGGACCGAAAACTATAAATACCCCATCACCCCATTCCTAAACTTACAAGAAACTTGATTTGAGAAACTCTAAGTTGAAACATTTGTTTCATACCTGAGATTTTTGAATCGAGTTTAGCATTCGGGGACCCTTCGTAAGTATTCTTTCGTTCTTTTCCTTATTTTACTGCTTTTCGAGTCAGAAAGTCAAACTTTGTTTGACTTTCAGCGTTGACCAGTAATGGTCAATGCGAAGTTCGTTTGAACTTCGCAACGTGAGTGTAATCACGTTGGTTATGGTCCCTTGGGACTATGCCTACTGATTACCACGTTGTCTAGGGTCGTAGGGTAAGCGATCTGATAAATCGCTTATACCTCGAACCCGACCCATTTGGTCGATCATTAGGATCCGACCAAACACATTAGGTGACCATAGTAGGTAGGGAATAACCTTCCGAGGTTATACCCTATGGTCACATCGTTTAAGTAGTTGTATGATAGGTAGTTTATATGCCTTAGGTAAATTACCAGAATACCCTTTTCATGTAAAATTGGTAATTAAGCATATGTAACCTAAACCTTTATCACATAACTGATTGTGTAACATGTTTAGGCATATAATACTTGTCATAGGACTAGTTAGGCGGTCCAAACGCGTTTCACGCGCACGATGCGTTAAAGTAGCATAAGCTACCTAAACGGATCATAATGGGTCAATAAGACTAAGGTTAAGTTTCATTTAGTATGTAGGCTTTGTTAAACTATATCACGTGAGTTCCTACACTCATTTGGTTTACAAACCCTAATGCTACCCAGTCTTCCGAGATAGGTCCGGTTTATTAACATAGTTACCTATATTAGGTGCCGTTTGATTCCGAGATCTATAGCATTACTTGGTGGTTATCTTTAGACATCTGAGCAATCTCAAGTGAGTACATAGACCCCTCTTTTACTGTTTTCCAAACGGTTTTGGGGTGGAACACATGTGCCTACTTGTTACTTTCAAGCTTTCCTGTTTTCACATCATATACATGCTATGTTCGTTAGTACATTATAGTACATGTTTTACATTACATTTTATGCTAGGTGTGCCCATTGTGTGCATTACTTAGTACATTGTTTTACATTACATTTCATACTAGGTGTGCCCATTGTGTGCATTACTTAGTACATCATTTTACATGACATTTCACGCTATGTATGTTCATTTGATTACATACTTAGTGCATTGTTTTCACATGCTTACATTTTGGTATGACATTTGGTTTGTTTACATGGGACAATACATTCATTAACATTAGCTACGCCGTTCGTTAGTAGGTAGTGGTACCATAGGAATTGACAACTCCCGTTCCGGACGTCCCAGGGAAAGGGGATGAAAGGAATGACCGAATTCGATGATATAAGACAGATAGACCTTTAATTTGTTTAAAGGGTTTATCACCACAGTCGCAAGGCTTGGATGTATGCATTTTCACAATACCGCATAAATGTTCATATTAAATAGTTGCATGCATTTACACAAAACATAACTTTGATTTAAACCAAGTTTTACTTCAATACTTTGTTTTTGTGCATATGGTTTAGTTGAGACATTTCACTTGCCATACATGACATTTTGACGTAGACATTTGACATGGATATTTGACATAGACATTTGACATGGATATTTGACATAGACATTTGACATGGATATTTGACATAGACATTTGACATGGATATTTGACATAGACATTTTGATATGATTTACATCTTGACATGAACACTTTGACATATTATTTAATACATTTGACAATTGGGTTAAACATAGACTTCTTACATTAGTTGGTTTGGTTTGATTAAGTGATTAAGTAACGATGCGTGTGTAATATGATACAAGCATGGTGGATACGCCGCTGGTACTTCCTATATATAAGTGTTTGTATGGTATTATATGTCGTAACGTTATTTGAATCATTTCAGTTTGAGACATAGAACATTTTATACAAATAACATACTTTTCACAAGACATTGATTTCCAAACAACTTATCTTATACAAACACATTTTTACATGGTTATTTATTTAACCTGACATTCACTTATACATATCATCTGATCTTATTGTTTTCAAATGATTTACATGACAAAGCAAATTACAAGGTTCATGACTAAACATTTTTCTCAAACATAAGTCATGAATCCTATTTTCACAAAACCTATGTATCTCACAGGCATTTTTATGCTGACGTACCTATTTTCACATGTGTTTTCAGGTGCTTTTCCATAGGATGTTGATCATGATACTAGGGCGGACCTGTGCCTTAGAGACTTTAAAAGAAGATAGACTATGTTTAATTATGTTCTGAACTCGTAAATTTCCTGTTTGAAACAATGTAACACCTTTGTTTATAAATAAAATACAACTTTGTATGCCATGGTTATGAAACAATTAATTCTGTTGCAACACTCCCCGATGTTTCCGCCGCGATTTGTATGATATACGCGGTCGGGGTGTGACATATAGGTTACGACGTTAATTAAGCAAATCCGGTGAAGTTTACGACGCACAGGAACGCAAAGTTGTGAGTTCATGCTCCCCCTTTTCTCTTAACTGTTTTCAGTTTTATAACTTCGGGGGTGAAATACATGTTACGAATACTTCAATATTTACAAAATGGTATGATATGTACTAAAACGAGAAGTACTCTTGGCGACAACTAGTGCCAAGAATTGATACGAGAAATCGTGTCACGAATAGGGTAACATAAGCACCATTAATCGTGTACATACTTAGACCGCAGAACAAAAGGTTAGATCTAATGGGTTTCAGGGCAGCCCCACTCTTGGTGACAACTAGAACCAAGTAGTGTTTTTGTGTCTCAGTCGTGAATCGACTATAGAAAAATGCCTATGGTTTGGTGACTTCCTATGTTGTCACACCCCCAAAATCCACCTGCGGAGTACTACCGCTTGGAGGCGTGACTGATCAGGATCCAGCCACCAATCATATTGAACATGCGAGTTAAAAGATATAAAAGTTTAACCAATACAATTGGTGTCTAAACAAACACATAGTTAAGTTGCAAGCGGAAGCATAAGTCATAAATCAAAACATAAGTTCAATTGTTTCAAAGTTTAACATGGCACACAGTCGTCCATATCCCACAACGATCCTCCTCCATGCAAGCTCCAGCTTAAGAACCTAAGGACCTGCAAAGCATGTAGTAACGAGTCAACAACTAGTTGAGTGAGTTCACGGTTGGGTGTTCGTTTTAAGTTGTTTCGAAAACAGTTTCCTTTAGCTGGCATCCTGCCGTGGGGGTTACCCCATAGTTAAAAACGTGACTTGTTCATTCCCGGTTACTCTGGCTATCCAGCCGTGGGGGCTACCCCGTGTTAGTTATCTGGCATTTCGGCCGTGGGGGCTACCCCATGTATACACTAGACTCGTTACCATATCGACTGCTGACTGTAGTCATGTTTATGTGCCCTGAAACTGTCAATGTCTATCATCATTGACGTGCCCCAGATCCATTAGTTCACGCCCGTCCTCTGCGGCACGGTGTGAGGTTTGTCAGACCTAAATAGCGCTATCTAACTAATGACCCGCTCGCCATTGGCCCGGCGATTAAGTCGATATAAAAAGGAGGGACTTCGTGATAGAGTTTTGGTCTAGTACGAGTTATCTGTCCGTGAGGACGAGGAATTACATTCCTGAACCTTTGCTGTCCTACCCAAGGAGGACGAGGAACCCAGTTCCTTAACCCCAATTCCCGACCCCTGGGAATCCCATGCTTTGTAGAGGGTGTGAACTCACCTTGGTTTGCTCGGTAGAAACACAGAAAAGTCAAACAAGCAATGTTGTGGTTACTCACGTCCTATCACAGTTATATCACACCAATCAGGTTTGTATTCAAGTAGTGCACGTATGGGTTACACGTTTAATCATAGCAGTTCGACAATGTTTACGTTCAACAGTAACATACAAGGTCTGTACATTGGGCCCAAGAGTCCGGCCCAATCAAATAAGCCCATAATTAAACAAGTCCAACAGTGTGTACCCGTATATGATCCCGAGTCGCAACTAGGCGTTTGCGACTCGCAACCGGAGTCGCAACCATGGTTTCGGTCCATGCTGTTTTGGTTACGAGTCGCAACTGGACTCGCAACCGTGGTTTCGAGTCACAAGGTTTATGTGCTGATCAGGTGTGGTCTCGAGTCGCAACCAGGTGTTTGCGACTCGCAACCGGTGTCGCAACTGGGCGGTTTCGACTCATTATGCGTGGTTTCGAGTCGCAACCAATGGTTTCGGTTGGACAACTACTGATTCGGAACAGTGTACTATTCTGATTTCATGTAACAGTTTGTACTAACCAACCAAATTCCTTAAACATGTTTATTTGTCTAGAAATTTCCTAAAATGGATCAAACAAATCAGAATTCAAAATATTCAACCATGCTCTTATGATGTTCATCAAGTTCTTCATACATTCATCAAATATTCAAGACACATTCAACACATATTCGGATATTCATCAAACACAAACAGCCCCTATTAAACATATTTTGCATTTGCGGACATGTATTCTATAATCCTCATGAACAACAACAATCTTAACATCGGTTATACAAGGAGAATCTATATTTATCATGTATGAACCTTAACAAGCAAACATGTTATCAAATCATCATCATCAACCGAAAATCATACATCATTATCAACTCAATATACCATACACATCCGGTTCACAAATATCATCAAACATACCCTACACTAGTTAAGTTCTATCATTTGTAACATCAACATCATAAGCATATAATCATTATCAACCGAGTGTAAACTCATAACATAGGATATTTATGAACCGATTTCTTGAACACTAACTTAACATCAATGTGTACTATCAACCATGCTCAACCGATTATCATACATCATTATCAACTCAAAACATAATACACATTCGGTTCACAAGCATTATCAAGCATACACCACATTCATACCCTTATTAAACAACAACAAACATCATAGATTCACTAACCGGTTGAGTTTCAAGGGCGAATATGAACTTCCGAGTGTGTGTGTGTTGATCCGAGAGCCTCTAATACCACCGGTTTGAGTCCGAGAATGAAGGAGGAGAGGTGGTGTTGAGTGTTTAGGGTTTTAGTGTGAGAGAATAGAGAGTGTGTGTGTTGGAGAGTATGAGTGTTGTTCAAAATGGTAACATGGCCACCTATCAAGTGTATATATATCCGCTCCAAGCAATATACCCTAGTGGGCTCTCGGTTAGGCTAAGGGTGTATGTGTGTGCGGCCCAACCGGCCCGTATGTGTTATACTAGTTCACTCGAGACCACATGGTCTCGAGTCGGGTTCGTGTTATCTCGGTTCCTATATACATACATCGCATACATACACATAAGCATACACACGAAGAACACATAATCACGTAAAAGTTCATTTGTCATTAATCACATAAGTTATCTAGCCGCACTTTTAAGCATACAACGAAAGGTTCTAAATTTCGAGTTGTCACATCATCCCCAAGTTGAAAGAAATTTCGTCCCGAAATTTGGTAAGCACTCACTGAGGAAGCTAGTTAAGTTGTTTGGTTTTCCCGGTTTTCCTGGGGTGTCACATCCACCCCCCGTTGATCTGGAATTTCGTCCCGAAATTCCGTAGCTTCGGCCTCAGTAGTGGGTGTACTGTTTGCGAACAGTTGGGGATACTTTTGTTTCATCTGATCTTCGCGCTCCCAGGTGAACTCTGGGCCGCGACGTGAGTTCCAACGAACTCGAACGAGAGGTATCCTAGTGCTCTTGAGGACCTTAACATCCCGGTCCGTGATCTCGACTGGTTCCTCGACGAATCGTAACTGCTCGTCGATCGTGAGTTCCTTCAAAGGAACTACGTGGGTCTCATCTGATGGACACTTCTTCAGATTCGACACGTGAAAAACGTTGTGAACTGCACCGAGTTCCGCTGGTAAGTTTAGTCTGTAGGCCACCCTGCCTATTTTCTCAATGACCTCGAAAGGTCCAACGTATCGTGGGTTGAGTTTACCGCGTTTACCAAAACGAACCACACCCTTCCAGGGTGAAACTTTGAGTAGTACCCGCTCCCCAACCTGGAGCTCGAGTGGTTTCCTGCCCATGTCGGCGTAAACTTTCTGACGTTCACGAGCGGCCGTCATGCGTTTTCGTATCTGAGCGATCTGCTCGGTTGTATCTACCACATATTCTGGACCAGTAATCTGACTATCTCCCACCTCTGCCCAGCAAAGAGGAGACCGGCATTTACGTCCGTACAATGCCTCAAACGGAGCAGCTCCAATGCTGGTGTGGTAGCTGTTATTGTACGAGAATTCCACAAGTGGCAGATGCTTTTCCCAGCGATTGCCAAAGTCGATTACACATGCACGAAGCATGTCTTCTAAGGTTTGAATGGTGCGCTCGGATTGCCCGTCCGTCTGAGGATGGTACGCTGTGCTCATGTCTAGTCGTGAGCCGAAGGATTTGTGCATCGCTTGCCACAGCTCAGAAGTAAAACGTGCATCTCGATCTGAGATAATGGAGGTGGGCACCCCGTGCCTCGAAACAATTTCTTTGATGTAGATTTCTGCAAGAGTGGAAAACTTATCCGTTTCCTTGATAGCCAGGAAGTGTGCAGATTTTGTGAGTCGATCCACGATCACCCAAATAGTATCATTCCCGCGCTGGGATCTAGGTAGGCCAGTAACAAAATCCATGGAAATTTGCTCCCATTTCCATTGAGGTATCTCTGGTTGTTGGAGTAGGCCTGATGGCTTCTGGTATTCAGACTTGACTCTTGCACAAGTCAAACACTTGCTGACGTAAGTCGCTATGTGGGCCTTCATGCTAGGCCACCAGTACGTAGTCTTGATGTCGTGGTACATTTTATCCGATCCAGGATGTACCGAGTAGCGAGACTTGTGTGCTTCATCCATCACAAGCTCTCGTAGGTTGCCATAGAGTGGGACCCAAACGCGTCCCGTTACGTAGTAAGCACCGTCTTCCTTCTGTTCTAAGCGTTGCCTCGATCCGCGTAGGGCTTCGGCCCTGACGTTTTCTGGTTTCAGCGCTTCTATCTGAGCTGCTCGTATCTGGGAGGGAAGACTAGAATGGATCGTGAGTTGTAAAGCTCGTACGCGCTTAGGCGCAGTGTCCTTCCGACTGAGGGCGTCAGCCACAACATTGGCTTTGCCCGGGTGGTATCTGATTGCGCACTCGTAGTCATTCAGAAGTTCGACCCACCGTCGTTGTCGCATATTCAGTTCCTTCTGCTTGAAGATATGCTCGAGGCTCCTGTGGTCGGTGTAGATCGCGCACTTGGTACCATACAGGTAATGCCGCCACAACTTAAGTGCAAAAACAACAGCTCCCAGCTCTAAGTCGTGCGTAGTGTAGTTCCTTTCATGAACCTTGAGTTGGCGTGAGGCGTAGGCTATAACTTTGTCTCGTTGCATCAACACGCAACCAAGACCTTGAATCGATGCGTCGCAGTAAACCACAAAGTCGTCTGTGCCTTCTGGCAAGGAAAGGATAGGTGCGCTACAAAGTCTATCCTTTAGGTGCTGAAATGCCAACTCCTGTGCGTTTCCCCAGCGATAAACAACGCCCTTCTGCGTTAGTGACGTGAGAGGCTGTGCAATCTTAGAAAAATCCTTTATGAATCTCCGGTAGTATCCCGCCAAACCCAAGAATTGGCGAATTTCCTTTGGTGTACGAGGTGCAGGCCAGTTCTTTATCGAGTCTACCTTGGATGGATCAACGTGGATCCCATCCTTGTTCACCACGTGGCCTAGGAAATGGACTTCTCGAAGCCAGAAGTCGCATTTCGAGAACTTTGCATAAAGCTGTTCTGTTCGAAGGAGTTCCAGAATAAGTCGCAGATGCTGCTCATGTTCCTCCCGACTTTTAGAGTAGATCAGGATGTCGTCGATGAAGACTATAACAAACTTGTCCAAGTAAGGCTTGCACACTCGGTTCATCAAATCCATGAAAACCGCAGGTGCATTTGTCATCCCAAAAGGCATGACCAAAAACTCATAGTGCCCGTATCGAGTTCTAAAAGCTGTCTTGGAGATGTCCTCTTCCCGGACTCTCAGTTGGTGATAACCCGATCTCAAATCAATCTTCGAATAGTAGCTCGACCCTTGCAGCTGGTCGAACAAGTCATCGATACGCGGTAGAGGATAACGATTCTTCACCGTCACCTTGTTGAGTTCTCGGTAGTCGATGCACATTCTGAAAGTACCGTCTTTCTTCTTCACAAATAACACTGGAGCTCCCCAGGGCGACGAGCTAGGACGAATAAAACCCTTATCCAGGAGCTCTTGTAGTTGCGCGGAGAGTTCTTTCAACTCTGATGGAGCTAAACGATAAGGAGCACGAGCTATGGGCGCAGCTCCAGGAGCTAGTTCAATCTGAAACTCGACTTGGCGATGAGGCGGAAGACCAGGTAATTCCTCAGGAAATACCTCAGGATAGTCGCGTACAACTGGAAAATCTTCTATCTTCTTCTCTTTCTCCGTGGTGTCAGTAATAAGAGCCAAAATAGCAGTGTGGCCCTTTCGCAAGTACTTTTGGGCCTTAAGGAGAGAAATGACGTTCTCAACAGCACTCCTCTTGTCGCCATGGATCATGAGAGGTTCACCACCGGGACCTGGAATACGGACTACCTTCTCGTTGCAAAGAATCTCTGCTCGGTGTTGGGATAACCAATCCATCCCAATGACAACGTCGAAACTACCCAAGACAATAGGAATGAGGTCGATAGAGAAGGTCTGGTCAGCGAGAATGAGTTTACAACCCTTGACTACGTGTGTGGCTTCTAAACTCTTACCATTTGCTAGCTCTACGGTGTGCTTGTTGTTCAAAGGTGTTGGAATACGCTTAAGCATTCGACTAACTTCTAGTGACACGTAGCTAGTATCGGCACCCGAATCAAATAAAACTGAAACATAAAAGTCGTCGAGAAGGAACTTACCCGCCACAACATTGGGGTCGTTCCTTGCTTCACCTTGGCCGATCACAAACATCCGCCCCCTGGCGCCATTGTTGTTGTTGTTCCCATTGTTACCATTCCCCTGATTGTTGTTATTGTTGTTGTTGTTGTTGTTCTGGTTCCTGTTCAATTGGGGACAGTCTCTCTTGAAGTGGCCTTCAGCTCCACACTGAAAGCATCCCTTGTTATCACCTTGCTGCTGCTGCTGCTGGCGCTGATTCTGTTGACCTTGATGACGATTCTGGTTGGCGGGGTATAAGCTCCTGCAATCCTTTGCAGCATGACCAGGCTTGTTGCACCGATGACAGTTGCCCCTGGTGCATGGCCCGCTGTGGTGCAGGCTGCAGCGATTGCATTTGGGATGATTTCCTTTGTATCCACCACCAGACGATTGCTGATTAGGGCTCTTGTAGTCCTCAGTCTTTCTCTGCTGAGACTGGGACTGAACAGAAGTCGAACCCTTACTTGAAGTTCCATCCCATTTCCGTTTGTTGTCACTAGAGGTACCAGTAGTAGTTGCAGCGCCAATGCGTTTTGGTAACTTATTCTGCTCCACCGCCTGATCCGTGAGACGGTGAGCCAACTGAACGGTTTGCTGGTAGGTGGCGAGGTTTGCTGAAGTCACATGACTTTGTATTTCCGGCACTAAACCCTGAAGAAACAGTTCGATGCGTTTGATGGGAGGATCCACCATAGTAGGGCACAGAATTGCCAGTTCGTTCGACCTTTTCACATAAGCTTCAATTTCCGACCCCGTCATCTTGAGGTTGAAGAACTCCACCTCGAGTTTGTGAATCTCATCACGACTGCAGTATTCCTCTTTGATCATTTCCTTAAAAGTTTCCCATGGGGTGGCGTTGGCAGCAACCAACCCTAGCATTTGGACTTGAGCGTTCCACCACGTGAGGGCTAGACCCTCGAGAGTACCAGTAGCATACTTCACCCTGCGCGCCTCAGGGCATTCACACATTTCGAAGACAGACTCTAGTTTCTCAAACCAGTGTAGGAGACCTACTGCTCCTTCAGTGCCGCTAAAAGTGGTTGGTCGGCAGTCCATGAAAGTCTTAAAAGTGCACACGGGTGGTTGAACATGCTGACCTATCGTAGGTGAAAGAAAAGACAGAGTTTAACACAAAGGTTGGTTCACGAGAGTAGGATCCTAAAGATCCTAGAATAAGTTCGGACTGCAGGATATACCTCCTGCGTGTGCAGCTGCGAGTGCTGCGGCGACTCGTTCGTTGATCAAAGCCGTCAACTGGGCTTGTGTCATGTTAACGCGTCCAGACATGATCTTCACATCAAGAAGAACGTGAGTGAGAGGGGTTCGCGAAAGTACGATGATAGGATAGAGTAAGCACGCACGTGTTCAAGCAACAGTAGTTATACTAACCAAGCATACCATAAGCAATGTACCATGTAACTAACAAGTAGGCAATATATACACAGATCATATTACCTAGAATGTCGAGCCTTGCATGTGGAGTGAAGCATCGTTGTGGACCGTTGAGCACTGTACAGGTTATAGTCTGGTTTTAACAAAAACGTTTTCCCCTTTATTAAAACCAAGTTCTCTATAACCAATGGCTCTGATACCAATCTGTCACACCCCCAAAATCCACCTGCGGAGTACTACCGCTTGGAGGCGTGACTGATCAGGATCCAGCCACCAATCATATTGAACATGCGAGTTAAAAGATATAAAAGTTTAACCAATACAATTGGTGTCTAAACAAACACATAGTTAAGTTGCAAGCGGAAGCATAAGTCATAAATCAAAACATAAGTTCAATTGTTTCAAAGTTTAACATGGCACACAGTCGTCCATATCCCACAACGATCCTCCTCCATGCAAGCTCCAGCTTAAGAACCTAAGGACCTGCAAAGCATGTAGTAACGAGTCAACAACTAGTTGAGTGAGTTCACGGTTGGGTGTTCGTTTTAAATTGTTTCGAAAACAGTTTCCTTTAGCTGGCATCCTGCCGTGGGGGTTACCCCATAGTTAAAAACGTGACTTGTTCATTCCCGGTTACTCTGGCTATCCAGCCGTGGGGGCTACCCCGTGTTAGTTATCTGGCATTTCGGCCGTGGGGGCTACCCCATGTATACACTAGACTCGTTACCATATCGACTGCTGACTGTAGTCATGTTTATGTGCCCTGAAACTGTCAATGTCTATCATCATTGACGTGCCCCAGATCCATTAGTTCACGCCCGTCCTCTGCGGCACGGTGTGAGGTTTGTCAGACCTAAATAGCGCTATCTAACTAATGACCCGCTCGCCATTGGCCCGGCGATTAAGTCGATATAAAAAGGAGGGACTTCGTGATAGAGTTTTGGTCTAGTACGAGTTATCTGTCCGTGAGGACGAGGAATTACATTCCTGAACCTTTGCTGTCCTACCCAAGGAGGGCGAGGAACCCAGTTCCTTAACCCCAATTCCCGACCCCTGGGAATCCCATGCTTTGTAGAGGGTGTGAACTCACCTTGGTTTGCTCGGTAGAAACACAGAAAAGTCAAACAAGCAATGTTGTGGTTACTCACGTCCTATCACAGTTATATCACACCAATCAGGTTTGTATTCAAGTAGTGCACGTATGGGTTACACGTTTAATCATAGCAGTTCGACAATGTTTACGTTCAACAGTAACATACAAGGTCTGTACATTGGGCCCAAGAGTCCGGCCCAATCAAATAAGCCCATAATTAAACAAGTCCAACAGTGTGTACCCGTATATGATCCCGAGTCGCAACTAGGCGTTTGCGACTCGCAACCGGAGTCGCAACCATGGTTTCGGTCCATGCTGTTTTGGTTACGAGTCGCAACTGGACTCGCAACCGTGGTTTCGAGTCACAAGGTTTATGTGCTGATCAGGTGTGGTCTCGAGTCGCAACCAGGTGTTTGCGACTCGCAACCGGTGTCGCAACTGGGCGGTTTCGACTCATTATGCGTGGTTTCGAGTCGCAACCAATGGTTTCGGTTGGACAACTACTGATTCGGAACAGTGTACTATTCTGATTTCATGTAACAGTTTGTACTAACCAACCAAATTCCTTAAACATGTTTATTTGTCTAGAAATTTCCTAAAATGGATCAAACAAATCAGAATTCAAAATATTCAACCATGCTCTTATGATGTTCATCAAGTTCTTCATACATTCATCAAATATTCAAGACACATTCAACACATATTCGGATATTCATCAAACACAAACAGCCCCTATTAAACATATTTTGCATTTGCGGACATGTATTCTATAATCCTCATGAACAACAACAATCTTAACATCGGTTATACAAGGAGAATCTATATTTATCATGTATGAACCTTAACAAGCAAACATGTTATCAAATCATCATCATCAACCGAAAATCATACATCATTATCAACTCAATATACCATACACATCCGGTTCACAAATATCATCAAACATACCCTACACTAGTTAAGTTCTATCATTTGTAACATCAACATCATAAGCATATAATCATTATCAACCGAGTGTAAACTCATAACATAGGATATTTATGAACCGATTTCTTGAACACTAACTTAACATCAATGTGTACTATCAACCATGCTCAACCGATTATCATACATCATTATCAACTCAAAACATAATTCACATTCGGTTCACAAGCATTATCAAGCATACACCACATTCATACCCTTATTAAACAACAACAAACATCATAGATTCACTAACCGGTTGAGTTTCAAGGGCGAATATGAACTTCCGAGTGTGTGTGTGTTGATCCGAGAGCCTCTAATACCACCGGTTTGAGTCCGAGAATGAAGGAGGAGAGGTGGTGTTGAGTGTTTAGGGTTTTAGTGTGAGAGAATAGAGAGTGTGTGTGTTGGAGAGTATGAGTGTTGTTCAAAATGGTAACATGGCCACCTATCAAGTGTATATATATCCGCTCCAAGCAATATACCCTAGTGGGCTCTCGGTTAGGCTAAGGGTGTATGTGTGTGCGGCCCAACCGGCCCGTATGTGTTATACTAGTTCACTCGAGACCACATGGTCTCGAGTCGGGTTCGTGTTATCTCGGTTCCTATATACATACATCGCATACATACACATAAGCATACACACGAAGAACACATAATCACGTAAAAGTTCATTTGTCATTAATCACATAAGTTATCTAGCCGCACTTTTAAGCATACAACGAAAGGTTCTAAATTTCGAGTTGTCACATCATCCCCAAGTTGAAAGAAATTTCGTCCCGAACTTTGGTAAGCACTCACTGAGGAAGCTAGTTAAGTTGTTTGGTTTTCCCGGTTTTCCTGGGGTGTCACATATGTCGTGTCACATGTTAATGGCTTTGCAACCCATTAACACTTGATGCATATGGAAATACTTGATTTACACTTGAATACGTGATTTAACAAATACATACCATGATTTTTATACAAAGTATACAAGCGTTAAATACAAAACTGCATGAATTCACACCAACTTTATGTTGGCGTTTTTCCAAAACTCACATGTATTTCAGGTAACTAGGATGGATGTGCGCGCGGTCTCGCTTATGCTTGTGGATGTCGCTATTGTTTATCTTTAAATAAAGTTGTAAACTTTTTAAGACAAAGTTTTATGCGACTTAGCGATGTAAACGCTAAACTTATGTTTTCAAGTTATGGTATTTGATGTTTTTACGAGCATATAGCATGTTTACCTTTCGTATGCAATGAGAACCTTTCATGATCACACCTCGTGCTTCCGCCGCAGAAAGGGGTGTGACAGATTGGTATCAGAGCTGCGATTGTAGTGAACCAGGATTCCTTCTCGAGTCTAGTCTACAATCTCTAGGATCCTTTCACGAAAACAATTTTCAAAGAGTTCTCATTGCATAAAACGTCCCGCGACATCCACTGCCTGAAACTGTCTACATGAGTCTAGAAAAGACACTACGAGACTTAGAGTGCACTTGAGTAGCACTTGTCGTTGACTAGAAATTACTTGCAATTATGTGTGATAATTAGCATGTACTAGAAGTAGAATGTCACAAGTAGACGTGACTTTACCTGAAAGCAATGGCCTATCTGAAGGAGGAAATACGAGGATGAAACGAACTGTGTGGACTATGCAAGGAGTTACGTAATTATGGATGCATACATAATTATGGAATTCAGTGCACAGAAATCACAGCAAGTCTTGTCATGTATAGATTCCCTCAGTGCAAGCCCACTAAGTACTCTGCTAGAGTAAAAGTTGTTTGATGTCACTTATGTGGTATATATACCTGTGAATATATATGATACTACTGTCTAGTGTGACGACATCAAACAAATATTTAACCCTGTTGTGTTATGTTCTATCAGAACATGGCACCCAGGAAAGCTGTGAATGCTCGCAATAATGATCAACCTCCTCCTCCCCCACTGCCAAGAACTGCTGAAGAGCTAAACGCTCTACTGGAAGAAAGGATCTCCGCTGCTATCGCCCAGTACGAGGCGAACCGTACACAAGACAGTGGCGGACCAAGCAACGCTAGGCGTAATGGGAATGGAGATTCGTCTGGAGGAAACGCAGCTCAAGGTAACCTTAAAACAATTTACTAAGCATGAAGAGATTTATGAACGGTCCTTGTTTCATTATTTCTTCGATTGCTCATCTGTGAATTGGTTGGGTTAATTACAGGCTGCACCTTCAAGCAGTTCCTCGACTGCAAACCAATGAACTATGATGGCACAGGAGGTGCAGTAGCATTTGTGCGCTGGACGGAGAAGACTGAAGCTACTATCCGCATGAGCAAGTGTACCGCGGATCAACAAGTCACCTTTGCTACTGGGTTGTTTGTCGATGAAGCTCTGACCTGGTGGAACCTGCAAGTCCAAACCTTGGGCGATGATGCCGCTTATGGCCTAACTTGGGATGAACTAAAGGAAAGAATGAGAGAGAAGTACTGCTCTCATGCTGAACTCCAAAGGCTGGAGACGGAGTTCTGGCACTTGACCATGGAAGGTGCTGACATTAATGGTTATACTCGAAGGTTCCACGATCTGTCCAGAGTGCTTCCCTACATGGTGACTCCCGAATTCAAGCGTGTTGAACGCTACATTTGGGGACTGGCCTCAGAGTTTCGTGGCATGGTGACGTCGGCCAAACCACAAACAATCACCGAGGCTATAACTCTGGCTGTCAGCCTTACTGAAGATTGTGTTCGAATGAAGAAGCTATCACTGAACCCAACAGAAAATGCCGAGACGCATGCTGAGTCGTCTGGCGACAAGAAGAGGAAACATGCAAACTTGAATCAAGCAACTCGTAACAACAAAGGTTCCAACAAGAAGCGTGACCCTAACCCGCCTCATGGGGCGAAATCTCTTGCAGCCATGAACGACGCTCCAGCAAAGGGATACCTGGGCACCTTGCCCAAATGCCATCGGTGTAAACGCCATCACGAGGGAGCTTGTTGATGGGATTTTAACATGTTCATCAAAGTAATTTCATCCATATGAAATAAAAACGCAGCGGAAAATAAGTTTAAAACATGTTACTTTTATAAGATATAAGACCATTTATATGCAAAATCCCAAAACCCGGATCCATATATGAGATGTATACTATCAAACACAACCATATGATGTTTAGAAAACTACCTTCTTGAAGTGCAAGGATTATGAAACGGATGATGCTTCTTGAAATGGTTGTCTTCAAGAGTAGAGGACCTCAAGCTTGTATACCCCAAGCTTCCAACAAACACCACAAGTTTAGCTAGGATTTTACACTTGAAGATCAAAGAATGAACACTTGAAGGAACACTCTTATGGCCGAAATTTTAGAGCAAAAATTCAGCTCACTTTTCATTTGGTCATCCATAAAGTTTATATATAATTTGAGAGAAAAGTCCACCTCCTTTTTCACCCAATGGAATCATCTCTAACTCATGCAAAAGCATGTACATGCATTGGACCAAAGTCTTTGGATAGACCACCCAATCTAAATCCATGCATATGCATGAAATGTGATTGGAACAAGACCTTGGATAGAGACAAAAGGGGGGGGGGGCGGCCCCATGTGGGTTTTATAAAAAAAAAATTTCCTTTATAAAATTAAGTCTTGGTACATATATATTTATAACTTTTATAAATATAACACTATATTTGCAAGACTTTATATAATCTTTTATAATGTTATTTAACCTATTAAATAACAAAATAAAATATTCTCTCAAAATAAATTATCCACATAATTTATTGGTTTCTCAAGTGTAATTATTTAGAAAACCAATTTCTAAATATTGTAAGTGTTAATATTTATTTGTTTGATCATATCACAAATAAATAATATAAGTGTTTGTCTAGCTTGTTATTGGGTATGACTCGACTTGGATCATAATGTACTAGCCACATCAATTTAATATGTGTCTTGGGCATACAGAGTCCTACAATCTCCCACTTGCACAAGATACATAGAAGATTGATGCAAGTAGTAAATGACGCCTAACTACGGTTTACTACCCCCAATACGTATGACTATATTTGCCATTCAATAACATCATCCCTTTCAAGTCCCTTACTTGAACATGATTTAGGTGAATCTATCATTTATCCTTTCGTTACAGATGTCATGTTAAATCCAGAGACACAGAGTGATCACTCTCTGTTGATTTAACTTTAGCAGGCCTTAGACATCTTACTCTCAACGAATAAGAGGAACAAATCCCTTCTTGACTACATACGTCTCTCACAATCACCTTGTACCACACCTGAGCTTAGCCTTATGTACTGTCATATTACTGACAGCGAAGAAAAAGTCAAGGTATAATATTTGGTGAATATCAAGACCCAATATGTATCTCAGGTCTGAGGATACTATGATATTCTCCTTTACTCAAATTTACTTATGATCAATCACAATTGATTCCATGCAGTAATATTTGAGAGCGAGTCAGTCCAATATTTGTATCCCACAAATATCTATGAACCTTGGCAGCAACGCCTTGCTCTATATTCATACTTCATGAATATCTACCAATCCAAGTTCATAATAGTCTTACATTCATATTTGTTCCCACAAGTATGATCGACTACGGATATTTAGAATAAGTAACTTATTCACGGATTTAAACATGCTAATATGAAACATAACTCAAAATACCATAAAAGAGTTAAATTAACAATTGTTTCAATATCCAAATACAAAATTAGATCAAATCCAATCACTAGAATATCGAAGTCCTAAGGAACATGTATGACCCTCATGTTTTCCCCTGTCAAGGAGCTTCGTGAGTGGATCCGCAATGTTTTGATCTGTGTGAACTTGGCGGATACATATCTTTCCCTTTTCAACTTCATCCCTTATGTAGTTGAATCTCCGCTCGATATGTCTAGTCTTTTGGTGCGCACGAGGTTCCTTGATTTGAGCAATCGCACCCTCGTTGTCACAAAAGATCTCTAGGGGGTCTTGAATGGTAGGGACCACCCCTAGGTCGGCTATAAATTTCTTCAGCCATGCAGCTTCCTGGGCTGCCAATGAAGCGGCGATGTATTCTGATTCTGTAGTGGACAATGCTACCACGTCTTGTTTTGAGCTCTTCCAAGAGACTGCTCCACCATTTAAAATGAAGACATACCCCGATTGCGACCGAGAATCATTTCGATCGGTTTGGAAACTCGCGTCCGTGTAACCCTTTACAACGAGTTCCTCCTCACCAGATCCATATATTAAGAACATATCCTTAGTCCTCCTAAGATATTTCAATATACTTTTAACAGCCATCCAATGACTGTTACCTGGATTCTGCTGGTATCTACTGGTCATGCTCAAGGCGCATGAAACGTCCGGTCTGGTGCATATCATTGCATACATGATGGATCCTATAGCTGACGCATATGGGATTCTTTTCATTTTCTCTTGCTCATCCTTTGAGCTAGGACATTGAGATGTATTCAACATTGTCCCCTTTTGAATAGGTACAAAACCTCTCTTAGAGTTCTCCATTTGGAACCTATTCAAGACTTTGTCAATGTATGCACTTTGGTTTAAACCTATCAAGCGCCTTGATCTATCCCTATAGACCTTTATTCCCAGAATGTAGGCTACTTCACCAAGATCCTTAATGGAAAAACAACTTCCAAGCCAAGCTTTTACACCTTCCATGGTTGGAATGTCATTCCCAAATAGTAGAATGTCATCGACATACAGTACTAAGAAAGTGATGATGCTCCCACTAGCTTTCTTATACATACAAGCTTCATCACCGTTCTTGATGAATCCAAAATTCTTAATTTCTTCATCAAAACGATGATTCCAACTTCTAGATGCTTGTTTCAATCCATAGATTGATTTCTTCAACTTGCACACTTTGTCAGGATGCTTTGGATCGACAAAACCTTCTGGCTGAACCATATAGACATCTTCATCAAGATATCCATTAAGAAAAGCCGTTTTGACATCCAATTGCCAGATCTCATAGTCATAATATGCAGCTATGGCAAATAATATTCTGATTGACTTTAGCATCGCCACAGGCGAGAAGGTCTCATCATAATCAATCCCTTGAGTTTGAGTGAAACCTTTTGCTACAAGTCTTGCTTTATAAGTATCCAAGTTACCATGCATATCTGTTTTCTTCTTGAAAACCCACTTACTTCCAACTACTTTGGAGTTGAGTGGTGGCACAACCAATTCCCAAACTTGGTTGTCATACATGGATTGCATCTCTATGTTCATGGCTTCAAGCCATTTGTCACAATCAGATTTTGACATTGCATCATGGTATGTGGTTGGTTCATCTGAATCTACCACGTAGCATCCATCCATGAAAAATCCATATCTTTCAGGTGGATTACTAATTCTACCAGATCTGCGAACATTTTGTGTGTTCCGATCAACCTCTTGATCATTTTCAACAACCTCTTGTTGAGTGCTAGTATCAACCAAACGTGTATCGTCTTGTGGTTCTTGATCCTCTTCAAGTTCCACTGTTCTACTACTAGTTTCTTCCATAAGGAATTTAGCTTCTAAGAACTTACCCTTTCGAGCAACAAATACCTTTTGCTCGGTTGGATCGTAGAAATAATATCCTATATCATCTTTAGGATATCCTACAAAGATACACTTAGTAGATCGGACTTCCAATTTATTTGGAGTGTATTGCTTAACATAAGCTTCACAACCCCAAACCCTTAAGAATGATAATGATGGAGGGTTTCCATGCCATATTTCAAAAGGTGTCCTTTCTACTTTCTTGGTTGGGGCCATATTTAGTATACGGACTGCGGAGAGCAAAGCGTAACCCCAAAATGATAGAGGTAATGTGCTTCTAGCCATCATAGATCGAACCATATCTAATAGAGTTCGATTTCTTCTTTCGGACACACCATTGTGTTGTGGTGTTCCAGGTGGAGTAAGTTGTGAAATGATTCCACAACTTCTAAGATGATCTTGAAAGGCACCACTTAGGTATTCACCTCCTCTATCGGTACGAAGGACTTTAATTGTTTTCTTGAGTTGATTTTCTACTTCACTTTTGAAGTCTTTGAACATTTCAAATGCTTCATCCTTGTGTCTTAGTAAGTACACATATCCATAACGACTATAGTCGTCGGTAAAGGTAATGAAGTATCTTTCACCATTCCTAGTCATCGGCTTAAAAGGACCACATACATCTGAATGTATGATGCCTAGTAAGTCTTTTTCCCTTTCAAAAGTTCCACTAAAGGGTGTCTTGGTCATTTTGTCTTGTAAACAAGATTCGCATACATCAAATGAATTATCTTCATTTGTATTCAGAAGACCATTTTTCTGAAGTGTATGCATGCGATTCTTGCTTATATGTCCAAGGCGACAATGCCAAAGATAGGAATCACTCAAATCCATTTTGAGTTTCTTGTTGGTTACTTGGTACATTGAGCTATCATATGATGCGTTATCATGATCTAATTCATAAATACCATTTAAAGACATAGCTTTAAAATAAAACACCCCATTCTTAGAAACATAAATATCATAGTTAACAAATTCGAAATTGAAACCAGATTGTTTTAAAAGGGAAACAGAAATTATGTTCCTAGTCAAACTAGGAGCATATAAAAAATTCTTCAAAATCACTTCCAAACCACTTGGAATCTTTAAAACGTAGTCTCCTTGAGCTTCGACTTCAACTTTTGCTCCGTTGCCCATAAAGAGACTACTGTCTCCCTTCTTGTAATGTCTACTTCTTCTGAACCCCTGCAACGAATTGCAAATATGAGTTTCACATCCGGTATCTAGTACCCATGTGTTAGAAGAAATAACATTAAGCTCAACATGTATCATAAAGATAGTACCTGAGGTTTGCCCTGCATCCCTCTTGTTTTTCAACTCCTTGAGATAGGTTGGACAATTTCTCTTCCAATGTCCTATCTCACCACATTCAAAACATGGGTCATTTGTAGCAACCTTTTGCTTCTTCTCCTTCGGTTTGGCGGGTTCTGCTTTTGCTTTTCCTTTCCCTTTTCCTTTGACGTGTCCCTTTCTTTTAGCATAGGTTGCTTTAGAGTCGGGGTGGGGCCTCTTTTTGTTGCCTCCTTCATTGATCGCTAGGACGGGTAAAGCCTTTTTGCCCATACTTGCTTCGGCCGTCTTGAGCATTGCATGAAGTTCACCAATGCTCTTGTCCCATCCATTCATGTTGTAATTCATTACAAAACTCTCAAATTTCTTTGTTAAAGAGTTGAGGATCAAATCCGTAGCCAACTCTTTAGAGACGGGACAATTTAGCCGTTCGAGGCGATCAATGTGGCTTTTCATCTTGAGAACATAAGATGATACCAATTGGGTTTCCTCCATTCGACATGCATGAAGTGTTCGAACAGTTTCAAAGCGTTCTACCCTTGCTTGTTGTAGGAACATTTCCTTTAACTGGGTAATCATGTCGTATGCCCCGTGATGTTCAAAATCCTTTTGAATTTCGGGAATCATAGTTCCCAACATGAGGCATGAGGCTTGCATGGAGTCCTCGGTATACTTAACCCAATCGTTGTAGGCTTCCACATCTTCCACGTTAGGTTCATCGGGAATAGGATCGTCCAACACATAGGATATCTTCTCTTGCTTGAGAACGATTCTCAAGTTTTGAAACCAATCCATGAAGTTGTTATGGTTGAGACGATCCTTTTCAAGGATGGTTCTTAGTGACAGGTTTCGGACGGTTTGGTTAATCGGGTTTGCATTGTTAGCGGCCATCTACAAAATTTAACAAGTTCAATTTTAGTATTTTCGATATTATTATATTTTAATCATTAATACCCTTTTGTGTCTTAAAGACAATTAATAATTAAAATCTAGAATCCAACGTTACATTTAAATATTGGTTAGGTGACCTTTATCCCTCTATTTAAATTAACAAGGTAGTCAACGTTTGACAATTGCAACTCTTTGCAACTTCTAGCCATATGGGATCGGTTAAACATCTTCATGTTTAGTTGGCATGTTTAATCCCATCAACACCTTTGTTCCCCATGCTTTGGTGACCCTAAGTTCATGGTTTCCAAATCAAGTCGTCCAACTTACACACACGTGTGAGTTTATTCACATAAGTGGTTAGGTGACCTTTATCCCACAAACATGGTAAACCCACCTCGAACATACAAGTTCCCTCAAATGTGGTTAGGTGACCTTTATCCCACAATAAGAGTTCCCAAGTGTTTCGAGTGTTGTATAAAAGGATGGTGTTTGACTTGTTTTATAAAAGGGTTTTTAATATTTTAAAATTCTAGTTTAGAAAATATTATGTACCATATATTTGCATGCATTCAAATCAATGGTACTTTGGTGAAAACAAATTTTCAAGGTTCTATTTAATAAAACCCATTTTATTATAAAATCATTAATTTTTAATAAAACCTTTATTAAACATTTTAATGACTTTTCAAGAACCAATTTTACGCTTGTTGTTGATTATTAGTTTGTTAAGTCATGCATATCTACATATCATCTAAACAACAAAATAAACAACCACACAAGCATAACAATAGGTGCATAACCATAGCCAACTATTTTGACAACACTTGTTAGCCGAAACAAGTGTGCCAAAAGGTCCTTCCTAAAGGGTGAAAAATGACACAAGTAATGTGTCGATGAACTCCCACTTGATTCCGCATCCAAATGCTTCAAGTCTCCTTCTTGTGTTGTGATTTCTCCACCTTCTTTGAGCTTCCAAAAGTCTTTTATTTTCAGCTCCAAACTCCTTTGGACTTCAAAAAATGTGTTTTGGTTATCGGGTTAAAATCCCGTTGAGAACTATGAAGTTCTTTGGACCGAATATTATGGTCCAAACCAAAACCACATTTTGTGTGCATCTTCTTTTACAAAATATATCCTAATACATTTTTTCTAGTAAAATAAAATGCACCTAATCTATTTATTTTACATACCAAATGAAAATAAATAAATTACATATCTTCTAATGGAAGAACAAAATAATAATTATTACAACCCATTGAAATAATAAATCACAACACAATCATTCAACACAAGGTTATGGCTAGGTCATATGCACCAAAATATATATCCAAATATATATATTGATTTCAAGAAGCATAAAAAAAATGGTTCCCTTTTATAAACATTTTCGGCTATTTTCAAAAAACCGAAAAGTTAAGTTTTGTCCAAACAAACAAATCATCCATATGAAATAAATTTTTCAAGATTCTCTTATGCATGTAAGAAAATAATCTTGAAAAACAAAGGGTTAACCATGTTAAAATTTTCGGCCATAGGGTTTTCTACAAACCCGAAACCCGAAATTTTTAATCTATTGAAGCATGCACTCATATAAGCGGCTCTGATACCATTGATGGGATTTTAACATGTTCATCAAAGTAATTTCATCCATATGAAATAAAAACGCAGCGGAAAATAAGTTTAAAACATGTTACTTTTATAAGATATAAGACCATTTATATGCAAAATCCCAAAACCCGGATCCATATATGAGATGTATACTATCAAACACAACCATAGGATGTTTAGAAAACTACCTTCTTGAAGTGCAAGGATTATGAAACGGATGATGCTTCTTGAAATGGTTGTCTTCAAGAGTAGAGGACCTCAAGCTTGTATACCCCAAGCTTCCAACAAACACCACAAGTTTAGCTAGGATTTAACACTTGAAGATCAAAGAATGAACACTTGAAGGAACACTCTTATGGCCGAAATTTTAGAGCAAAAATTCAGCTCACTTTTCATTTGGTCATCCATAAAGTTTATATATAATTTGAGAGAAAAGTCCACCTCCTTTTTCACCCAATGGAATCATCTCTAACTCATGCAAAAGCATGTACATGCATTGGACCAAAGTCTTTGGATAGACCACCCAATCTAAATCCATGCATATGCATGAAATGTGATTGGAACAAGACCTTGGATAGAGACAAAAGGGGGGGGGGGGGGGCGGCCCCATGTGGGTTTTATAAAAAAAAATTCCTTTATAAAATTAAGTCTTGGTACATATATATTTATAACTTTTATAAATATAACACTATATTTGCAAGACTTTATATAATCTTTTATAATGTTATTTAACCTATTAAATAACAAAATAAAATATTCTCTCAAAATAAATTATCCACATAATTTATTGGTTTCTCAAGTGTAATTATTTAGAAAACCAATTTCTAAATATTGTAAGTGTTAATATTTATTTGTTTGATCATATCACAAATAAATAATATAAGTGTTTGTCTAGCTTGTTATTGGGTATGACTCGACTTGGATCATAATGTACTAGCCACATCAATTTAATACGTGTCTTGGGCATACAGAGTCCTACACTTGTCGCATCTCAAAGTGTGACAAGTGTGGAAAGTTGGGTCACCGCACTGAAGACTCCTGGAGTAAGAGGAACGGGAATGGAAATCGTAATGGGGCTGATGATAGGAACAATGGTGGAAATGGAAATGGTGCTGGTAACGGGAATGGGCGAAACCAAGGATGCTTCAGATGTGGAAGCAAAGATCATTTCATGAAGGACTGCCCAGAGAGAAACAATGCTCAGGCCCGAGCATTTGTGATTGGAGCAAGAGACGCACGCGAGGACCCTAATGTGGTCAACGGTACGTTCCTCATTAACAATCACTTTGCATCCATATTATTTGATACTGGCGCCGATTATAGCTTCATGTCTGTGGAATTTAAATGCATACTTGGAATAGAATCTAGTAGATTAGAAATTCCTTATTCCATAGAACTAGCCAATGGTAAACTTGTTGAATCGGGCGAAGTTGTTAGAGGCTGCACGCTAGAACTTGGTGAACGAAAATTTAGCATCGACCTCTTACCTATCCAATTAGGTAGCTTCGATGTAGTGGTCGGAATGGACTGGTTGTCCAAGAACAAAGCTGAAGTCATTTGTCATGAGAAAATCATTCGCATCCCTCTGGCGAATGATGAAACTCTCATCGTACATGGAGAAAGACGAAACGCGCCTCTACGAATCATCAGTTGTATGAAGGTACAGAAGTGCTTAAGGAAAGGATGTGTTGCTTTCCTAGCACACGTTGTAGATAAGAAGGCTGTGGAGCCAAAACTCGAAGACATTCCTGTGGTGAAGGAATTTCCTGATGTGTTCCCTGAAGATCTGCCAGGACTACCTCCGCAACGACAAGTCGAATTCCGTATAGACTTGGTTCCAGGAGCCGCTCCTGTAGCCAAGGCCCCCTATCGACTTGCACCATCCGAAATGCAAGAATTATCCACACAACTCCAGGAGTTGTTGGATAAAGGATTCATAAGGCCAAGCTTCTCGCCTTGGGGAGCTCCAGTATTGTTCGTGAAGAAGAAGGATGGAACTCTGCGAATGTGCATTGATTACAGAGAACTGAACAAGCTCACTATCAAAAATCGGTACCCACTACCGAGGATTGATGACTTATTTGATCAGTTGCAAGGATCAAGCTACTATTCCAAGATCGACCTTCGATCTGGATATCATCAGTTAAGGATCCAAGAAGAGAGCGTACCAAAGACTGCATTCAGAACACGCTATGGGCATTACGAGTTTCTTGTTATGCCATTCGGACTGACGAACGCACCAGCGGTCTTTATGGATCTGATGAACCGTGTATGTAAACCATATCTCGATAAATTCGTGATTGTATTTATCGATGATATCCTGATTTACTCGCGAACGAAAGAAGAACATGAGCAACATCTCAAAACTATTCTGGAACTATTGAAGAAAGAGAAACTTTATGCAAAGTTCTCAAAATGCGAATTCTGGATTCGCGAAGTACAATTTCTTGGTCACGTTGTGAATGAGAAGGGCATTCATGTAGACCCGTCCAAGATAGAAGCAATAAAGAATTGGGAAGCCCCCAAGACCCCAACTGAAGTTCGTCAATTTTTGGGCTTAGCAGGCTATTATCGGTGATTCATCGAGAATTTCTCAAAGATAGCTCAACCGCTAACGACCCTTACACAGAAAGACAAGAAATACGACTGGGGTCACAAACAAGAAGAAGCCTTCCAGCTACTTAAAAACAAGCTATGCGATGCCCTGATACTATCATTACCCGAAGGCACGGAAGACTTCGTGGTATACTGTGACGCTTCACGACAAGGCTTGGGTTGCGTGCTCATGCAACGCCAAAAAGTCATCGCTTACGCTTCAAGGCAATTGAAGGTGCACGAAAGAAACTATACCACTCACGACCTGGAACTGGGCGCAGTGGTATTTGCCTTAAAGATCTGGCGACACTATCTATATGGTACTCGATGTACAATCTTCATAGATCACAAAAGCCTGCAACACATATTTGATCAGAAGGAACTGAATATGCGCCAACGACGATGGGTCGAGCTGCTGAATGACTATGACTGTGAGATTAAGTACCATCCTGGAAAGGAAAACGTTGTAGCAGACGCACTAAGCCGAAAAGAAAGGGTTAAGACCCTAAGGGTTCGAGCGTTAGAATTGACCATTCGAACGAACCTCACTGCACGCATTCGTGATGCACAATAAGAAGCTCTTAAAGGGGAGAACCGTAAAGCTGAATACCTACGGGGTATGCTGAAATACATGGTGCCAAACGAAGAGGGAGCCTTATACTTCAAGAAGCGTATTTGGGTTCCACTCTATGGTGGCATACGAGAAGTCATCCTTGATGAAGCGCACAAATCGAGATATTCGATCCATCCAAGATCGGACAAAATGTATCAAGACTTGAAAGAATATTATTGGTGGCCGAGACTCAAGAGCGACGTTGCTGTCTATGTTGGAAAATGCCTAACCTGTGCTAAGGTTAAGGCCGAATATCAGAAACCGTCCGGTCTACTACAACAACCAGAGATTCCCGTGTGGAAGTGGGAACAAATCTCGATGGACTTCATAACAAAATTACCCAGGACCCCGAGAGGGCACGATATGATATGGGTAATAGTTGATCGATTGACGAAGTCTGCGCATTTCCTACCAATCCGAGAGAAGGATAGCACTGGAAAGCTTGCAGAGATATACTTAAGGGAAATTGTGGCACGACATGGAGTGCCAATCTCAATCATTTCAGACAGAGATGGACGCTTTGTCTCAAGAATCTGGCAATCATTTCAGGAAGCCTTTGGATCTCAGTTAGATCTGAGCACGGCATTCCATCCGCAAACAGACGGCCAGAGCGAACGGACTATACAAACGTTAGAAGATATGCTTCGCGCATGTGTCATGGATCTAGGCGGCAGCTGGGATACTCATCTACCTTTAGTTGAGTTTTCTTACAATAACAGCTATCATACGAGCATAAAAGTCGCACCGTTCGAAGCTCTGTATGGCCGCAAATGCCGATCGCCCTTATGTTGGGCAGATGCCGGAGATAAACGTATGGTTGGTCCTGAACTTGTACAAGAAACAACCGACAAGATTGCGCAGATCCGAGAGCGCATTAAGGCGGCTCGAGATCGACAAAAGAGCTACGCTGATCCGAAAAGAAAATCGGTAGAATTCAAGGTGGGAGACAAAGTGTTGTTAAAAGTCTCACCATGGAAGGGCGTAGTCAGATTTGGAAAGCGTGGAAAGCTGAATCCACGATACATCGGACCATTCAGAATATTGAAAAGAATTGGTACCGTGGCATACAAGTTGGAGTTACCGGAAGAACTTAATGGAGTACATGATACGTTTCATGTATCCAACCTAAAGAAGAGTCCAACACAAGAAAGCGTGATCATCCCGATGGATGAAGTGCATATCGATGAAGCCCTCCGATTTACAGAACAACCCGTTGAGGTTACCGACTGGAAAGTCAACAAGACCAGGAGGAGCAGTGTGAAACTTGTCAAAGTACGTTGGAGCTCTAAGCACGGGCCCGAGTATACATGGGAACGTGAAGACCAGCTCAAAGAAAAGTATCCCCACCTATTCAAGAAGACTCCTGCGAGAGTTAGTTCAGCCTGAATTTCGGGACGAAATTCTTTTAACGGGGGGAGACTGTGACAACTGGCACAAACCGGTAACTTCCGTACACTTTAATTATTATTTAATGACTGCAATTATGTGCTTAAATGTCAACATTGACTGATTAGATGCTAAGCAAGTAAATTCATGCACGTTGTATACTACAAAATATTGCTTCATGCAATCGAGAGCGCTGCGTCAGAAATATTAGTAAACTCACCGGTAAGACACACTGTGTCAACGGAACTGCAGAAAGTAGTCAGACATTAGAATTGAGGCCTAGGTGTAGGTCCTACGACAAAGGTACATTAAAACCCAAGAGTACATATAAGGGTTTAATTTATGGTCGTTGCGAAAGCTAAAGCACGCACTAAAAGGCGCCCGGATAATATTTAATCCCACAAATATTCTGTTATGATTAAAATTTTATTTTAATCAGGTTCCTGTTGAAAATAAATTAAAACGCTTGAAAACGTTATTTTTCAAGTTTAAGCGCGTACCGTGTGTTCCTACGCGACACAATGCTTACACTGCAAAACGCAGACAACGCAGCAAACCCAGGAATATGCCAGGAATACACCAGGAATATGCCAGGAATATGCCAGGAATATACCAGGAATATGCCAGGAATATGCCAGGAATATGCCAGGAATATACCAGGAATATGCCAGGAATATGCCAGGAATATGCCAGGAATATACCAGGAATATGCCAGAAATATACCAGGAATATGCCAGGAATATGCCAGGAATATCCCAGGAATATACCAGGAATATACCAGGAATATGCCAGGAATATGCCAGAAATATACCAGGAATATACCAGGAATTTGCCAGGAATATGCCAGGAATATGCCAGGAATATGCTATATGGAAGGTCTATAAATACTACAATTTCATCACTCCATCTTCACTTCCCTCTCTCCCTCCCTTGTTCTCGGCCCAACCAAGCACCACCGCCACCCTCATTTTCCAACTCATCCATCCATTCCAAGGTGATATTGAGGAGTAAGAAGGCCACTAACGAAGCTCGGTGCAAGCGGATCTTGAAGGACCTTCTTCATTTGCTTTTATCCACCTCTTGTGTCCTCTTGAACTCCCCTAGCCTTGTGCTTGTAGTAAGTGCTTCTAAACATCTTCTTGTTCTCGTTTATGATGGTTAATAGATGATTTAATGGCTAAAAATCATAAACACTAAAGATCACCAACTAAAAGTCTTGTAAAATGATGAACTTAATGGATAAAAGGAAAGTAATGGTGTAAAACTTGTTAAACTTGTTTTGTGATGATTATTTTGTGTTGTTTAATGCTAGTAGTAGTTCGGATCGTCATCTAACCCGGCTAGGTTATGTTCATAGAACATGGACTAGTGTATGTTAAAGTATAAAAAAGGCAAGATGATGAACACTACTACATAATAACATGAACTTGCGTAAAAGGAATTTTTCTTGTAAAATGAAGTTCTAAACTAGTAGATCTAAAGATCTACAAGTGGTATTTTCGAAAAACCAACTGTAAGACGAAACCATGTTTTAAAACCGGATCTTTCATGAAATAGAGGTGTTTTTGTGAACAAACAAGTGTGTGGACACTAGTGTAACAAAAGTTTTAACAAAGAAATAATTTTCGCAAAAACCGACTAGAAGTTGTAAAACTTCATATTCTTTAAAAATAAGATTTCCAAGAAACCGACTTTATTTTTAAAGATGGAAAAACCTACTAAATGTGTTGAAGAGTTACTACATAATTTTACACAACCTGCAAGTTCATGTGTATGCGATTTGTGTTTATTTTGACTAGTTTGATATTTGAAGATGGTATTTTGATGATGGAAAAATTGATTGGTTGAATTTTAAAAGAAAATGATACGCTAGTAAGCGTGGCCACCTCCAGTTACAGAGGAAACTCTGGCGAAATTTTTCCAGAAAATAACACTTACAATAATTTTGGTGACAAGTGTTATGAATATATTTTTGACTTGTTTTCCAAACAAACTTCGCCATGATTTTTATTACAAAATTTCCAAACATCGGAGGTGGATTTTCATAAATAAAACTTGTTAAATATATATTCAGAATATATATTTATCGCTTGTGTGATTATGTGATTATTTTGTGAACTAGGTATATATTATTTTTAGAGTAAAAATAATATGACTTGGAGATACTCGTAACGAGTAAAAATACAAACATACACATACAACATACAAGATACATAATTCGGGTGCAAAGTGCAAAATACAAAAAGCTTATATTTGTTTTTGAGAAAATAATATAAGTAAGACATTTAGTTAAAAATATAAAATATTTTTAACACAAGAAAATATACACAGAAGAGAGTGACTGTACTTGTGCGACGCAAGTCTAGTGACTAACGTTAAGAAAACGCGTATAGGTTACGACGTTAATTAAGCAAATCCGGTGAAGTTTACGACGCACAGGAACGCAAAGTTGTGAGTTCATGCTCCCCCTTTTCTCTTAACTGTTTTCAGTTTTATAACTTCGAGGGTGAAGTACATGTTACGAATACTTCAATATTTACAAAATGGTATGATATGTACTAAAACGAGAAGTACTCTTGGCGACAACTAGTGCCAAGAATTGATACGAGAAATCGTGTCACGAATAGGGTAACATAAGCACCATTAATCGTGTACATACTTAGACCGCAGAACAAAAGGTTAGATCTAATGGGTTTCAGGGCAGCCCCACTCTTGGTGACAACTAGAACCAAGTAGTGTTTTTGTGTCTCAGTCGTGAATCGACTATAGAAAAATGCCTATGGTTTGGTGACTTCCGATGTCGTGTCACATGTTAATGGCTTTGCAACCCATTAACACTTGATACATATGGAAATACTTGATTTACACTTGAATACGTGATTTAACAAATACATACCATGATTTTTATACAAAGTATACAAGCGTAAATACAAAACTGCATGAATTCACACCAACTTTATGTTGACGTTTTTCCAAAACTCACATGTATTTCAGGTAACTAGGATGGATGTGCGCGCGGTCTCGCTTATGCTTGTGGATGTCGCTATTGTTTATCTTTAAATAAAGTTGTAAACTTTTTAAGACAATGTTTTATGCGACTTAGCGATGTAAACGCTAAACTTATGTTTTCAAGTTATGGTATTTGATGTTTTTACGAGCATATAGCATGTTTACCTTTCGTATGCAATGAGAACCTTTCATGATCACACGTCGTGCTTCCGCCGCAGAAAGGGGTGTGACAAAACATGCTCAAAAATATGCCGGATGTTGGTTCGTTTGGTCGTACGAACGCGATGTTCGCTTAATTACGACGGTATGCGCAAAAGCGCGAGAAATGATCTAAATTGCGTGACGAATGGATTTTTCTTATGCCAAACACTAAAATAAAATATTTTAGTGCTTACATAAATTTTTGGATGTCCAGATGTATTCAGAACGTAAGTTATGCGCGAAAATGCAAACTTGTGCACTTTTTGACGCTTTTAGTCCCTGAAAGACCCAAAAGTTTATTTTAGCACACCGAACCTCTCAAAGCCTATTTATAAGCTATGTAAAGGATATTTATGGTATGTTTAACTTATGGCCATGATCCGGAATGTCTGTTACAGTTCGAATTGGCATACTTTCGCAGTTTGTCAACTTTAGTCCCTGTAAGCGATTTAACTTGATTTTGCCATACCAAATCCTTCAAAACTTATTTCTAAGTTATGTAAAGGTTATTTAAGGTATGTTAAGCCTATTTCACTATTCCGGAGTGTTCGTTGTATTAAACTGGTTATATTTACTCATCGGTGCGCGTATAACCTTCCAGAAAGTGATTTAGAGCTTGAAATCGAACAAGAATTGATATGTGCAAAAGATACACATATTTATACAAGTCCAAAGTCTGAAATACAATATTTCATTGGTTTGGTATTTGTTTGATGGTCGCAGTGACACAGGTGTCACAGAAACCTCGACAGCAGGAGTGCTTGCCCTCGTATAAAGACCGTCATCATTCTTCGAGTTTTCCATAAACGTCATCGTTTCATTCTCTGGCTCTCTAACCTCATCCTAAGCAGAATCATCTTTATCCAACACATTACTTGCAGAACCCAAAACACTAAACGAATTACTGGTGTGAACTGTGGTAGGTTTACTAAAAACCTTGGGATCTGGCTTTGCCGATTTTTGAGCATTATCAGTCCTCACTGGCCTATACACAAACCTTTGCTTACCCTTAACCACTAGTTTCACTGTCTTCTTTTTACCCACTACCTGATAACCTTGGTCATCCAGCTGGTTCTTAACATTAGGAGCCTGATTTTCAATCGGTTTAACGAACTTCGGGCATGTTTCCAAAGTGTGACAAAAAATATGACAAGCTGAACATCTTGGAGGCGTCCATTCATACTCAATTTTGATCGAGCTCTTTAGGAATCCTCCATCCTCCATATTCGGGATTGCCACCGAGACCGAATCCTTTAGATCTTTGACAGCATCAACTTCTACAATAGCTCTAGCGAAACTACTACGACCCCATGAATCAGAACACATTCTAGCGGTCTCATTATCTAACACCTTTGGAACTCCCACTTTGGATGCAATAAGGCTCAATCCATCTTCAGTATAAGCCGCAAGAGGCACATCATGTAACTTAATCCAAACCGGGATCTTTTGAAGTTCCTCTTTTTTCAGCTCAGTGCTAGTTGACCAGTACTTCAAAAAGATTGGAATATTTCTGATAAGCCAAGGTCCATCCTGCATAACCTATTACATCCCCTCCTTAGAATTAAACTTGAAGAAAAATAAGCCTTTCCCGTTCATCATGCATTTTTGAAGTCCATATTTCTCCCATCTTTTAGTAACAAAATACTCCACAACTGGGAATGCCAATCTCTTTCCCATAAAGTAACCAAACAACACATTTGTGAACCTCTCCTGGACTTTTTTAACGGACTCAATAGGAATAGCAACATCAACATCTTCTACCGTATCCTTAGACTCTAGAAATCGGAAATTCACCTTTTGTTTAATACTACCTGATTTAAGTTTAGAAGCATACGAACCCTGAGATGGAAAGTTAACCTTTGGCATATTAGTGTTCTCCGTACCCTCCACCCCAAACAACCAGTCGATATCATTGATTCCCATAGTCTGTTGTTCCCCACTGCTATTGGCCTGATCCGCTGGTTTTTTACCCAGGTTCACAGGTTTCGAAATAGCAGCTAGTCCATCAATAATCGATGGGTTGTTAGTAGCATAGATTCCCCTTCTAGGCATGAGAGGATTACCTTCAATGTTAGTGACTCGGAGTCCAATCCCTCGTATCGGAGCCGTACCCGGAGTTGCTTCCGAATCATCAAGCACCGTCTCAGAATGCAAGCTATGAATATTAGGTAAACATCCCCACCTGGATCTGTACTACTCTCCATTAGTGCAATGTAAACTCAACCATGCAAAGAGAACCAACATGAAACCAATCAGACCAACAGCCGTCGCACATGCAAAATCCTTAAACCCTAGGATCAACCTTCAACCTATAATCACATTTGTTAATGTGATCGCTACTTTTCTCAATAGCATTGTATTGAGAGTTTTCTACTTGAATAATTACCCCCGTCTACTACACCCACAGAAGTTCGCTCTTTTCTTGGTCTTGCTTGTTACTATCGTCGATTCATTTCGAACTTCTCAAAGATCTCGGTTCCTCTCACTGCTTTGACTCAGAAGAATAAGCCTTTTGAGTGGGGACCCAAACAAGAGGAAGCTTTCCAAACGCTAAAACGAAAACTCTGTGATGTTCCTGTCTTATCTTTACCCGAAGGAAACGATGATTTTGTTGTCTATTGTGACGCGTCGAACCTAGGCCTTGGTTGTGTTCTCATGCAACGAGGTAAAGTCATAGCTTATGTGTCAAGACAATTGAAAGTTCACGAGAAAAACTACACGACTCATGATCTTGAGTTAGGCGTTGTGGTTTTCGCACTCAAAATCTAGAGACACTATCTCTATGACACGAAGTGTGTGGTTTTCACAGACCACAAAAGCCTCCAACACATTTTCAATCAGAAGGAGCTGAACATGAGACAACGACGCTGGGTAGAACTCTTGAACGATTACGATTGCGAGATTCTCTACCATCCCGGTAAGGCGAATGTCGTAGCCGATGCGCTAAGTCGAAAGGAACGAGTCAAGCTTCATCCTGGTAACATGAGACAACGACGCTGGGTAGAACTCTTGACAACCGCTTAGACATTCGAACCCGACCCGTTTGGTTAATCATTAGGATCCGACCAAGCATGTTTTGTGACCATAGTTGTATAGGGAATAACCTTCCGAGGTTATACCTTATGGTCACTTAGTTTAATTAGTTGTATGATAGGTAGTTTAAATGCCTTAGGAAAATGACAAAAATGCCCTTTTCATGCATAATTTGAATTTAAGCATATGTAACCTAACTTTTGTCACTTAAACTGATTATGCAACACTTTTAAACATGTTAGGGCATATAATACTTGTCATAGGACTAGTTAGGCGCCTCGGCGCGTTTGCGTGAACGACGCGTTATAGTAGCGTAAACTACCTTAACGGGTCGTAACGGGTCGTAAGCACTTAAGATAGGTTCCGATTTAGAATGTAGGCTTTGTTAAACCATATCACATGAGTTCGAATACTCATTTGGTTTACAAGACCTCATTTGTCACACCCCCAAAATACCACATGCGGAAACACCACAGGACGTATGACGTACCAGGATCCAGCCACCAATCACATTGAACTTTAACAAGATATCGAATAAATGTTTCCATTTATTTCATAATGTAATTTCAAATCATAACTTAAAACCAATACGTTTAGCGGAAGCATAATGTAAATCGTTATTCAATGTTTCAAAACAAAAGTACGAAACCAATGAACATGTATCCAAGAGACTCGACCCATTTGGAGAGACTTATTCCCAGTTCTAATTCAGCTAGATCAAGTCCGAATTAACCCAAATAAACCCGATAGAGTAATGTGGTGTGAAGGGCATGATAGGAGAGCTTTTTCGGCTTCGGGTGTGTGGAATTCGGTTTGATATAAAGAAACAGATATAGAATGGAGCACTATTGTGTGGTTTACCCAATGTATCCCGCGACATGCGTTTTTTATGTGGTTGATCATGAGAGGTAAGTTGCTCACACAAGATAAAATTCTAAAGTGGGACTTCTCTCGAAGAAAGAATATGAACATGATGTGTTGTTTGTTATGCTATGCTAATCATGATTCTCATAGTCACTTGTTCTTTGAATGTGAATTCTCTTCGCAAGTTTGGCATATGGTGAGACAGAAGGTGGGTATGGATACGGTTCAATCTAAGTGGGTGGATATTGTTAATTGGTCACTTGTTCGATCCAAGTCAAAGTTAGCTGCTGATTATGTTGCAAGAGTTTTAGTTGCGGCTAGTGCTTATGTCGTTTGGTAGGAGCGCAATGCTAGGCTTTTCAAGAATCAGATGAGACCTCCAGAGATTGTTAGTGCGCAAATCATACAATTGGTTCGGTACAAGTTGATGGGAGCGAGACTGAAGAATGCTAGATATGTTCGTAGGCTTCTAAGAGAATGGGAGATCCATGGCAAAGAAATTATTGATGATGGTGGCTGACTAGTTTTTTACTTTTGGTTTGGTTTTTCTAGAGGCTAGTCTAGTTGTTTTATATGACTTTGATGTCTGCTTTTGTTTCTCTGGTTTACTTTCATGGGGCATGTCCCATGATTGAACTAGTGTAGGTGCTCTACACTACTTGTTTTTATTGGTTGTGAATATATAGAATCACCGGGGTAACCCTTTACCCAAAAAAGAGACTCGACCCATGACCACTCCAGCACTCCCAGATAGCAAGTTCCATAACCATGAATCTAACGACCTGCAAGCATGCAGACAAGTGTATCAGACAACGCTGGTGAGTTCAAAGTTTGTTATCACGATTAGTTACCAGATCTCAGTTTAAAGCTTTTCAGAAATAAAATGTTGTTAATAACTCGAGTACCGCAAGATGGCTCCAGATTATTTGCCCTTCCCCAATGCTCTATCAAACATTGGTCGAGTGGTTAAGGAAATTAGTTCACGCCCGTCCTCCCCGGTATGGTGTGAGGGTGCCAAACCTAATAGCGCTATCAACTAATAACCCCGTTGCCTCCCCGGCAACTAATTCGGTATATGATGGGACTTAAATGATAGGTATGAGTGTATTAACCAACATCCCAAGTTTAACATTCCAGTTAAACCCATTTACCCGACATTCCTCCCCGGAATATTTACCAGATGTCCCTCCCCGGGACGCATGCTTGGAAAAAGAGCAGTGAACTCACCTTAGATTTGCTCGGTATATTAAGTTACCCGTTCCAGTTAGTCAACCAACCCTACCGTGGTTACCAATGAAATTAGTTTCGTAGTAAATTAAGTCACGTATTTACACAGTTTACATTCATCACAAAGATCATCGTATAACACTTAGCAATTTCTCAAACTCACACCAATCCACATCCCATGTGCATGACACGTAATACATTTAACAGGTGAGTTTGCTACTCACACAAATCAATTCAGGTTTCTCATTCCTAATCAGTACTATTATCTTGCAACATATCAAATTCATAAACACAAATTGTTTCACTGTTCCGTCTACTGGTTCTTCACAACGAAGAATCCCTATGACGAAGGTCTTATTCTTCGTCGAGCATGAATGCGACGAAGAATCATAGTGGTTCGTTAAACACCAATCGACGAAGGGCTAATCTTCGTCGAGGATAAGTACGGCGAAGAACCATAAAGGTTCGTCAAAAGCCAGTCAACGAAGGACTAATCTTCGTCGACCTGGGCTCTTCGCCGGGGGTCGTCCCTCATCGCTGCATTTCACAGATGATCATGATTTCCTAATTTTTAGTTCATTATATCCGTAACAGTTGCTATCAATTTTGGTAGTTTTCCAATCTGATCATACAGTGGTTTTAACAATGATTACGCACCCTAATTATGCACAATCATCAACCATTCAACAATAATTCGTGTAACACAATCATTCTCATAATTATATATCTAACAAGCAATCATTCACATACAAATTGAAATCCAATTATTTTAACTATGCATCCATTCATTCATTAAAGTCGAGGTTCTATTCGACCAATATATGTTCTTAAACAGATGATTACGTGCACACACATTGCCAAGCATTAACAATTCAAGTACTAACATTGTGCATCCCTAAATCATTGATTATTTCTAGTTAACGCCTTACACAGAATCCCATATCACCAAGTTTATTTCTCATGTTCAAGAATGACCCTTAAGATGACTCATACGAATCTAAGCAATTCGAAAGAACAATCATAAATAATCAACAAGGATCTGATTAATACATGGCGGACATACTAACCGATTCACAGAGGATTAGGGTTAGGGAGTTTAGGGTTTGATGAAAATCCTTAGCTTTACGTACATACGCATGTTTATATGACATGAACAGGGCCGGGCCACAACTGGGTTTCAATTGGGCCGAACTCCCCCTTGACGAAGGACTATACTTCGTCAAGAGTGTGGATGACGAAGTTCATTCTTCGTCGAGATGGATGGTGACGAAGACTCATTCTTCGTCGAACAAGGTTGTGGTGAAGAGTCATTCTTCGGCATCTTGGGTTTCCATTACTCATTAACCATTAATTATTACACATTTAATCAACCAAGCATCAGAATACTTTAATCATTCAATAAACTACACATGACATCACGTAAAACAAATTGTAAAAACAGGATTGTGAAACAAGTGATGCGTAGAGGAAAGACCTTAAGATTTCGGGTTATCACATCATCCCCAACGTGAAAGAAATTTCGTCCCAAAATTTGATCAGTAATCCAAAGCAGCAAGGTGCTAGATCAGAATGACTGTGGATTTTCCGCGGTTGCCACATCATCCCCAACTTGAAAGGGAATTTCGTCCCGAAATTTGCCAGTTGCATCAGGATTAGATTGGTCAGTTGGGAATAGTTGAGGATACTTGAGCTTCATCTGATCCTCGCGTTCCCACGTGAACTCCGGTCCACGTCTTGAGTTCCAACGAACTCTCACGATCGGAATTCGACTATGCTTACGAACCTTGACTTCCCGATCCATAATTTCGATGGGTTCTTCGACAAACTGTAATTTGTCATCGATTTTCAGTTCTTGGAATGGCACCACAAGTGTTTCATCGGAAAAACACTTCTTCAGTTGCGAAACATGGAATACATCATGGACGTTACCCAACTCAGCAGGTAACTCGAGCTTGTAGGCCACTTTACCGATTCGCTCCAGGATTCTGAATGGTCCAACATAGCGTGGATTAAGCTTGCCGCGCTTTCAAAAGCTCACCACACCCTTCCAGGGTGAGACTTTCAACATAACACGATCGCCAACCGTGAACTCCAAGGGTTTCCTACGCTTGTCAGCGTAGCTTTTCTGACGATCACGCGCTGCCGCCATACGATTCCTAATCTGGACAATCTTTTCTGAAGTTTCAAGTACAAGTTCCGGACCTGTGATCTGGCTATCACCCACCTCAGCCCAACAGAGAGGAGAACGACATTTCCGTCCGTACAATGCTTCGAACAGAGCTGCCTGGATGCTAGAATGGTAACTGTTGTTGTAAGAAAACTCTATCAGCGGCAAGTGTTTCTCCCAACCCTTACCAAAATTGACCACACATGCTCGCAGCATGTCTTCAAGTGTCTGGATGGTTCGTTCACTTTGACCATCCGTCTGTGGGTGATAAGCGGTACTCATGTCAAGACGTGAACCGAATGATTTATGCATCGACTGCCATAAATCTGATATAAAACGCGGGTCACGATCAGATATAATAGAGGTTGGCACCCCGTGCCTAGAAACCACCTCTTTTAGATAAATAACAACAAGTTGTGAGAACTTATCTGTTTCCTTGATTGCGAGGAAGTGTGCTGACTTTGTGAGACGGTCAACGATCACCCAGATGGTACCATTTCCGTTTTGAGTTCTTGGCAATCCAGTGACGAAATCCATAGCAATTTGCTCCCATTTCCACATAGGTATCTCCGGTTGCTGAAGCAGACCAGAGGGTTTTTGGTATTCCACCTTGACTTTCGCGCAAGTCAGACACTTACTCACATAAGTCGCGATGTGGGCCTTCATCTTCGGCCACCAGGATGAACAGAGTATCGAGACTTGTGCGCTTCGTCCATCACAAGCTCTCTAAGATTTCCAAACAAAGGAATCCATATTTGTTCCATGAAATAGTAAATGCATTCAGATCTCTCTACGAGTCGTTTCTCCATGCCCCGCAAATACTCAGCTTCAATGTTCTCTCCTTTCAATGCTTCAGTTTGAGCAGAACGGATCTGGTCAGGTAAATTAGAATGGATAGTGAGTTGCAGAGCACGGACACGCTTGGGTTTCGTTTCCTTTCGACTAAGGGCATCAGCTACAACGTTAGCTTTACCTGGGTGATACTTGATTGCACAATCGTAGTCGTTTAAGAGTTCTACCCAGCGACGTTGTCGCATATTCAATTCCTTCTGGTCAAAGATATGTTGAAGGCTTTTGTGGTCGGTATAAATAGTGCATTTAGTACCGTACAAGTAATGCCTCCAGATTTTGAGCGCAAATACCACGGCCCCCAACTCTAAGTCGTGAGTCATGTAATTCTTCTCATGAACCTTCAACTGCCGAGAAACGTAAGCTATCACCTTTTCGCTTTGCATTAGCACACAACCGAGATCTTGAATATAAGCATCACAATTGTCACACCCCAAAATATCAGAGCATTGGCGTGACTGGACTGGTATCTTCATTGCACAGCGGAAGCAAATAAGCTAAGTCTTTTAGAAAATTGAACGCCCACTAAGTACTCGACTCCACATAGTTCTCCTATTCCAACCATGCCATAACTTTAAAAAGCAACCTGAGAAAGAAACATGCGAAAAATCAACATAAAGTTGAGCGAGTTTATAGTTTGTTTGTAAAAGATTTGAAATAAATCTTTTTGAATAACCGGTTTTTGAAGTATTGTTGAGAAAACGAATTTAAAATCATTTTCTTGTCAAGTTATACAGAAACTTTGTATAAAGACTTGGTATGTATCTTGTATAATTCAAGTATTTCTGTATGTATCATGTATTCTTGTATAAATCACGTATTCTTGTATGTATCATGTTTTCTTATATAAATCAAGTATTATGTATGTATCTTGTTGTTAATGGGTTGCAAGGCCATTAACATGTGACACGACATAGGAAGTCACCAAACCATAGGCATTTTTCTATAGTCGATTCACGACTGAGACACAAAAACACTACTTGGTTCTAGTTGTCACCAAGAGTGGGGCTGCCCTGACACCCGTTAGATCTAACCTTTTGTTCTGCGGTCTAAGTATGTACACGATTAATGGTGCTTATGGTACCCTATTCGTGACACTATTTCTCGTATCATTCCTCAAACGCATCATACTTGGTACTAGTTATCACCAAGAGTGCTTCTTGTTTATGTGTTCATCATATCAAGTATCAATTTTTCAGTTCTTGTATTCTTTATGTCAAGTATCAATTCTCATGTGTTTGTACACTCTTGTATTTGTATTTTCTCGTAGTTTAGAAAACTAGAATTCGTGTGTAAACGCTTGTTTGAAAAACCGGTATAAAACATAAGCTTTTCGTAAACCATTTGTGTCAGATAAAGCTTGCTTGTAAAATGGTTTATGAATATGTAATTCTTGTATGCTTTGCAAAAAGTGCATGTCTTTCCACCCCGAAAACATTTATAAAAATGTAAAACCATAAAAGGTGGGGTTATGAACTCACCTGAATATTCCTGTGCAAAGCTAGCTAATTACGACTTCGCGATGTCGTTTCCAAGACTAGACTCGCTAGCGTGCATTCTACAATATTCCTATCACGGAATATCTTATAAGTTTCTAATTAATGCGGTAACTAATCTACGTGTTACCGAGCTCTACCGAATCGTTAATCGAACGATTTGACGGTAAGTTGTTAACTTAATAAAAATGATTAAGTTATACTTGTTAAGTTTCGTTTACTAAGTCTAGAAAGTACTTAGTTTTTGAGAAATTCGAATATATAAATATTTACACAAAATACAAATATATCGATAGGATAGTGTTTATCGTTTCGAGAGGTCGTACGCGTATGTAATGAATGTTTTATGAAAATAATGTATAATAAACTCGTATTATATATCGTATGCCATTTAGGCGTTTGAAATAAATATAACTTATATTTATTTAATAGCGTTTTCGTGTTGAAATAAATATATAAAATATATTTATTTTATAAAAGAAATGTCGTTTTCGTATGTGATAAAGCGTCGTCGAAAGTGATGTACTCATTTATATTAGTTCTCATAAAAGTCGCTTTTTAATAAAACATGTTTTGCTTTTACGGGTTTTCTCGAAAAACGGGCAGAGTTTCCTCTGTTTTTGGACGCCCCCGACAACACAAGTTGTCGTTATTTATCAAGATTCAACAAGTTTTCAAACAAATATTTATAACTCAAGTTATAAAACAAGATAATATATGAAACCGCAAACTATATATACGATTTTATCATTCGGTTCGAGAGCTCGTTCACGTATAAAAATTATTAAGACGACATAAATAACTCGCGCCACTAAAATTCTTTACCACTTCTTTCGCGTCGAAACGTTGACTGAGTCAACTGAGTTGACTTGCTTTGAATGTGTTGACCGAGTTGACTCGGTTTGACCGAGTCAGCTTGCTGAGTTGACAAGAACCGATCGCGCCGCAAAACCCGAGCCACCCGTACTGAACCAAGACCCGTGTTGACCCGAACCGCCTGACCCGAAACCGAACCCGCTGACCAGTTGACTTGTTTACCTGCCTTGACCAACTCAATTTTGCACCAAGTTCTCGAGCTCAGACGGGCCGAGACCCAAACCGGAACCGAGTCGATCCCGAAAACCAAACAGACAACCGTGTTCAGTAATATCTTTACTTAAACTTTCAGAAACAAAACATGAAAGGAACGAGGTTTTACCGGTGGGTTTCGTCAGATAAAGACATGGACCACCGGATAAATGGAGGTACCCGTTGGATAAGAACAAGGACCGTCGGTCCATGACGCATACCACCGGTCCAAGACACAGATTTCCGGCCTGAGTCTTTGACCTCCGCCGCCTGTTTCCGTCGCCGCCTAACCCGTCGCCGTCTGACCACCGGATAAACAACCCGACCGGCAGTCCGAGACTCCTACCGCCGGTTCTTTATCTCTCTCGGTCTCTCTCTCTCTCTTCTCGACTGCTCGAACCACCATCCGGTTCTCTCTCTCTCTCGCTGAACTTTGGAAGCCGCCGTTCACCACCACCGCACGGGGGTGGTGTCTTTGCTCGATCTGCCGAGAGGGGGGTAGAACGAAAGAGAACAGTGGGTGAAGGGAGGTGGGTGGCCGGAGAAAGGGCCGCCGGAGCGCCGCCGTGGCTCCGCCTGGCGGTTGTCGCCGGAAGTGAGAGAGAGTAAAGTGTGGATGTGGTTGTTGTCTGTTTGTTTGTTTTGAACGAATGAACTGCTAATGGCTTAGGGTATTAATAGAGTGGAGGGTGTCTATTGTCTCTTGTGTATACAATTTACATCCAGGTTAATTGTTTATGAAATCTTGTATGGATTTTTATGTTTCAAATCTTTGAGACAAAAATCTTTAGAGATTTTACTAGGATTTTGGCAAGATTTGTAGAGATTTTGCCCATTGTGTGTAGGTTTAGGCTTGTGGGTTTCGGGCTTGGGCCCAGGGCCCACAAGCCCGTCTCATGTGTAAGTGGCCCGTAATTCCTACGAGACCCGATATCGCATCCCAAACTCCATAAGCATAAAAATATTCGTGTGACATCCATTTTTGTCGGTGTCGTCAGTATTCCGTACGGTTTCAGTCCGTTGTCATTTGATGTTTCGCAGATTCCACGCGAATCCTCCTACACGTACTGTATTAGCTGAACAAACGTTTATGGGCACTCCAAGGGCCTGGTTAAGTTAATTAGCGTCGTAAACATTATTTATTATCGCGTTAATCGCCTGTTAATCACGTAATTAAGGGCGTAAATTACCGGTTGTCACAACAATACACCACAAAATCCTCGGTACCTTCGGGTAAAGACAAGATCGGTGCACTGCTGAGTTTTTGTTTCAAGAGTTGGAAAGCATCCTCCTGTTTCGTTCCCCAAGAATATACGACGCCTTTATGTGTTAGTGCGGTGAGAGGTTGAGCGATCTTTGAGAAGTCTTTAATAAATCTGCGATAGTACCCAGCGAGACCAAGAAATTGTCGCACCTCTGAAGGGTTCTTCGGTGCCGCCCAATTTCTGATAGAATTGATTTTTGCAGGATCCACGTGTATCCCCGATTCATTCACAATGTGGCCAAGGAAGTGTACCTCTCGAATCCAGAAGTCACACTTAGAGAATTTCGCGTAGAGTTGCTCCTTCCTCAGGAGCTTCAAGATAAGACGCAAGTGTCACTCGTGGTCCTCCTTGCTCTTAGAGTAGATCAAGATGTCATCGATAAACACAATGACGAAATCGTCAAGATACGGTTTGCACACGCGGTTCATGAGATCCATGAACACTGCTGGTGCGTTAGTTAACCCGAATGGCAAAACCAAAAACTCATAATGGCCATACCACGATCGAAAAGCTATTTTTGGAACATCCTCCTCTCAGACTCTCATCTGATGATAGCCTGATCTTAAGTCGATTTTTGAGTAAAAACTTGACCCTTGCAACTGGTTAAACAGGTCATCGATATGTGGTAAAGGATAGCGGTTCTTGACGGTCACCTTGTTGAGTTCTCGATAATCTATACACATACGAAAGGACCCGTCTTTCTTCTTCTTCACAAACAGAACTGGGGCACCCCAAGGCGAAGAACTAGGTTGGATAAAACCTCTATCCAACAGTTCTTGAAGTTGACTAGATAACTCTTGCAACTCCCCAGGTGCAAGACGATAAGGAGCTCGAGCAATTGGGGCCGCTCCCGGTGTAAGATCAATTTGGAATTCCACTTAACGGTGAGGAGGTAAACCAGGAAGTTCCTCAGGAAACACATCAGTAAACTCACGAACAACTGGCAGGTCTTTGATCTTCCTCTCTTCTGGCTGAGTATCAGTAACAAGTGCTAAAATAACAGGATACCCCTTTCGTAGACACTTCTGAGCTTTCATAGCCGAAATGATGCCAACCAATGAACCACTTCGATGACCCTAGACAGAGAGTGATTCTCCACTAGGGAGCGGTATACGTACGATTTTCTCCTTACAAAGTATGTCAGCATGGTGCTTGGACAACCAATCCATACCAACCACTACGTCGAAACTACCGATAGTAACAGGAAGGAGATCAATGTCAAACACTTGACCCACAAGATCGAGTTTGCACCCCAAAAGAATGTGTGAGGCTTCAATCGACTTACCATCAGCCAATTCTACTACATGTTTAGCTTCTAAAGGTGTTGGAGTTAACCCTAATCGTTGACTGAACTCCAAGGACACATAACTCCAAACGTATCATTCCACTTGCGCTTGTTATCACTAGCAGGAGTAGTAGTAGAAGTAGGAGCAGCAGTAGTAGAGACACATGGCGGTAGCGAACCACGCTCGACCTCTTGGTCTGTAATCTTGTGTGCTAAACGAATGATCCGAGGCAAGTTGTCAAGATTTGCAGCAGTGACCAAGCCCTTAACTTGTGGTGCTAAGCCTTTGATGTACAGTTTGATTCTTTGGGGTGGTGGTCGGGATAGGTTAGGGCACATGTTCGCTAGCTCATGGGACCGTTTCGTATAAGCCTCGATCTCTGATCCCTCCATTTTCAGGTTATAGTATTCGTTTTCCAGGTTTTGAATTTCGTCACGAGGACAATACTCCTCTCGCATTAACTCCTTGAAGTCGTCCCAAGTAGTCGCATTCGCCATTTCGATACCCAGCGTTTGGACTTGGGCATTCCACCAGGTCAAGGCACCGTCCTCCAGCGTGCCTGTGGCATACTTTACTCTGTCCCCCACAGGACAGTTACACATAGCAAAAACCGACTCTGCTTTTTCAAACCAACGAAGTAGTCCCACAGCACCTTCAGTCCCACTAAATGTCTGTGGCTTACAATCCATGAACGTCTTAAACATGCAAACAGGCGGATTGTTCTAATTCACGTGTTGACCTGAAGACGAAAGAAGATACAACACACGGGTAAGATTCGAGTACGCGACACGAGGATAAAGAGTATTTGGCATATATCGTACCAGCCTGCTGAGCCGCCAAGGCTTCAGCCACACGAGTATTGATCAAATCAGTCAATTCAGCCTGGGACATAGTAATGTTGCCACGCCCACCACCACGGCCTCCACAACGTCCACCATTTCGTCCGCTCATGATTCTATATAAGAAGAGTGGAAAAGGATAGAAGTCGAGATTGAGTAGGAGTCAACATCACTATGACCTCTATAGATTACTGAGTTCTATTACAATGCCAAACAACGGAACAGAACCCCCTTCACACTCGTTAAGCCTCACTGGGACTCACATGCACCCCACATTATTATTATGTGTGCACCCATAATAACAATGCGATTTGCATGCTTATCTCAGCTCCTCCCAACTTATGCTAAAAGGTTCCTAAAATTTGAGTAGCAAGACAAAATCACCACAACATAGATCAGGAAGGTTTAAGGAAGTGTCACACTATCACTCACATAACGTAGGCAAGTAACACATGAATTCATACTGTAGTACTAAGTGTGCATTCACATGCAATGTCATACATAAGTGTACACTAGATATGCTGTGCAATAAGTAAACGGGAGACGAACCTTGCAATCTGGAGCTGAGTGTCATGGTCGATTTCTGAACTGTTTGGTTATAGTCTGGTTTTATAAAAGCGTTTTAAAACCTAGTTCACTATAACCAATGGCTCTGATACCAAACTGTCACACCCCCAAAAATACCACATGCGGAAACACCGCGGGACGTGTGACGTACCAGGATCCAGCCACCAATCACATTGAACTATAACAAGATATCGAATAAAAGTTTCCATTTATTTCATAATGTAATTTCAAATCATAACTTAAAACCAATACGTTCAGCGGAAGCATAATGTAAATTGTTATTCAATGTTTCAAAACAAAAGTACGAAACCAATGAACATGTATCCAAGAGACTCGACCCATGACCACTCCAGCACTCCCAGATAGCAAGTTCCATAACCATGAATCTAACGACCTGCAAGCATGCAGACAAGTGTATCAGACAACGCTGGTGAGTTCAAAGTTTGTGTCACACCCCGACCGTGTTAAAACAACGAAACTGCGGCGGAAACGTGGGGAGTGTTGTAACAGAATCATCGTTTCACAACCATGGTAATTAAAAGTTTTGTTTTATTGATTCATTAAGTAAATTACATTGTCTTAAACCAAACAAACAAATTAAACATCGTCTATCATCATTATTAAGTCACTAAGGCCTTGTCCAGATCCTATATGAACATGCATCCTAGCAAACAACATCATGCAACACCACCTGAAACATATGTAAAAACAAAGTCAGCAAAGAAATACAGGCGAGCACATAGGTTTTATGAGAGTATCAGATTCATGGCTCGTTTATATGTTGCAGTACCTCATTAGACTACAAGAGTCAAAAGTACAAACCTCGTTTTGAAAAGTGTATTGCAACATGATTAACCAACTCAAAAACAAGTTGGTTATAGTTTATAAAATCTCGTAGCCATGATTCTTAACCCCAAAACATTTGTTTTAGTAAACCAAATCGTAAATTGTTCTCGTTATAAAACTCGTTAATAAAACTCGTATGGTTTATATTGTTTCAAAAACCTCGTTGTGTGACATCGTTTCAAATTGTTTCCCAAGTGAACTAAATAATGCCACGGAATATAACATGATAAAAGCACTTATATATAAGATGTACCAGCGGCGTATCTACCATGCTTTTATCATGCTACACCCGTCCCATTATATAATCACAACCTAAAACCAATCGTTTAATCAAATCTTTTATCTCGTTTAAGTCATTTCAAATCGTTTAACTCGTCCCAAAATCATTTTCGTTTTAATTGTGAAACTACTTTTGGTCGTCTCACTAATAACATTCAAACCTTCATGACACGACTATCTCGAAACTCGTATTAACAAACCACCAAAGGGTAAGTAAACAATCATCAGATTCAGTCGTTACCTACATAACCCCCACACATAACCATGGGTGTAGTCTGATAACGGGATTTGTCAGATCCTATGGTACCATAACCTAATACTGGTCAGCTTGATCAATGCTAATGAATGTCATTCGATATGTAACTACGTCCAACAAGTTTGTTCACATTATCGAAATCCTTATTAGTTTAATATAAACCATCTTAATCGTTTTTGAAACCATCGTTTAAATATCGAAATCGTTTTAATACATATGAATCACCCGAAAACAATTGAAAATAGTAAAAGAGGGGATCTATGTACTCACATCGAAGTGCAAAGTATCCTCAGTCTAAAGAATTCAACAAGCTCAGGCAAACCAAGGAAATTCAAGTAGCACCTAGTAATTGAATCACTTGATAAATAAATCGACACCTAAATCGGAAGATCGGGTAGAACGAGGTCTTGTAAACCAAATGAGTATTGGAACTCATGTGATATGGTTTAACAAAGCCTACATTCTAGATCGGAATCTAACCTAAGTGCTTTCGACCCGTTACGACTCGTTTAGGTAGCTTATGCTACTTTAACGCGTCGTTCGCGCAAACGCGCGTTCGAGACGTCTAACTAGTCCTATGACAAGTATTATATGCCCTAACATGTTTAAATATATTGCATAATCAGTTATGTGACAAAAGTTTAACTTACATGTGCTTAAAATCCAATTATGCATGAAAAGGGCATTTTGGTCATTTACCTAATGCATATAAACTACCTATCATACAACTACTTAAACTAGGTGACCATAAGGTATAACCTCGGAAGGTTATTCCCTATGCAACTATGGTCACTAAACATGCTTGGTCGGATCCTAATGATCGACCAAACGGGTCGAGTTCGAAAGTCTAAGCGGTGGTTTAGACCGCTTGACTTACGACTCTAAACAAGCACTAAACTAAAAGTGACGAGCTAAACATGTTGGAACATGTTTAACTAAGTTAGAAAATAGGTTTTGATGTCAAAACAAAGTGTTTTGATATCCAAGAGTAGTTTGGTTACAAAATACGCATAAATGCGCATTTTGACCGAAACTACGACTCGTCACTATGCCTAGTCAACGTGGTAATCAGTAGGTATAGTCACAAGGGACTATAACCATCGTGATTACGCTCACGTTGCAAAGTTCAAAAGAACTTTGAGTTGACCAACTCGTGGTTAAAGCAGAAAGTCAAACACTGTTTGACTTTCACGCTCGAAAAGCGATAAAAGAACGAAAGAAGCTTACAAAGGGTCCTTGCTAGGGAGAACTTGATCTTAAAATCTCAGGTATCAAGTATTATAACTTCAACTTAGAGAAATCAGATCAAGGGTGTGTAGAAATGGAAGGAGGGCATGGCTATTTATAGTTTTTGGTTCACCGTTAAGATCGTTTCTTGCTAAAGAGGGAATGATCTAGGCCATACATGTGGGCTAGTGGTTTTAGAAACCATGGGAGCATGAAAAACTATCAAAACAAGCAGATGGTATCCCAAAATAACCATTAAAACCATAAAAAACAAGCCCAATGTCCAGATTCATTGTTTCTGACCTGACAGTCTGTTGCGGGCCGCGTAGACCCAGACCATATCTTACGCGGGCCGCCTAAGCAAGTTTGGCAGATTGTCACATTTGGTCCCTAAACTTGAAAAACTTGTGTTTTGATGCATTTTTTACACGTTTAAGCCCCGTTAACCTCATTTCAAGGCTCTAAAATGATGTTATGGTATAGGGAACTCAAAACATGCTCAAAAACATCTCGGATGTCGGTTCGTTTGTTCGTACGGTTGCGGTATTCGGTTAATTACGACGGAAATCGTAACGAACGCAAAAACGATCCAAATTGCGCGAAGAATGGAATTTTATTACGCCAATCACTAAAATAAAATATTTTAATGATTACATAAATTTTTGGGTGTCCGGATATATTCAGAACGTAAGATATGCGCGAAAATGCAAACTTATGCACTTTTTGACGCTTTTAGTTCCTATTGATCAAATAAGTTTATTTTAGCATACCGAACCCCTCAAAGCCTATTTCTAAGCTATGTAAAGGATATTTAGGGTATGTTTAACTTATGATAAAGTTTCGGAATGTTCATTACTATACAAATCGGTATAGTTTCGCAGTTTGATACAAATAGTCCCTGCGATCGAACAAACTTGATTTTTGACACACCAAACCATCCAAAACTTATTTCTAAGTTATGTGAAGGTTATTAAAGGTATGTTAAGCGTATGTCACTATTCCGGAGTGTTTTTCGCGTTAAACTGACTGCATTTACGCACCAGTTTGCGTATAACCTTCCAGAAAGCGATTTAAAGCTTGAAATCGGAATTGAATCAAATCGTAAAATCATCAAACACAAATACACACATAATAACACAAAAACACATTGTTTTATTAATAATTGACATTTTTTTACATTGAACTTCGATTACAGAGCACAGTTGTCACAGTCTCCCCTACTTTAGGAAATTTCGTCCCGAAATTTTAACTAGAGGAAACTTGTGAGAACAATTGCGGATATTTTGCCTTCATTTGGTCCTCACGTTCCCAAGTAAACTCTGGGCCACGTTTGGATTCCTAGCAAACTTTGACTAATCGAATCCGTTTATTCTTCAACTGTTTGACTGCACGGTCCATTATCTCCACAGGTTTCTCGACAAAGTGAATCGTTTCATCAAATTGAATCTCGTAGAGTGGAATGTGAAGATTAGCGTCAGCTAAACACTTTCGCAAATTGGACACGTGAAAAGTCGGATGAATATTTCCAAGCTCTGGAGGTAGCTCTAGTCGATAGGAAACATTTCCAATTCTTTCAACAATCTTAAATGGTCCAACATATCGAGGTGCAAGTTTTCCTTTCTTTCCAAATCTCACCACTCCCTTCCAAGGTGACACCTTGAGTAGGACATGGTCTCCGACTTGAAATTCTAAGGGCTTGCATCGCATATTCGCATAACTCTTTTGACGGCTTCTAGCTGTCACAAGATTATCGCAAATTTTCTTGATTTTGTCTGTTGTTTCCAGAATGAGCTCAGGTCCAGTAAGCTGAGCTTCACCGATCTCATTCCAGCAGACAGGTGAACAATAATTTCGACCGTAGAGAGCTTCGAATGGTGCCATATTAATGCTAGCATGATAACTATTGTTGTAAGAGAACTCGATCAATGGCAGATGAGAATCCCAATTACCACCAAAGTCTATCATGCATGCTCTAAGCATATCCTCCAAAGTTTGAATCGTCCTCTCAGATTGTCCATCTGTTTGGGGATGATAAGCAGTGCTTAGATTTAGTTGGGTTCCCATAGCAGATTGCATGGTCTTCTAGAAATGAGATGAAAATCGAGCATCACGATCGGATATGATGTCCAAAGGAACACCATGTCGAGATACAATCTCATCAACATAAATCTTTGCAAGTTTATCAGCAGATAGATCTTCGCGAATCGGAATGAAATGAGCTGACTTCGTTAATCGATCGAAGACAACCCAAATAGCATCATGACCTTTAGATGTATGCGGTAATTTAGTGATGAGATCCATCGCAATGTTCTCCCACTTCCAAACCGGTATCTCTGGTTGTACAAGCAAACCAGATGGTCGTTGATGTTCAGCCTTGACTTTGAGACAAGTTAGGCATTTCGATACATACAAGGCAATATCTTTCTTCATACCAGGCCACCAATACTGAGTACGAAGATCCTTGTACATTTTATCAGCACCAGGATGGATAGAATATCGAGACTTGTGAGATTCGTCCATTACCAAAGTGCGAAGATCGTCTTGTTTCGGAATCCACAATCGATCCTTAAAATAGAGTAACCCATTGCCCTTCGCTTCGAGTTTAAGCTCAAGTTGACGTGGTAATTCCTTACCCATCAAATTTTGTGAAACACAAAACTGCTGAGCTTGAAGAACACGAGTTTGAATATCAGATAGAGTTCAAACATAATGAAGCTTGACTCGCTCCTTTCGACTAAGCGCATCGGCTACGGCATTCGCCTTACCAGGATGGTAGCGAATCTCGCAATCGTAGTCGTTCAAGAGTTCAACCCAACGTCGTTGCCTCATGTTCAGCTCCTTCTGATTAAGAATGTGCTGGAGACTTTTGTGATCTGTGAAAACCACACACTTCGTGCCATAAAGATAGTGTCTCTAGATTTTTAGAGCAAATACCACAGCACCCAATTCAAGATCATGAGTGGTGTAGTTTTTCTCGTGAACTTTCAGCTGTCTTGACGCATATGCTATAACTTTGCCTCGTTGCATGAGAACACAACCAAGGCCTAAGTTGGATGCATCGCAGTAGACAACGAAATCATCAATTCCATCAGGCAAAGATAGAACAGGAGCATCACACAGCTTCTGTTTCAGCGTTTGGAACGCTTCTTCTTGTTTGGGTCCCCACTCAAAAGGCTTATTCTTTTGAGTCAAAGCAGTGAGTGGAACCGCGATCTTCGAGAAGTTCGAAATAAACCGACGATAATAACCAGCATGACCAAGAAAAGAATGAATTTCTGTGGGTTTCGTTGGTGTGTTCCAATCCTTAATTGCTGCAATTTTGCAAGGATCCACATGAATACCCTGCTCGTTGACTATATGACCCAAGAATTGAACTTCTTTAAGCCAAAATTCACACTTGGAGAATTTAGCAAAAAGTTGTTCCTTCTTCAGGAGTTCCAATGTAAAACGAAGGTGTTGCTCGTGATCGGCTCGAGACTTAGAATAAATGAGAATATCGTCGATGAACACAATGATGAACTTGTCTAAATAAGGTTTACAGACCCTATTCATTAAGTCCATGAAAATAGCTGGGGCATTTGTCAAACCAAAAGGCATGACAGTGAACTCGTAGTGCCCATATCTCGTGCGGAATAAAGTTTTGGGAATACCTTCTTCGAGAACACGAAGTTGATGATACCCAGAACGCAGATCGATCTTGGAAAAACATGTAGCACCTTACAGCTGATCAAAGAGATCATCAATTCGAGGTAGGGGATATTGATTCTTGATGGTAAGCTTGTTAAGCTCACGATAATCGATACACATTCGAAAAGATCCATCTTTCTTTTTCACAAAGAGGACAGGAGCACCCCAAGGCAAAAAGCTCGGACGGATGAATCCTTTATCAGATAACTCTTGAAGCTGTTTTGATAATTCTTGCATCTCCGACGGTGCAAGACGATAAGGTGCTTTCGCAATCGGGTTGGCATTGGGTACAAGGTCAATATGAAACTCGACTTGACGAACTGGAGGCAAACCAGGCAGTTCATCAGGAAACACCTCTGGATAATCCCGAACATTCGGAATATCCTGAATACTCTTGTTCTTGCTTTTCTCCTCGGTGACATGCGCCAGAAAAGCAACATATCCTTTTCGTAAGTAACTTCGGGCTTTCGTACACGACATGAGTTTCAAACCAACAGATGGTTTCTCGCCACGAACTTCTAGGACATCACCAGACGAAAGAGGAATACGAACGATCTTATCGAAACAAACTACCTCAGCATGATGTTTGGTTAACCAATCCATCCCCACGATAATATCGAAACTCCCAAGTTGCATCGGTGTGAGGTCAATAGGAAAAAGATGGTTATCGAGGTTCAATTGACAACCACGAATAACAGAATCGAGTACAAGAGGTTTACCAGAAGCAACTTCAACAGATAAGGGTTTCCTCAGTTTAGTTCTAGGTATCGCAAGTAAAGGCTCAAATGACAATGAAACAAAACTCCTATCGGCACCAGAATCTAAAAGAACAGATGCAAGTTGATTGTTAACAAGGAACGTATCGTTAACGACCTCGTTGTCAGCTCGAGCCTCATTTGCATTCAGATTGTATGCTCGTCCACGAGCGGGATTCACATTCGCGTTTGCGTAGGCATTCGCGTTCTGATTTGCATTCACATTCACCAACCTCGGGCAGTTGTTGTGGAAATGACCCATTTCTCCGCAATTGTAACATGAACCAGGTGGGAATCTCGCAGGATTCCCCTGAGCTTGTGCTGGAACCTGAGCAGCCTGAATTTGGCCCAAACGACACATGTTGGCCAGATGCCCAAGTTTACCACACGTAGTGCATTGTTTGCAAGCCTGTTGGACAACATGATGACCATTGCATCGAGCATAGTGAGGTGCAGTACCAGCATATTGCTTCTTTGCTGGAGGTTGGGCCGGTGGGTTCTGAGGGTTCTGTGTAGTGACTGCAAAGTTCTGGGAAGCCTTGCGCTTCCTTGACTTTTTAGAAGACTCACCCTTCTTCTTACCCTTACCCTTTTCTTGTACAGAATCAGCTGACTTCTTTTTGTTACCCTTGCTGGTCAGTTTCCCCTTTCTAACCTGAGACTCGGTCAGAGTAGCAGCCAATTCAATTGCTTGACGAACAGTAGTAGGATTACTGCCATCGTAGGACACAACAAACTGAGCTCCTTATATCGATCCGTGTAAGCACGGTGTTCTCCCCCATCTTATTTCAGATCATCGAATTCTCGTTCCAAAGCTCGAATCTCGTGACGGGGACAGAACTCTCTCATCATGAGAGCTCGAAGCTCTTCCCATGTTTGTGCCATCGCCATATCGGCACCCCTATCACGCATCACACCATTCCACCATGTAAGAGCACGCTTCTCGAACACACTGGATGCAAATTCAACCTTACGCTCATTAGGACATTGCATATGTCTGAATGTGCTTTCCAGACTTTCGAACCATTGCAGGAGCGCTGTTGCTCCTTGCGACCCAGAAAACTTCAACAGTTTAGCCGAATTGAAGTTCTTGAAACTACACGGCGCATTATTGTTGTTATTATTGTTGTTGTTGTTATATAATTGATGGATCTGGGTCACTATGCCCGGAAGCACTGTAGCCATTTGTTGAGCAACAAGGGCTGCGACTTCTTCATTGGTTACAGGTTGTGCATCACGTCGAGGAGGCATTGTCTAAAAAGAACAATGAAACATGATAAACGAGTGAGGTTGACAATTGGAAAAACAAAAGAGGGATTGAAAACATTGACAAAACACAAGGAAGGCAATCATTTGTTCGTTACCTCGAACAAACAAACAACACGCAGTGACTAATCAAAGTAAATGGGTCATAATAATGTATCACCGAGGACATGCTCGCCTATAAGTGAACACTCACCCCAAGAGTTCCCAGGTAAGATTGACTGGTCCGATACTGCGGATTTGTACGAACACTCTAGCCTTAGACATAAAACTCAGGGTACAGGCATTCCCTCTTCCAGTTTGCACGTATTCACATTATTTAGACCCAAACTTTGACGAGATTTTGAAAACTCAGAAGGCACAAAGCCAAAAAGGAATCAAACTGGAAGGGTTCAAAACCTAGTAACCAATCATCCAAGAACTGATGATTAATTTTCGAAGCGGATTTGTTATTGTGTTCTCGTTGTGGTTATCACCTAAGGATAGGTGACGGTATTGTTTTAAAATCTAAACGCAAATCTTCCTGCGTTAGGGTCCTAGAAAGTTATAGTCTAGGTCAAAGCATTGCTAATAACCTAATTCCCTATAACCATTGGCTCTGATACCAACTCTTCTGTCACACCCCGACCGCGTTAAAACAACGAAACCGCGGCGGAAACGTCGGGGAGTGTTGTAACAGAATCATCGTTTCACAACCATGGTAATTAAAAGTTTCATTTTATTGATTCATTAAGTAAATTACATTGTCTTAAACCAAACAAACAAATTAAACATCGTCTATCATCGTTATTAAGTCACTAAGGCCTTGTCCAGATCCTATATGAACATGCATCCTAGCAACCAACATCATGCAACACCACCTGAAACATATGTAAAAACAAAGTCAGCAAAGAAATGCTGGCGAGCACATAGGTTTTATGAGAGTATCGGATTCATGGCTCGTTTATATGTTGCAGTACCTCATTAGACTACAAGAGTCAAAAGTACAAACCTCGTTTTGAAAAGTGTATTGCAACATGATTAACCAACTCAAAAACAAGTTGGTTATAGTTTATAAAATCTCGTAGCCATTATTCTTAACCCCAAACATTTGTTTTAGTAAACCAAATCGTAAATTGTTCTCGTTATAAAACTCGTTAATAAAACTCGTATGGTTTATATTGTTTCGAAAACCTCGTTGTGTGACATCGTTTCCCAAGTGAACTAAATAATGCCACAGAATATAACATGATAAAAGCACTTATATATAAGATGTACCAGCGGCGTATCTACCATGCTTTTATCATGCTACACCCGTCCCATTATCTAATCACAACCCAAAACCAATCGTTTAATCAAATCGTTTATCTCGTTTAAGTCGTTTCAAATCGTTTAACTCGTCCCAAAATCGTTTTCGTTTTAATTGTGAAACTACTTTTGGTCATCTCGCTAATAACATTCAAACCTTCATGACACGACTATCTCGAAACTCGTATTAACAAACCACCAAAGGGTAAGTTAACAATCATTAGATTCAGTCGATACCTACATAACCCCCACACATAACCATGGGTGTAGTCTGATAACGGGATTTGTCAGATCCTATGGTACCATACCTAATACTGGTCGGCTTGATCAATGCTAATGAATGTCATTCGTTATGTAACTACGTCCAACAAGTTTGTTCACATTATCGAAATCGTTATTAGTTTAATATAAACCATCTTAATCGTTTTTGAAACCATCGTTTAAATATCGAAATCGTTTTAATACATATGAATCACCCCAAAACAATTGAAAATAGTAAAAGAGGGGATCTATGTACTCACATCGAAGTGAAAAGTATCCTCAGTCTAAAGAACTCAACAAGCTCAGGCAAACCAAGGAAATTCAAGTAGCACCTAGTAATTGAATCACTTGATAAATAAATCGACACCTAAATCGGAAGATCGGGTAGAACGAGGTCTTGTAAACCAAATGAGTATTGGAACTCATGTGATATGGTTTAACAAAGCCTACATTCTAGATCGGAATCTAACCTAAGTGCTTTCGACCCGTTACGACTCGTTTAGGTAGCTTATGCTACTTTAACGCGTCGTTCGCGCAAACGCGCGTTCGAGACGTCTAAGTAGTCCTATGACAGGTATTATATGCCCTAACATGTTTAAATATATTGCATAATCAGTTATGTGACAAAAGTTTAACTTACATATGCTTAAAATCCAATTATGCATGAAAAGGGCATTTTGGTCATTTACCTAATGCATATAAACTACCTATCATACAACTACTTAAACTAGGTGACCATAAGGTATAACCTCGGAAGGTTATTCCCTATGCAACTATGGTCACTAAACATGCTTGGTCGGATCCTAATGATCGACCAAACGGGTCGAGTTCGAAAGTCTAAGCGGTGGTTTAGACCGCTTGACTTACGACTCTAAACAAGCACTAAACTAAAAGTGACGAGCTAAACATGTTGGAACATGTTTAACTAAGTTAGAAAATAGGTTTTGATGTCAAAACAAAGTGTTTTGATATCCAAGAGTAGTTTGGTTACAAAATACGCATAAATGCGCATTTTGACCGAAACTACGACTCGTCACTATGCCTAGTCAACGTGGTAATCAGTAGGTATAGTCACAAGGGACTATAACCATCGTGATTACGCTCACGTTGCAAAGTTCAAAAGAACTTTGAGTTGACCAACTCGTGGTTAAAGCAGAAAGTCAAACACTGTTTGACTTTCACGCTCGAAAAGCGATAAAAGAACGAAAGAAGCTTACAAAGGGTCCTTGCTAGGGAGAACTTGATCTTAAAATCTCAGGTATGAAGTATTATAACTTCAACTTAGAGAAATCAGATCAAGGGTGAGTAGAAATGGAAGGAGGGCATGGTTATTTATTCTTTTCGGTTCACCGTTAAGATTGTTTCTTGCTAAAGAGGTAATGATCTAGGCCATACATGTGGGCTAGTGGATTTAGAAACCATGGAGCTTGAAAAACTATCAAAACAAGCAGATGGTATCCCAAAACAACCATTAAAACCATCAAAAACAAGCCCAATGTCCAGATTCATTGTTTCTGACCTGACAGTCTATCGCTGGCCGCGTAGACCCAGACCATATCTTTTTTTTTGAACGGCAAATTAGGATCACTGACGGACCACTAGAGTATCATCGTGCCACCAGCAGAACCACCCGATCATATCCATCTCCACTAGGCAATAATGCCTATACACCAATTCAGGAGGAAACCCAATAAATCTGGGAAAACCCCCTTTGTGAGAATTGAACCCATGACCTAATGGTCATAAGCCTTATCCCACCACCAAGATACCACTAGGCTATAATGCCATGGGTGACCCAGACCATATCTTACGTGGGCCGCCTAAGCAAGTTTGGCAGATTGTCACATTTGGCCCCTGAACTTGAAAAACTTGTGTTTTGATGCATTTTTGACACGTTTAAGCCCCGTTAACCTCATTCCAAGGCTCTAAAATGATGTTAAAGTATAGGGAACTCAAAACATGCTCAAAAACATCTTGGATGTCCGTTTGTTTGGTCGTACGGTTGCGGTATTCGGTTAATTACGACGGAAGTCTTAACGAACGCAAAAACAATCCAAATTGCGCGATGAATGGAATTTTATCATGCCAATCACTAAAATAAAATATTTTAATGATTACATAAATTTTTAGGTGTTCGCAAATATTCAGAACGTAAGATATGCGCGAAAATGCAAACTTATGCACTTTTTGACGCTTTTAGTCCCTATTGATCAAATAAGTTTATTTTAGCATACTGAACCCCTCAAAGCCTATTTCTAAGCTATGTAAAGGATATTTAGGGTATGTTTAACTTATGATCAAGTTCCGGAATGTTCGTTACTATACAAATCAGTATAGTTTCACAGTTTGACACAAATAGTCCCTGCGATCGAACAAACTTGATTTTGACACACCAAACCATCCAAAACTTATTTCTAAGTTATGTGAAGGTTATTTAAGGTATGTTAAGCCTATGTCACTATTCCGGAGTGTTTGTCGCGTTAAACTGATTGCGTTTACGCACCACTTTGCCTATAACCTTCCAAAAAGCGATTTAAAGCTTGAAATCGGAATTGAACCAAATCATAAAATCATCAAACACAAATGTGACATCTGTGCCTCCACGGCCATCAAACAAATACCAAATCAATGAAATATTGTATTTCATACTTGTGATTTGTATAAATATGTGTATCATTTGCACATATCAATTCTTGTTCAATTTGGAGAGTTATACGCGAACTGATGCGTAAACGTAACCAGTTTAACGTGACAAACACTCCGGAACAGTGACATAGGCTTAACATACCTTAAATAACCTTTACATAACTTAGAAATAAGTTGTGGAGGGTTTGGTGTGTCGAAATCAAGTTTATTCGATTACAGGGACTAATTTCGACAAACTACGAAAGTATGCCGATTCGTACTGTAACGAACATTCCGGAATATGATCATAAGTTAAACATGCCCTAAATATCCTTAACATATCTTAGAAATAGGTTTTGAGGTGTTTGGTGCGCAAAAATAAACTTATTTGATCAACAGGGACTAAAAGCGTCAAAAAGTGCATAAGTTTGCATTTTCGCGCATATCTTATGTTCTGAATATATCCGGACATCCAAAAATTTATGTAATCAATAAAATATTTTATTTTAGTGATAGGCATGATAAAATTTCATTCGTCGCGTAATTTGGATCGTTTTTGCGTTCGTTACGATTTTCGTCGTAATTAACCCAATAACGCAACCGTACGACCAAACTAACCGACATCCGAGATATTTTTGAGCACATTTCAAGTTTCCTATAATTTAACTTTATTTTAGAGCCTTGAAATGGGGTTAATGGGGCTTAAAAGTGCCAAAAATCAAGTTTTACAAGTGCAGGGACCATTTTTGAAATTTCTGGCAGATACATTGAAGTTGGTCCATTTTTTAGGTTTTGATGGTTTTAACCCAAGGTTTTGCACTCTATGGGCTGGAATTTGATGGTTTTAAGTATTCTCATGGTTTTGAAAACCATGTGCCCAAGTGGAGGGCCAAGATTGAAGCACGAAATGCGAGAAACGATCCTAACGGTTTACCGAAATCTATATAAACCCAACACCTTGATTCTCATTCCTCACAATCTGATTCAAATAGCTTTAAGTTGGGGTTTAACACTTCATACCTGAGCAATTTGAATCAAGATCTTCTAGCTTGGACCCTTTGTAAGTATTCTTTCGTGCTTTTATGCGTTTTTAGCACGAAAGTCAAACAGTGTTTGACTTTCTGCTTTGGCCAGTCTTTGGTCAACACAAAGTTCGTTTGAACTTTGCAACGTGAGCGTAATCACGATGGTTATAGTCCCTAGTGACTATACCTACTGATTACCACGTTGATTAGGTGTAGTGACGAGTCATAGTTTTGGTCAAAATGCGCGTTCATGCGTATTTTGCAACCAAACTATTCTTGGGTATCAAAACCCTTTGTTTTGATATCAAAACATGTTTTCTAACTTAACTAAACATGTTTTAACATGTTTAGCGCGTCACTTTTAGATTAGTGCTTATATAAGGTCGTAAGGTAAGCGGTCTAAACAACCGCTTAGACTTTCGAACTAGACCCGTTTGGTCGATCATTAGGATCCGACCAAACATGTTTTGTGACCATAGTTGTATAGGGAATAACCTTCCGAGGTTATACCTTATGGTCACTTCGTTTAGTTAGTTGTATGATAGGTAGTTTATATGCCTTAGGAAAATGACCAAAATGCCCTTTTTACGCATAAATTCATTTTAAGCATATGTAACCTAAATTTTATATCTAAACTGATTAGGTAACATTATTAGACATGTTAAGGCATATAATACTTGTCATAGGACTAGTTAGGCGGTCCGAACGCGTTTTACGCGAACGACGCGTTAAAGTAGCGTAAGCTACCAAAACAGGTCGTAATGGATCGTAAGCACTTAGGTTAGGTTTCGATTTAGTATGTAGGCTTTGTTAAACCATGTCATATGAGTTCCAATAATCATTTAGTTTACGAAACCTCATCCTAAGAAATAGCATAGACTCACCCTTAAGACTATCAGTTCCTTGCTTTCCCCTGTCCTGGGGCTTTGGTTGACTGACTTGCTTTCGTGCTTGATGGAAGATAGGATTGTGACATGAGTTTTCTCTCCCCTTAGGAGATTTTGGTTCCTTCTTGTAACCCTAGTTTTTTCTTGTGATCATTTGTATAACAGTCTGTGATTAGAGATTTGATCTCTTGAATCTCTATAACGAACTCATTAGCAGTTGTGAACGATTTGAATCTAGGGTTTTTTCGTTTCTGTTTTTCATTCGCCGCCCTAGAGATCATTACGATTCCCTGAATTATTAGATTGGTTGTTATTGATCGCGGTTAACTGAGATTAATTTAGCTAGATTGATACACCGGTTTAATCGATCAAGGGTTGAATATTGGATCTAGGGTTTAAGGATTAGGGTTTCTTGTGGGTTATTTGCGTATGTCAGTGTGGTGGAGTGTTACGTAATTTTGATGCATGGAGAGAAATAGAGATCGGGGTTTGGAGGATTTAGGGTTTCAGTCGTTTAATGAAAGATTGCATGGGGATATCTTCATCAGCAACAGCAATGCGAAGCCGGCAAACACACAGGAGGTGCGAGGTAACATGCGTACATTTGAGAACAATAATGATATCAGATCTTTAAAGATTGATGGTAATCCACTGCTGCCGAGACGTGGTAATATCTAGAAAGAGCCAACACGGATAAATGTTATTGACGAACTCGAGAAGATCACTGTTCTGGTTCAGTTGGGTAACATAAATGTAGTTCAGGATCGGGAAAAAGAACTGGAGAAAGACACAACCAATTTCTCGTATGCAGCTAAGGTGAAGATGAATAGGTTGCCAAAGAGAGAAGTAAATTTCAGAAAGTTGGATTCGGTAGACACTGTTCAGGATGCGGATGTGTTTATCCCTAGAGAGGTCGTCCGAAAGGTCCAGGAAAAGTTTGAGAATGTTTTGTATGGCTACTTTTTAGGTAATCGTCTTCCCTTCCCTGTGGTGGAGTATTATGCTAAAAACGTGTGGTCTAAATATGGTTTCTCCAAACTTATGATGAATTCGGATGGTTTCTTTTTCTTTAAATTTGATTCGAAAGAGGGCATGGCTAAAGTGTTAGAAGGGGGGCCATGGTTAATCAGGAAAGTTCCTTTGTTTTTGAATGTGTGGTCTCCATCAGTTAGCTTGAAAAAGGAGGGTATTAAGTCTATTCCGGTGTGGGTGAAGATGTTTAATGTTCCTTTATCTGTTTACACGGATGATGGATTGAACTTGTTAGCATCCAAGATAGGGATTCCTAAGAGACTAGATGGTTATACGGCTGACATGTGTGCGGATAGTTCGGGAAGGAGCAGCTTTGCTCGAGCATTAATTGAGATAGATGCGGATAATGAGCTGAAAGAACACATTGTTGTTGCTATTCCAAAACTTGATGAGGAAGGGTACATTACTGAGAAGGTGAAAGTGGAATATGAATGGCAACCGCAACGTTGCTCGGTATGTTGTATCTTTGGCCATAATGACCAGACTTGTGCCAAGAATGTCCAAAATAAGGCGAAACAAGTGGTTGTTGATGAGGATGGGTTCACTATGGATAAGAGGAAGGTGGCACGGATGGGTGTCATGCACAAAAAGCAAAAGCCGAAATTCGTTTATAAGCCAAAAGTGAACAAATCTGGGCCAAGCACATCTGGTACAAAACAGGATAAAATGGATGACACTAGGAATGAAAAGGTGAAAACACAAAATCCTTTTGATGCTCTATCTTTGGATGATAGGGATATGGATGTTTGCAACATACGGAATGTTAATGCGGGGAATTCTGGTAGAATAGAAGGTAAAGGAGAAAATGATCGAGTGGATGATGAGGTTGTGGAAACGGTTCCTACTGAAATGTCTGCTTTTATGCGAGGTGATCATCAAAAACATTCTGAGGGGGCAAGCACTCCCGGTCACATCGGTGTTAATGGATAGTATGGCCTCATGGAACATAAGGGGTTTGAACCGACCCCTGAAACAAAGTGAGGTTCGTCTTTTGCTCTCTGAAAATAAGTTATATGTTTGTGCTATTCTTGAATCTCATGTGGATATCATGAAGCTCGCTAAGGTTTGTAAGGGTGTTTTCCGGTCTTGGAGTTGGACATCAAATGGTGGGTTATGTGATCGTGGGACTAGGATCATATTGGGTTGGAATATTGAGGTGGTTGACATTATGATCTTGGCCCAAACGGACCAAGTCATTCATACTCATGTCTTTTCAAAAGCTGATAATAAATCTATTTTTGTGTCGTTTGTTTATGCAAAGAACAAATACCAGGAGAGAAGAAGTCTTTGGGATAGTTTGTGTAAGCATAAGGTTTTTTGCCATGATAAGCCTTGGGTCGTAATGGGTGATTTCAACTCGGCTTTACATATTGAGGACTCTCTGCATGGTCCTTCCACTCAAACGATCGGAATGAGAGAATTTAATGATTGTGTTCAGTTTTCGGAGCTGTTAGATATTAAGGGACATGGGGTGCACTACACATGGAACCAGAAACCAAAGAATGGTATTGGGTTACTCAAAAAGATTGATCGTGTGATGGGCAATATGAAGTTTTTAGAGATGTTCCAGGATGCGTTTGTTTTGTATCATCCATTTCGGATCTTTGACCATACCCCGTGTATTCTGCAAATGGTTGCCTCGGTCAAGAATCGTCCGAAACCGTTTAAGTTTGCTAATTTTATTACATCGAAGCCGGAATTCAGGGTGTGTGTAGAACAGGAATGGAAAAAGCAAGTTGATGGGGTTACAATGTTTGCGGTCACCAAGAAGCTTAGAAACCTGAAGCCATGTATGCGTAAACTTTTGTTTAATCAGGGTAATCTGCATGACAAAGTTGCTGAGCTGAGAAAGAAGCTGGATGATATCCATACTCTTATTGATACCAATCCGTTTGAAGTTGATCTTCGTCACATGGAGGCCAAGTGTCTTAAAGATTTTCAGATGGCAGCTTATGATGAAGAATGTTTTCTTAAGCAAAAAGCTAAGGTGCAGTGGTTGTGTGCTGGAGACTCTAATACTAAGTTTTTCCATAACAGTGTGAAGTGTAGGAATGCCAGAAGTAAGATTCACACGATCAGGGATGTTAATGGGGACCGTTATGAGGGAGAAGGTATTTTAGATGCGTTGGTTTCTCATTATGCTAATTTCTTGGGTACGGAGGATCGGGTTGCTAGTATTAATCTGGATGATATTTGTGTCAATACTCTAAGTACTGAAGTTGCAGTCAATATGGTTCGGCAAGTAACACGAGAGGAAGTTAAAAATGCTATTTTTAATATTGGAGAGAACAAAGCCCCGGGACCTGATGGGTATACATCGGCGTTCTTTAAGTCTACTTGGGATATTGTGGGTGACGATGTGGCTTCCGTTGTGCTAGAATTTTTTGATAATGGCAAACTGTTAAAACAACTAAATCACACTATCCTGGCTCTTGTTCCTAAGGTCGATACTCCAGACTCGGTGCTTGACTATCGTCCGATATCGTGCTGTAATGTATTGTATAAGTGCATAAGCAAGATCATTACGGATAGAATCAAGGGTAGTTTGGAGAAATTGGTGAGTATTAACCAGTCTGCTTTTGTTCCTGGTAGGAAAATTTCGGACAATATCTTGTTAACTCAAGAGCTGATGCATAACTACCATTTGAATAAGGGCCCCGCTAGATGTGCGTTCAAGATAGATATTCAGAAAGCCTATGATACGGTTAACTAGGAGTTCTTAGAGAATGTGCTTAAGGCGTTTGGTTTTCACCATAGAATGGTTGCATGGATTATGGCGTGTGTTACTACGATCTCGTTTTCGATTAGCATTAATGGTAATCTGCATGGCTATTTTAGAGGGAAACGGGGGTTGAGGCAAGGTGATCCTATGTCGCCATACCTTTTCACGTTGGTTATGGAAGTCCTATCATTATTGCTTCAGCATGTGGCTGCGTCTAGTAATGGGTTCAAGTATCATGCTCAGTGTGCTAAACAGAAGATCATTAATGTCTCGTTCGCTGATGACCTTTTTATCTTTGTGCATGGGGATGTTTGTTCCGTGGGGAAGGTTAAGCAAGCTCTTGAGAAGTTCACTAGTATATCGGGTTTGGTTCCGAGCCCTGCCAAAAGTACGGTGTATTTTTGTAATGTTCCGCTTAACGTTAGACAGGATATTCTCCGTTTGATGCCGTTTCAGGAGAGCTCTCTTCCGGTTAGATATTTGGGGGTGCCGTTAATCACTACCAAGCTGATTTTTAAGGATTGTAAACCTTTTGTTGAGCGTATGGAAAAGAGGATCGATAGCTGGCTTAACAAGTCTTTGTCCTTTGCGGGTAGATTACAACTTGTTAATTCTGTTTTATCGTCCATGCATATTTATTGGGCCTCGGTCTTTATCATTCCTACTCTGGTTATTCATGAGCTGGAGAAGTATATGAGGAGATTTTTGTGGAATGCTGGGGCGCAGGGAAGGGCGAAAGCTAAAGTGGCTTGGTCAGATGTTTGTTTGCCTAAGGCGGAAGGTGGGCTTGGTATTAGGAGCATATCGGACGTCAACAAGGCCCTAATGACAATCCACATCTGGAGCATTATCGCTAGAAGGAAGTCCTTGTGGGTCGAATGGATTTATTCTCACAAGTTGAAAGATCGTTCTTTTTGGGATGTCCAGTTACGAGGTAGTATCATCTGGGGATGGAGGAAGCTCCTGTCCATTCGTGACATTGTTCGGCCGTTCATCTGGAAGTTGGTTAGGAGTGGGCTTCAAACTAATATGTGGAGTGATAATTGGTGTCATCTCAGTCCGCTTAGCTCTTTCATAACTCCAAGAGGTATTTCTAATGCCGGGTTTTCTATATCTTCTTCGTTGGCGGACTTAATTGATATTAATGGGCAATGGAAGTAGCCTCAAGCATGGTATGATATCTATCCAGTGTTAATTGAGTTGAATGCTCCTCAGTTGATTCACAACATGGCTGACCGTACAATCTGGAAGGATTTGGAGGGTAACCATTGCCATTTTCGGTCATTGGAGGTATGGAATGTGATTAGACATCGTGAGAGCCCGGTACCTTGGGTTAATGGGGTTTGGTTTTCTCAATGTATCCCAAGACACTCCTTTCATCTTTGGTTGGTTATCAAGAATAAGCTAAAGACGCAGGATAGGTTGGCTGTTTGGGAGGTGGGAAGTGCAACTAATCTTAATCTTATGTGTTGCCCATTGTGCAGAAATAATCGAGATTCAAGAGATCATCTTTTCTTTCAATGTTCCTTTGCTTCGAACGTATGGCAGGAGGTCAAGCAGATGGTGTTGTTGGATCAGGTTGATGATTCGTGGCAAGCTATAATGGATTGGATGTTCCAGAATGCTTCATCCAAGAAGACAGAGCACATTGTATGCAAGTTAGTCATTGCGGCGGCTACTTACTTTATATGGCTTGAGAGAAACAACTGCCTGTTTTCTAATGTTCAATCTAATATTGCTTCGGTGGTTGGGAGAATCAAGAACACGGTCAGGCTACGCCTAATGGGATTCGAGTTTAGAGGGGATTCCAAAGTTCATAACATGTTAAAGAAGTGGGAGATCGCTATGAACGAAGAAGTGAAGGACCCGGGTTAGAGACTAGCTCGTGGGTTGTCTAAGTATTTTGTTTCGAGTGTGTGGCTCATGGTAGTTTCTTTGTTAGGCTGTTTTGTTGGTTTTTGTTTCTAAAACTGGGGTTGTGTGTTTTTTTTTCGTTGTTTCCTAGGCTTCGGTTGTGTTGCCTAGTTGGTGTGTCATTCAGGCATGCCCTTGTATTGTTTTTGAGTTATTTATATAATTCACCTGGGGTAACCCTTTACCCAAAAAAAAAACCTCATCCTATCCGATCTTCAGATTTAGGTCCGGTTTATTTACGTAGTTACTTATATTAGGTGCCGATTGATTTCCGTGATTCCTCTAGCTTTGCTTGGTTGTTATTCAAGACTTCTAAGCATTCTCAAGTGAGTACATAGTTCCCCTATTTTACTGTTTTCAAATGTTTTGGGGTGATTCATATGTGTTAAATGATTTCGATGTTTTTAACGATGGTTTCGAAAATGATTAAAATGGTTTATATTAAATTAATAACGATTTCGATAATGTGGATAAACTTGTTGGTTGTAATTGCATAACGAATAACATTCATTAGTTTTGGCCGAACCAACCAGTATTAGGTTATGGTACCATAGGATCTGACAAATCCCGTTATCAGACTGCACCCATGGTTATGTGTGGGTTATGTGGGTAACGACTGAATCTGTGATTGTTAATTTACCCTTTGGTAGTTTATTAATGCGAGTTTCGAGATAGTCGAGTCATGATGGTTTGGATGTTATTAGCGAGACGACGAAAAGTAGTTTTCACAATTTCAAACGAGAATGATTTAAACGACTGAAAACGATTTTTAACGAGTTAAACGATTTGGGTAAACGATTGGTTTTTGGTTAGTGTTTAGATAACGGGACGGGTGTAATGTGATGAAAACATGGTAGATACGCCGCTGGTACTTCTTATATATAAGTGTTTTCATCATATTACATACCGTGGCGTTATTTAGTTCACTTGGGTAAACGATTTTGAAACGATGTCACACAATGATGTTTTCTGAATAATATAAACCATACGAGTTTAATTAACGAGTTTTTACGAGATGTTTTACAATTTGATCTAATTAAATAAATGTTTTGGGGTTAAGAATCATGGCTACTAGATTTTATAAATTATAACCAACTTGATTTGAGTTGGTTAATTATGTCGTAATACTATATTTTTCAAAACAAGGTTTTTAAATTAGGTATTGCAACATGTAAACTAGCCATGAATCCGACACTCTCATAAAACCTATGTGCTCGCCAGCATTTCTTTGCTGACTTTGTTTTTACATATGTTTCAGGTGTTGTTGAAAGATGTTGACTGCTAGGATGCATGCTCACATAGGACTGGACGAGACCTTAGTGACTTAATAACAATGATAGACTATGTTTAACTTGTTTGTTTAGATTTCAAGACGATGTAAATGGTTAATCTTTAAATAAAACGAAACTTCAAATTTCCATGTGTTATGAAACAATGATTCTGTTACAACACTCCCCGACGATTCCGCCGCGATTTATTGTTTTACGCGGTCGGGGTGTGACAGAAAAGTTGGTATCAGAGCTCATGGTTATAGGGAATTAGGTTATTAGTAATGCTTTGACCTAGTCTATAACCTTCCGAGGACCCTAACACAAGATTCTTGTGTTTAGATCTTAAATCAATACCGTCACTTATCCTTAGGTGACAACCACAACAAGAACATGAATTTCAATTCCGCTTTGAAAACCAATCATCTGTTCTAGGATGATTTATTATAAGGTTTTGAACCTTCAAAGTTTTCCAAATCTCGTCAAAGTTTGGGTCTTATAATGTGAACACGTGCAAACTGGAAGGGTGAATGCCTGTACCTTGAGTTTTCTGTCTAAGGCTAGAGTGTTCATACAAATCTGCAGTATCGGACCAGTCACTCTTACCTGGGAACTCTTGGGGTGAGTGTTCACTTATAGGCGAGCATGTCTTCAGTGATACATTAATATGACCCGTTTACTTTGATTAGTCACCATCTCTTTTGTTTGCCTTAGGTAACAAACAAATGATCGCAATTTCTATGCGTTGTCATTCTGTTTTGATTTTCCGATAACATTTCACTTGTTTCCTCCTATGTCTTTCATTTTCTCCAGAATGTGTCTTCATCGCAGCGACACTCAAATGTCCGAGCAAACTGCCAAATTTGCCCAGCGAATAGGCGAAGTAATCCTAAAGTCTGTTGATTTAGGTGTCGCCATGTCTCGTCTCAACAATGAAGCCACACAAGAAGCATCAAAAGAAGCAGAAGCCGAGCCTTCGAAAAAGTCAAAGAAGCGAAAAGCTCCAAAGGATCCCGTAGCCGTTACACCAAATCAAGCAGAACCTAGCCAGGTGGCAGCACCACCAGCCAAGAAGCCGTACTTGGGAACTGCTCCTTTGTGTAATTAGTGTAACCTCCACCACTATGCCAGTGTCAAATGTCAAAAATGTTTCAACTGTGGACGTTGGGGACATCTGGTTAATATGTGCCGTTTTGCTATCCAAGGCAAAACTGTTGCAGATCCAGCACGAGCTCATTTTCCTCCTGGTACTTGCTACACCTATGGCGAGACGGGTTATGTCAGGGACAAATACCCAAAGTTTGTCAATGCAAATCTGACGCACGGATGAGCATTTGGCCGATTAGAAGAAGCTGCTGCTTTGAATAATCTGAATCTTATGTTTATGTTTCTAGTGTTTTTCTTTGAACTCTGAAACAATCGATTTTGTTTATAAATAAATCTTTGTTTGCAATTCTAATGTACAAATATAGTTGCATGTGTGTATGGCATACCCCTACGATACCTACACCAAAGAACCATATTTGTAATTCTCTCGTTCATATGATCGCTCATGATCTCCTCGAAAATTCTAAGTGCTCGTTTCATTCTAAGAAACGAAGTACGAAAAATAAGTGATATCTTGAGTAATCACTTTAAATCCTTGGTTAGATAACTAAGGATACCTTTCTTCAATCTCATATCATTTCATTCTGGTTTTTCATAACAATATACATAGTATAAGTTTTCAAAACAACCTTCATGATTTCAAAATATTTCATATAGTTTGAAAACGATTTTTAACACAGTATATTTACTTAATATATCAAGTGCATGATTTCGAAAAGCATTATTCATGTTTTCAAAACCCTTATAATTTCAAAATTTATCTCGCATGATTTTAAAATATTTTTAAATATACACCTACTTCATGATTTCAAAAGTATTATGTAGGATTTCAAAAACATTAAACACATTTCTAAAAAGAACCCCATGCATAGTTTTCAAAAAATCATTCTGCTCGTATTACACAACCTTCAAATTCTGCTTCATATGTCGCCTTGGCATATCTAGTACCTCAACTTCATGAGCATTCTGCCTCGTGTATCGACTTAAGCACATCTAGTGCAAGGTTTTGAAGCGTCTCCCGCTCTTTGAATTCCAAAATCCATATAGGATCTTCTTATCTTCACAATTAGATCCTTGTGGAAGTTTATCGCTCAAATCGGAGCCCTTGATTGGATTCCTTGTACGCCTTAATACGTACATTACGATCCAATAAGGACAAAGCCAAATTCCTATTAAGATTTACCTATCTTCATAATTAGATTCTTGAAAATGTTTAAAGTGCCAAATGAAATCCACGGATTGGATTCCTGGTGTGCTTTAAATACCCGTGTCCAAAGATAACAAATTAAAGGTCAAGTTAAATGATTATGTGATTATGTGATTATATGATTATGTGTTTTCTTTTATGTTTTTGTGTGATCCGATTTTTCGTTATCCAAATCCTCGTAGAATCTTCCATATCTTCATATGAGGGATTCATAGTAGGATATCCAAAGGTACTACCTTAAATCCTTAATGGGCTACTACGTGGTAGTTAAGACCCTTGGGTTATATAGTACCATTCCATGATTCAAAAGGGACCCTTTGAGTGGTCTAGTTAAAAAGATTGATTCAGAATTTGGTTAAGAATGGCATGTGATGATATAACTGAAAAGACTCCTTGGTGGTCTATTTAAAGAAATCATTTATTGATTTAATTAAAGGGACCCTAGGGTGGTCTAGTCACACTCATCACAGGTTTGTTCATTTGGTTTTCCCCTACACATTATAAAATGCACTGTGTGGACTATCCAAAGAATTACGTAATTATGGACGCGTACATAATTATGAAATTCAGTGCACAGGAACCCCAGTAAGATTTATCATGTGTAAGAACCTATAGTGGCAACAATAATGAAACGTGAACAATGTAATGGAGGTACGGTGGACGCACCAATGGCGCTTCATATTCTTGTATATAAGTGTCCCTCTTACATTGCAAGCATGAGGTTATTTAAAGTTACTAGAAGTTCAGAACCCTAACCAGTATTGTTTTAACTTTTCGACTTCATGTTTCGAGCTCTCACAAGTTTCCTCTAATTAAATTTCGGGACGAAATTTCCTGAAGTAGGGGAGACTGTGACATCTGTGCCACCACGACCATCAAAAAAATACCAAATCAATGAAATACTGTATTTCATTCTTGGGATTTGTATAAATATGTGTATCATTTGCACATATCAATTCTTGTTCAATTTCAAGCTCTAAATCACTTTCTGGAAAGTTATACGCGAACTGATGCGTAAACGTAATCAGTTTAGCGCGATAAACACTTCGAAACAGTGAAATAGGCTTAACATACCTTAAATAACCTTTACATAATTTAGAAATAAGTTGTGGAGGGTTTGGTGTGTCGAAATCAAGTTTATTCGCTTACAGGGACTAATTTCGACAAACTACGAAAGTATGCCGATTCGTACTGTAACGAACATTCTGGAATATGATCATAAGTTAAACATGCCCTAAATATCCTTTACATAGCTTAGAAATAGGCTTTGAGATGTTTGGTGCGCAAAAATAAACTTATTTGATCAACAGGGACTAAAAGCGTCAAAAAGTGCATAAGTTTGCATTTTCGCGCATATCTTACGTTCTGAATATATCCGGACATCCAAAAATTTATGTAATCATTAAAATATTTTATTTTAGTGATTGGCATGATAAAATTCCATTCGTCGCGTAATTTGGATCGTTTTTGCGTTCGTTACGATTTCCGTCGTAATTAACCCAATAACGCAACCGTACGACCAAACGAACCGACATCTGAGATATTTTTGAGCACATTTCAAGTTCCCTATACTTTAACTTTATTTTAGAGCCTTGAAATGGGGTTAACGGGGCTTAAAAGTGCCAAAAATCAAGTTTTACAAGTGCAAGGACCATTTTTGACATTTCTGGCAGATACATTGAACTTGGTCCATTTTTGAGGTTTTGATGGTTTTAACCTAAGGTTTTGCACTCTATGGGCTGGAATTTGATGGTTTTAAGTATTCCCATGGTTTTTGAAAACCGTGTGCCCAAGTGGAGGGCCAAGATCGAAGCACGAAATGCGAGAAACGATCCTAACGGTTTACCGAAATCTATATAAACCCAACACCTTCATTCTCATTCCTCACACTCTGATTCAAATAGCTCTAATTTGGGTTTTAACACTTCATACCTGAGCAATTTGAATCAAGATCTTCTAGCTTGGACCCTTTGTAAGTATTCTTTCGTGCTTTTATGCGTTTTTAGCACGAAACTTTCTGCTTTGACCAGTCTTTGGTCAACACAAAGTTCGTTTGAACTTTGCAACGTGAGCGTAATCACGATGGTTATAGTCCCTAGTTACTGATTACCACGTTGATTAGGTGTAGTGACGAAAGTTTCGGTCAAAATGCGCGTTCATGCGTATTTTGCAACCAAACTATTCTTGGGTATCAAAACCCTTTGTTTTGATATCAAAACCTGTTTTCTAACTTAACTAAACATGTTTTAACATGTTTAGCTCGTCACTTTTAGATTAGTGCTTATATAAGGTCGTAAGATAAGCGGTCTAGCATAGCCACAACCAAAACCCTAATGCTCTCTCTCTAGCAGGCGATTTTTCCTTCTTTTCCACGAATCCTTGCTTCCTCGTGATCTGAATGTATAACAGTCTGTGATCAGATTGATTCGTCAATACTGTAACGAACTCGTTAGCATTTTTTGATCGATCAATCTTGGATTTGTTTTTTGTTCTTGTCGCCGACCATAATCTAAGGATCAAATCGGATTGTATAGGGGATTGGGTCTTTCGGTCCTACTGGTGAGGCAGTAACCTTGATTGATCGGGTCCTCTATATGATTTTGAGATGGTTTTTGGATTAGGGTTTAAGCTAGATTAGGGTTTTGTGTTTTTCTGTTCTTGGTTTTCGTCTGGTCTTCGAGCTTTTCTTTGCATGGTGTGCGGTTGTTTTGGTTTTTGAGAGAGGTGCTGTTTTCATCATGGATGATCGTAACAAAGCTGATGGCAACGTACAAGATGGTAGATTCAAGCCGCCGTTACCATATCAGGGTTTAGCAAGCCGGGTGGTGAATATTGAAGGGAATACCTTTGCTCCACGTAGAGGTATTGTACAACAACCTATTTCTGAGCCGGTGAAGTTTAATATCATTAACGAGTTAACAAAGATCACAATACCTGTCAATCTGGAAACGAATGATCCTAATACCTCAAACTTGGAGAAAGCAAACACCGTAATAGGGCAGTCTTATGCAGAGAAACTAGCCAAAGCTATTCCATCGCAGAAGGTGAATTTCAGATTTATGGAAAATACAAAAGCTGCTGATGATGTTGATGCAGATGTTACTATCCCGATTGCTTCGGTTAAGCAGGTTCAGGACAGATTTAATAATGTTTTATTTGGGTATTTTCTGGGGAAAAGATTAGCATTCCCAGTTGTTGATTACTTTGTAAGTCACAGATGGGAGAAATATGGGTTGCAAAAGTGTATGATGAATGGGAAAGGGTTTTTCTTTTTCAAGTTTAACTCAAAAGAAGGTATGGATCAAGTGTTGAAAGATGGTCCTTGGCTTATTAGAAACATACCTCTTTTCCTAAAACAATGGACGCCGAATACTGAACTTAAGAAGGAAGAATTGAAAAAGATTCCTGTTTGGGTAAAAATGCATGATGTTCCTCTAGCTGCCTATACGGAGGATGGGCTGAGTCTGATTGCTTCGAAGATTGGAGCCCCTAAGGTTCTTGATAATGAAACTACAAAAATGTGCATGGATTCGTGGGGAAGGAGCGGCTATGCTAGAGCTATAATAGAGATTGATGTTGAGAAGGAAATCAAAGAGAATGTGACTGTGGCGATTCCGAATGTTGAAGAGGGTGGATATCTAAAGAGCACTATAAAAGTGGAATATGAGTGGAAACCTCCTCGATGCAACACTTGTAATGTATTTGGGCATGGGAATGATGAATGTCCAGCAATTGTTCATGTGAAATCTGATCAGAAGGGTAATGATAAAGCGAACGTTGATGAACAGGGGTTTAAGAGCGGAAATAATCGGAAAAGGATTGCAAAGAATCAATTTAATATTAGAGATAGACAGAGATTTATCTACAAGCCTAAGAAACAAACCGAAAAGTTGGACAAACAACCTGATAAGGTGGCTCCGTCTAAACCGAACCCAGCTAAAGTACCGGGTATTCGTACCAGCAATGCTTTTGATGCTCTTAATGATATGGGTGATGATGGGGGATCGGATGATGAAGAAGTTAGGCTTAATGCTGAGATAGGTGGATATGATTTCATGGAAGGATCAAAATCTGGTATGTCTAATAATACAGGTGCAAGCACACCTGATCAGGAGGTTATTAATGGATAGTATTGCAGCTTGGAATATCAGGGGTTTGAACCATCCCCTCAAACAAAAGGAGGTTCGGAAGTTTGTTAAAGATAATGGGCTGCAGGTTTTGGCTATTCTTGAATCTCATGTAAAATTGGCAAATCTAGATAAAGTTTGTAAGAATGTTTTTAGGAGTTGGGATTGGACGTCCAATGGGAATTTGTGTCATAAAGGCACAAGAATCGTTCTAGGTTGGAATGTGGAAAATGTTGACGTTATGGTGGTGCATGCTACTGATCAAGTTATGCATATACAAGTTCTGTTTAAAAAAGAGAAGACTATGACTAATGTTTCGGTGGTGTATGCGAGCAATAGTGATCAAGAAAGGAAGAATCTTTGGGAATCTTTAAAAATGCATAAAGGTGTGGTGCAATCGAGGCCGTGGATAATCATGGGAGATTTTAATGTGGCGTTGAATTTAGAAGACAACTGTTTCGGCTCTTCTACTTACACGGCTGCTATGAGGGATTTTAATGATTGTGTGAACGGGATCGAGGTTTTTGATGTTAGAGCTCATGGGATGCAATTTACTTGGAATAAACGCCCAAAGAATGGTATTGGGATCCGAAAGAATTTGGACAGAATTATGGCTAATGTCAGTTTCGTGGATACCTTTGTGGATGCTTATGCGGTTTTTCTTCCGAATGGTGTCTCTGATCACTGCCCAGGTCTTTTAAAAATGCATAATGCAGCTAGGGATAGACCAAAACCGTTTAAATTTACAAATTTTTTGACTCATAAAAAAGAATTTATGGATGTTGTTAGTAGCGGTTGGAATGTGGAAGTGTTGGGGGTTCTGATGTTTCGTATTGTCAAGAAACTTAGGGGATTAAAGCATCCCTTAAGAGTCTTATTGCGTAAACAAGGAAATATCCACAAAAAAGTGCTTGATCTAAAAGTGGAGCTGGATAATTTGCAGAAATCGCTGGATTCTGATCCTTTCAATTCGGTAATCAAGGAAGCTGAAAGTGTGTGCATAAAGAAGTATACGGAAGCATCGTTGGACGAGGAAAGATTTTTGAAACAAAAAGCTAAACAAAAATGGTTGGAAGCTGGGGACTCGAACACAGCTTTCTTTCATAATGTGTTGAAGTGCCGAAATCATGTCAATAAAATTAATGTTATCAAAGACACGGATGGAAACATGTATGAAGGAGCTCAGGTTTCATCGGCTTTGGTAAGCTACTTTCAAGGTTTTCTTGGTAATAATAGGAGTATGGCTGCTAGAGTAAACCGAGATATTTTTGTGAATACTCTAAACCCTCTCGTGGCAAACAATATGTGCCGATCAGTAACACAAGAGGAGGTTAAATCTGCTATATTCGCTATTAGTGAGAATAAAGCGCCGGGACCAGATGGGTATACATCGGGGTTCTTTAAAAAGGCTTGGCCTATTGTTGGTAGTGAGGTTACTGATGCTGTTATTGATTTTTTTGAGTCGGGTAGAATGCTTCAAGAGATTAATCATACATTCTTGGCTCTTATTCCTAAGGTGAGTACTCCTGAAGTAGTTACGAATTACAGACCCATATCATGTTCCAATGTAGTCTATAAGGCGATAAGTAAGATTTTAACGAACCGGATTCTTGAAGGGTTAAAGGATTTGATTAGTGATAACCAATCGGCGTTTGTTCCTGGAAGAAGGATCTCTGATAATATAATGCTAACTCAAGAGCTTATGCATAATTATCATCGATCTACTGGTCCTCCTAGATGTGCTATGAAAGTGGACATTCAAAAAGCGTATGATACGGTGGATTGGAGATTCCTTAGAGATGTTCTTCATGGTTTTGGATTTCGGCCTATTTTTATTTCTTGGGTTATGGAATGTGTCACTACTACATCCTTTTCTTTAAGTATAAATGGAAATGTTCATGGCTACTTTAAAGGAAAGCGTGGGTTACGCCAAGGAGATCCAATGTCTCCGTACTTATTTACTATGGTGATGGAGGTGTTAACGTTGATTCTCTCAAAAGCAGCTGAATTGGATTCCTCGTTTAGATTCCATAACAAGTGTGAGAAGCAAATGATAATAAACTTATGTTTTGCTGATGACCTTTTATTATTTGCTAGGGGAGATGTTGGCTCAATTAAGGTGATCATGCAGTCCTTGAAGAATTTTGAGGAGGTTTCCGGTCTCATTCCCAACAATTCTAAAAGCACCATATTTTTTTGTAATGTTTCCACCTCCGTCAAGACTAGGATTGCACAATTGGTTCCGTTTGAAGAAGGGAAGCTTCCCATGAAATATTTGGGTGTTCCTTTACTGGCTTCGAGACTGTTAGTTAAAGATTGCAAGGTTTTAGTGGAACGTATGAATAAACGAATAGCAGACTGGAAGAACAGGTATCTTTCGTTTGCTGGTAGGCTTCAATTAGTTCTTTCGGTGCTCTCCTCTATTCATGTGTATTGGGCGTCGGTTTTTATTTTACCAGCAAGTCTTATAAAGGATTTAGAGAGCAAAATGAAATGGTTTCTTTGGGGGTATGGCACGATTTCTAAGGGGCGTGCTAAAGTGGCATGGAAGGAGGTATGCCTTCCTAAATTGGAGGGCGGTTTGGGCATTAGACGTATATCGGAGGTAAACAAATCCCTTATGGCCTACCATATTCACAGTATTTTATCGGGTAGGAAGTCCTTATGGACGACTTGGGTTGGGATTTATAGACTTCGAGGACGTAGTGTTTGGGATATTCCAGTGCAAGTAAACTCCCCATGGGGTTGGAAAAAATTACTGAGATGTCGGCATATTTTTCGGGATTTCTTTTGGTCAAAAATCGGTAATGGTCAATCTACGTTTCTTTGGTTTGATAAATGGAGTGATGATTGTCCCCTTGCTAATGTTATTACCCCAAGACAAATGGCTCGTTATGGCTTTTCCATCAAATCGAAAGTTGCTGATGTTGTTCAAAATGGTGATTGGATTTGGCCGGATGATTGGAGGAGGGTGTACCCGAATCTGTTTCAACTTAGGCCGCTGAATTTGACAAGTGCAGAGGATAGGGTTTTGTGGCTGAATTCGGATGGTAAATTAGTCCCATTCTCGTCCAAGGAAGTGTGGCAATCTATTCGTATCCGAGACGCTCCAGCTGATTGGTCGAATGTTGTGTGGTCGTCCTTCAACATTCCTAAACATGCTTTCATATGTTGGCTTATTTTTAAGAGGAAACTGTGGAGTCAAGATCGCATTCTAAAATGGAACCATATGGTTACGGGTTCAATGAATCAAATGTGTTGCTTGTTGTGCTTTGCGGATCAAGAGACACATGAGCATTTGTTTTTTCAATGTGCATATACGAGATCTATTTGGCATAGTCTTCGGAACAAAGTGGGCATGAATTCGGTTCGAGAGACGTGGGATGATATCTCAAATTGGCTGATTCCAAGAGCTAAATCCAAAGGGGTTCATGCGGTTACTAGTAAACTGCTTGTTGCGGCTATGGCTTATGCTATTTGGAGTGAAAGAAACTCAAGATTTTTTAGCAACAGAATGAGACCTCCTGAGCAGATTGTTGATCTTGTTATAAACAATGTGAGAACAAAGTTAATATCCTTCAAGTATAAGAGAACATCCAATGTCAAACGTTTTCTAGAGGAGTGGAAGCTGAATAATGAAGATCTCTTGGATGAAGATTGAAGACCTATGTTTATAGTTTTGTAATGAGCTAGGTTGGTTGTTTTGTTGGTTGTTTCCTTGTTTTACTCTTTTGCGGTATGTCACAAAGAGAACTAGGGGGTATGTTTTCCTTCCTACTTGTTTTGTTTTGGTTATGTTATAAAATCACCGGGGTAACCCTTTACCCAAAAAAAAAAAGATAAGCGGTCTAAACAACCGCTTAGACTTTCGAACTAGACCCGTTTGGTCGATCATTAGGATCCGACCAAACATGTTTTGTGACCATAGTTGTATTAGGGAATAACCTTCCGAGGTTATACCTTATGGTCACTTCGTTTAGTTAGTTGTATGATAGGTAGTTTATATGCCTTAGGAAAATGACCAAAATGCCCTTTTTACGCATAAATTCATTTTAAGCATATGTAACCTAAATTTTTATATCTAAACTGATTAGGTAACATTATTAGACATGTTAAGGCATATAATACTTGTCATAGGACTAGTTAGGCGGTCTGAACGCGTTTTACGCGAACGACTCATTAAAGTAGCGTAAGCTACATATTCACATCCAAATAAAACAAGTAGTGTAGCAAGCCTACACTAGTTCAATCATGAGACATGCCCCATGAAAGTAAGCAAAAAAACCAAACATTCAACACAAAAGTAAACTACTAGACTCTAATCTAGCAAAAACACAAGACAACTAACGACTACTCAACCACCTTCAATCTCATTAGAAAGACTTTGGATCTCCCAATCTTCAAGAAGCCTCTGAACGCTAGCGGTGTTCTTCAGCTTCACTCCCATCAGCTTATACCAAACCATTTGAACAATGGAAGCACTTATAGTTTCTGGAGGTCTTAGCTGATTCTTAAATAATCTCGCATTCCGCTCCTGCCAGATCATGTAACACGAAGCCGCTACTAAGATTCTAGCAACCAGATTAGATGCTGTCTTCGACCGGGCACGAACTAGAAGCCACTCCACAATATCACCCCAAATCGGCTGAACCAAGTCCATACCCACCTTTTGTCTAACCATGTACCAGACTTGAGACGAGAATTTGCACTCAAAAAATAAATGATTATGGGAATCAAAGTTCTCATAACATAGCAGGCAGCACATCGTGTTCATATTTTTCATGCGTGAAAGGTCCCATCCCAATATTTTATCCTGAGTAAGTAACTTACCCCTCATGATTAACCACATAAAGAAAGCATGCTTCGGTATACATTGAGAAAACCCTTTACCCAAAAAAAAAAAGTAGCGTAAGCTACACTGGGAGTGGACGTCAAATGGGAACAGATGCAATAAAGGTACCATGATTATTACTGGGTGGGATTCAAGTGTTGTTGATGTTATGGTGATTGCTCAAACTGATCAAATCATGCACCTTCAACTTATATTCAAGAATGATAAAAAGGTCTTATTTTGTTCGGTTGTTTATGCGGCCAATTATTATGTAACTAGGAGGGAGCTTTGGCACCATCTGAATATGCATAAAGTTTTTGTGGGATATAGGCCGTGGGTTATTCTAGGGGACTTTAACTCAGCACTCAATCTGGAAGACAAGTCAATGGGAGCTTCTCATGTGTCTATTGGTATGAGGGAGTTTCAAGAGTGTGTGGCCAACATTGAGATGTTTGATATTAATCGTTTGGGCTTTCAATTTATGTGGAATCAAAAGCCAAAAAAGGGCGTTGGATTACTCAAGAAAATTGATCGTGTTATGGGGAATACCCCGTTTGTTGCTGAATTCCCGAACTCGGTTGCTTTTTTCCACCCTTATAGAATGTCGGATCACTGTCCTTCTTTGCTTAAAATCCCGAGTGCGTGTAAGGCCAAACGTAAAGCTTTCAAGTTTGCGAATTTCTTGATTCATTAACCTGGTTTTTTGGATGTTGTGAAGAACATTTGGGATACGAACATTGATGGGGTTGACCAGTTTCGAGTTGTTAAGAAATTGAAGTTATTGAAGGGTCCTTTGAGGAATCTTTTGTTCCAACAAGGGAACTTACATAAAAAAGTGGATGAACTTCGTGGAAAATTGGATTCAATTCAACATGAGATTGATAATGACCCAATGAATGCTGATTTACGAATGCAGGAAACTAAGATAAATGTTGATTTTCATGAAGCTTGTCTGGATGAGGAACGATTTTTGAGACAGAAATCAAAAGTAGACTGGTTGCGGGCTGGTGATGCAAATACCAAGTTTTTCCATGCTACCTTGAAGAGTAGAAATCATCTGGGTAGGATTGATGTTATCATGAACTCGAATGGGATCTTAATAGAGGGTGATAATGTCCATAAAACCCTTGTGCAATACTATAAGCAATTTCTTGGCTGTGAAGATGCTGCTCCTTTATCTCCTACGGCTGACCTGTTTACTAACAAGCTGAATTCGACTGAAGCCTCTCATATGGTACGTCCGGTCACGGATGAGGAGATTAGGAAGGCCATGTTTTCGATTGGTAATGATAAGGCCCCGGGGCCCGATGGTTTCTTAGCGGCTTTTTTTTAAAAGTGTGTGGAATGTTATCGGCCTTGATGTTACGAGGGCCATCAGGGATTTTTTTGAAACTGGTAAACTTCTTCGTGAAATTAACAACACTCTAATTGTCCTTATCCCGAAGAAGCCTACTCCAATGTTAGTTACGGATTATCGTCCTATAGCTTGTTGTAATGTGCCCTACAAATGCATTAGTAAAATTGTGGCGGATCGTATTAAAGGTGCTCTAAGCAGAATTGTTAGCATCAATCAATCAGCGTTTGTCCCGGGTAGGAAGATCTCAGATAATATTCTGTTGACTCAAGAACTTATGCACAACTATCACAGAGATTATGGCCCCCCAAGATGTGCCTTCAAAGTTGATATTCAAAAAGCGTATGACACTGTGGATTGGAGATTTCTCAAGGATGTGCTTTTGGGCTTCGGTTTCGATTATAAGATGGTGAATTGGATTATGACTTGTGTTTCGACTGCATCATATTCTATTTGTGTCAACGGAGATGTCTATGGGTATTTCAGAGGTAGCCGTGGGTTAAGACAGGGCGATCCTTTATCCCCGTATTTGTTCACCCTTGTCATGGAGATTCTGATGTGTATTTTACAGCAGAATGCTAGGTTGGATTCGTCTTTCAGATTTCATAATAGATGTGAAAGCAACGTATTATAAATCTTTGCTTCGCAGACGACCTTTTCCTTTTTGCTCGTGGTGATGTTAAATCTACTACTTGTATTATGAGTTCGATAACATTGTTCACTAATATGTCAGGTTTGGTCCCAAGTATCCAGAAAAGTACAGGGTTTTTTTGTAATGTGGCCACTCATGTTAAAAATGCTATTTTGGAGATTTTGCCTTTTGAAGAGGGTGTGCTCCCGGTCAGGTATTTAGGGGTGCCTCTAATTTCAACTCGTCTTCTTTATAAAGATTGTAGTGTGCTTGTGGAGAAGCTAGAGAACCGTATTATGAATTGGCAGAAGATGTTTCTTTCGTTTGCTGGCAGACTTCAGCTTATCTCCTCGGTGCTCTCGGCCATGCACGTCTATTGGTCCTCTGTGTTTATATTGCCGACCCGTATTATTAAGGAGTTAGAGGCCAAAATGCGGAATTTGCTATGGTCGCAGGAGAGTTCCTTCCACAAGGGTGAAGTTAAAGTTTCGTGGAATTCGGTTTGTGTCCCCCAAGTACGAGGGTGGTTTGGGTTTACGTCGGATAGGGGACTTCAATAAAGCTCTTATGGTTTCCCATATATGGAGTATCCTTAATACAGCATACTTTCATAATGTTGTGAAGTGTAGAAATCATATTAACAAGATCCATGTTATCAAAGACACTTCGGGCAACTTATTTGAAGGGGATGAGGTAGCGACGGCTCTTGTAAACCATTTTCGGGTCTTCCTAGGAACGGAGGGAGGAGTGACTAGGCGAGTAACTCAAGATATTTTTTCAACAAAAATTAGTTCTCAGATGGCGAGTACTATGTGCAGACCGGTCACACAGGATGAAGTTAAAACAGCGATTTTTTCAATCAATGAGAATAAGGCTCCAGGTCCTGATGGCTACACTTCGGAGTTCTTTAAAAAAGCCTGGCCGATCGTTGGTGACGAGGTTACGAATGCGATTATGGATTTTTTTGTTTCGGGCCATTTGCTTCAGGAGATAAATCATACTTTTCTTGCTCTAATTCCAAAGGTTGCTACCCCGGGAGTAGTAACAGATTACAGACCTATCTCATGCTGCAATGTTGTCTACAAAGGTATCAGCAAGATAATTACGGGCATGATTCTAGAAGGGTTAAAGGAGATCATAAGTGAGAACTAGTCAGCTTTTGTTCCAGGAAGAAGAATTTCGGATAACATAAAGCTAACTCAAGAAATTATGCATAATTATCATCGCAAAGTTGGTCCTCCGAGATGTGCTATGAAAGTGGACATTCAAAAGGCGTACGACACGGTTGATTGGAGATTTCTATGTGACATCCTATATGGTTTTGGGTTTAAACAACAGTTTATTAACTGGATTATGGAGTGTGTTACAACTACCTCCTTTTCTCTAAGTATAAATGGTAATATCCACGGATACTTTAGAGGTAAGCGAGGGCTTCGGCAAGGTGATCCGATGTCTCCATATCTTTTTACAATGGTGATGGAAGTTTTAACTCTTCTTCGTAGTAAAGCGGGTCAGTTGGATGACTCATTCAAATTTCATAACAAATGTGAAAAACAAATGATCATAAACCTATGCTTTGCGGACGATCTTTTTCTGTTCGCTAGAGGTGAAACTAACTCAGTCAAGCTCATCTTGAGATCCTTAAAAGAATTTGAAGAAGTGTCTGGATTGGTTCCTAGCAATTCTAAAAGCACCATTTTCTTTTGCAATGTGCCGATAAGTATTAAGATGCGGATTCTAGAGCTTACTCCTTTCGAAGAAGGTAAACTCCCTATCAAATATCTCGGTGTCCCTCTCTTGGCGTCTCGTCTTCTAGTCAAAGATTGTAAAGTCCTTGTGGAATGTATGAACAAGCGGATATCGGATTGGAAGAACAGGTTTCTCTCGTTTGCAGGTAGACTTCAACTTGTAATATCGGTTCTCTCTTCTATTCATGTTTACTGGGCATCAGTGTTTCTTTTGCCGGCTAGTATCATTAAGGAGCTTGAAAGTAAGATGAAATGGTTCCTTTGGGGTTATGGGACAGCTTCAAAAGGGAGAGCGAAGGTTGCCTGGAAAGAGGTATGTCTCCCAAAGGAGGAGGGTGGTTTAGGCATTCAGCGGATTTCAGATGTGAATAAATCGCTGATGGCTTATCATATTTACAGCATCCTTTCAGGCAGGAATTCTCTTTGGACCAAGTGGGTCGATCTTCATAGGCTTAAGGGGCGAAGTGTTTGGGACATCCCGGTTCAAATTAATTCTCCTTGGGGTTTGAAGAAACACTAACTAAATGGTCGGAACCGAGATAGTTAGGGGGTTTGAATCCGCATAAAAGGGTTAGCTCTCTCTCGGTTGATTCAGTTGCAATGGAATTTCTTCTCCAGAAGTTCTGCAAAAAAGAACACCGTTAGCCTCGTCAAGGGGAGAGGAGGGTTCTCTCCTTGACCCGACTCCGGCGTGAGAATAAGTATTGGTAATGGAGAAGATAAGTATTTGAGAAGTGAGAGTGATCTGAGTTTATACCTGAACAGTTCTCATATTTATAACCGGGAGTTTGGGAGGGAAAACCTGTTATTGAAAAGATGACGGAAGATGCTAACGCCGTAGCGGTTATCTCTTCTTCCGTTAAGTTCTTTGATCCTTCGTTAAGTTGTCCCGATCCGATGTGAATGCACACGGATCGTGGTTTGATCTATGGCTGGGGGATTGCCACGTGGAAAGTGATTAAGTGGAGATTACTCTCCAATTGCATGCCTTTGTTGTGATTTCAGGGTTGCTTGTGGTGATGACATGTGTCCAGATGGTTATAACCGTCTGGGTGGTGCACGATTGTATTTCTTTCTAGAAGATTACTGCTGTAATCTGGTGTGGCACCTTGCTGTGTGGACACGGACAAATAAATCCCAAGTCTGGGTAAAATAATATCCAAGTCTGGATATTTAGGCGGAGGTATTGAACAAAGGATTTTAATCCTTTGTCAAATGGGAGAAGGCGCAAGGATTTATGTTTTCCTTTTGGGCGCGTGATTGTGAATCGCTGATTTTCCCTTTTTTGTAAGACCGATGCGCGGCCGCGCAAGGTCAAAAAGGCTAAAAAGGTTGGTTTGTGGTATGGTCTCAAATCCTTTTTATGAGGTTTTTGGGACCTTACCCCTTCAAGTCCCCCCAGTCTAGTGTTGTACTTATGCAAGTAAGTAGAGCACTGGACTTATGAGAGGGAGGTGTTTTTTAGGCGCGATAAATAAGAAATCTTCTTTTGGAAGTTCTAAGTTGTTGAAAAGGAAAAACTTGACTATGCTCTGACATGTAATGACGTCAACTGGCAGTAAGAGTGGGTATTTTTCTTTTTGTCTTGAGATTCGTAATGGCGCTTGTCAGATTTCATTAATGGGGATATGACCCTGGTTCCTGTAGCGCCGTTTGGATGTGATGTAATTCTGACAACTAATGATGAGTAGGTTTCTCCTTTCCCGAGGTTGAGTTCCTTTTGTATATATACGTATTGGGTTGCTCGTTTATTCCTTTAATTTGGGGAAAATGAAAATGAAGGGTTTGTATCGTACCCGCCGTCTTCATGATATCTTGAGTCTTTACGATGCTGCCGAGAGCTTGTTGCTGCTTGCCAATTCTCCGTCACCGCCGCTTGCCGGAACTGGCAAGATGACGTCTGCTGTTAGGTCTGTTGATGTTGATCTTCGTTTGCCGGAGGCTGATAATGAGACCGTTGTGTTGTCGGTTGAAGTTTTAATGGCTCGTTTCCCAACTCTCCGTCCGAGTACGTGTCAGTTGGTGTACCATCGCCGTCGGAAGAAACCTCCGGTGAACATTGGTGTTGAAGACGAACCTATGGTTGGTTAGGTTTGGGAGTTGTTCGTCCCTTCTTTTGATGCTTTATAAAAATCTCTTTTTTGTATTTCACCGGTATGGCTAGTTTGAAACAATGTCTCTTTTTGTTGTTTGTGAATATTCTAGTCTTTGAGACCAGTCTTTTTTGAAGATTTTTGCCATGATCTTGTGAAGTGTTTGTGTTACACTTTTTGTATATTGTGATGCACTGCTGTGCTTGTGAATTGTTTGTTTAGATTACAATATGTTGCATGTTTTTTAATTGCTTTTGGATAGGTAAGGCGAATGAGAGATGGTATTGTGCTCATGTTTGAACGTTTGTCTAAAAGGCGCACTAACTTGCCTTGTTTTTAGACTGTTCATGAGGTATACAATGTTTGACCATATTGTTTTCGCGCGAACCAAAGAAATTACATGCAATTTGTAATAAACAGTGATATAAGTAAAAATGTTTGTTTTGATAAAAGCGCAAGGCTTGTGATACAAGACATAATAAAGAAATACATTGCCTGTATGTTCTTTCCGCTTTTGAAGAGTTGGTTCATATGTAACACCTGCGCAACTGTTGTGCGTTCCAGGTGCGGGGGACTAGGGTCCCATCGATCCTTTTCAGGGTATATGCCCCCTTGCCTAGGACCTCGTTAATGACGTATGGTCCTTCCCATCTTGGCGCTAATTTGCCCGGCTTTTTAGCGTTAGAAGCTTCATTGTCGCGCAAGACAAAATCTCCGGGGACAAATGTGCAAACGCGGACGCGCACATTGTAATATTTCTCGAGCTTGGATTTGTACCTTGCTTCTGTTATCGCGGCGTTCTCGCGCCTTTCTTCCAAAAGATCCAAATCCATTCTTCGCTCTTGTTCATTGTTCTGTGTTTCCATGGCTATCATGCGCGGTGATGGTAAACCTATCTCGGCTGGAATGACGGCCTCAGATCCATAGACTAGACTGAACGGAGTCTCGCCGGTGCTAGTCTTTGGCATTGTGCGATGCGCCCAGAGGATGCTGGGAAGTTCGTCAACCCACCCTCTGCGCGCTGTCCCGAGTCGCGCTTTTATGCCGTCAACGATCTGTTTGTTTACACTTTCTACCTGTCCGTTTGCCTGGGGATGCGCAACGGACGCAAAGTTATGCTCGATCTTCATTTCTTTGAACCACTTTTGGAGATCGTCTGCTGCGAAATTTGTACCATTGTCGGAAATAATGCGCAATGGTAATCCAAATCTGCAAATAATATGTTCCCATATAAATTTGCGGATTACCATTGCTGTTGTTGAGGCCAGGGCTTTAGCTTCCACCCATTTTGTGAAGTAATCTACCGCGACGATGATGAACTTTACTGCACCTGGCGCGTCAGGAAATGGCCCGACAAGGTCGATGCCCCACTATTGAAATGGCCAGGCGGAGGTAACGGGAATTAGCGGATTTTTGGGTCGGAGTGTCTTTGGTGCGTGGCGTTGACATGCCTCGCATCTTCTTAATAGATCGACTGCATCCATGTGCATTCCTGGCCAATAGTATCCGGCGCTCATTATTTTTGCCACGACCATGCGCGGTCCCGCGTGTATCCCGCATAATCCCTCGTGGATTTCTCTGATAAGGTATTGCGCGTCTGTTTTATCTACACAGCGTAGTAATGGGCCCATGAATGATTTTCGGTAAAGGACGCCATCCGCCATTTCGTAATTTATTGCTTTGTGTTGTATTTTTCGAGCTTCTGCTTTTCCTTCCGGAAGTTTCCCGTGTTGAAGGTACAAGATAATTGGAGACATCCAGGATGGATCTCCCATTTCTATAACGCTTACTTGCTTGAGATGAATGGAAGGATTGGATAATACCTCTATGCGTACCTCCTTTGCTAGATGCTTAAAGCTGGTAGCGGCTAACTTGCTTAGCGCGTCAGCATGTTTGTTCTCGCTTCTGTTTATGTGATTAACTTTGAATGTTTGAAATTGGCTGATTAACATCCGCGCTTGTTCAAGGTACAAAGCCATAGCTTCTTTTGCATCGTAATTGCCATTAACTTGCTCAGCTACCAGTTTTGAATCAACATTAGCTTCAAGATTTCTTGCCCCCATTTTTAACGCTAAGCGAAGACCTGCCAAGAAGGCTTCATATTCGGCTTCGTTATTCGTACTTTTGAAATCTAAGCGTATAGCATACGTGAGCTTGTGGTTGTCTGGGGTGATTAATCGGAGACCTGCTCCTGCTCCATCGTCATTGGAAGCACCATCTGTGTGTAAGGTCCAGACTCTGTCGTCGAAAACAGGTGTTGGGTTCTGGATTGCCTCACATTCTTGTACTTTATCGATAGGAACTTCAGTGGCAAAGTCTGCTAGAACTTGCCCTTTGATTGCGGGTCTTGGCTTGTAAAAAATGTTGTAGCCTCCCAGTTCAATTGCCCATTTGGCCAGTCGTCCCGCCACGTCGGGTTTGGATAAGATCTGGCCTAAGTGGTAATTGGTAAGAACTGTGATGACGTGACCCGAGAAATACCTGCGTAAGCGTCGGGATGCATGTACTAGTGCTAGGACTAGCTTTTCTATCATTGAGTACCGAGTTTCTGGGCCGGTGAGCATTTTGCTGATGTAATAGATTGGAGTTTGGATGTTCTCGCGTTCTACCATCAATACAGCACCATCTGCTACTTCCGCGGCAGATAGATATAAAATCAGTGGCTCTTTTTCTTTTGGTGCTGTCAGTGTTGGCAGCTGAATTAAACATTCTTTCATTTGTTTGAATGCGGTTTCCGCTTCAGAAGTCCACTGAAAGTCAGTTTTCTTTGCGCAGTTTCGTAGCGTAATGATGAATGGATAAGACTTCGCTGCGTGATTAGCCAAAAATCTGTTCAAAGCCGCTAGGTGTCCGGCGAGCCTTTGCATTTCTTTAACTGTTGCGGGTGACGGCATTAGCTGAATAGCCTGCACCTTTTCTGGATTTACTTTAAAACCATCTTTTGTGACGATGAATCCCAAAAATTTTCCTTCTTCCATGCCGAAGGAGCATTTAGTTGGGTTGAGTTTTAGGCTCACGCTGCGCAAGGAGTCGAATGTGCGCTGAATATTGTCAAGCATTATGCCTTCCTCATGGCTCATGATGACGAGGTCATCCATGTATACCTCGACAGTCTTGCCAATATCATCTTTGAAAATTGTGTCCATTAGGCGTTGATAAGTTGCGCCTGCGTTGCGCAGGCCGAACGGCATTTTGGTATAACAGAAAATGCCTTTATCTGTGCGGAACGCCGTTTTGTCTTCGTCTTCTTCTTTCATCTGGACCTGATGATAACCCTTGTAACAGTCAAGAAAACATTTCCATCTGAATGATGCTAGAGAGTCGACTTTCTTGTCTATCTCTGGAAGCGCGTAGCAATCTTTTGGGCATGCTTTATTCAGGTCTTTGAAGTCGACGCACATTCTCCACCCGCCGCTATGTTTTTGTACCATCACTGGGTTGGCTACCCATGTATGGTATTTTACTTCGCGCAAGATTCCCGCATTAAGTAACTCTGCTACTTGCTCGTCCATTGCTTTTGCTTTTTCTTCACTGAAACTGCGCCTCCCCTGAGCAACAGGTTCTACTGATGGTTTGATGTTTAGACAATGTTGTGCGATGTCGCGTGGAACTCCAGTCATGTCTGCTGGGCACCAGGCAAATATATCTTTGTTGTTAGACAATAATTCTTTCAGTTGTATGCGTGCTGCTGGTGAAATGGCTGGTCCTAGCAGAATGGTCTGCTCTGGGTACTCGTTGTTTAGAACCCATTTCTCTGGTTCGTTTGGTGCCGAAGGTTTGACTACCTTTGCTGGTGGTTCGTCGTCTACGAACATGACTTCTTTGCTTGAATAGAGTATTGCAACTCCAGTTTCTGTCGGAAATCCACAAGCAGCATGTGGAATGGAAGTGATCATGCTAAATTCCCTTTGTGACCTTCTCCCGAGCAAGACATCATGACGTGATGTTGCCGGCATGACCATGAAATTGACTGTAACTGTTCGTGAGTGCTCGCCATCAGATAAGGTCACCGGGAAAACAATTTGCCCTAATGGGAATACAGCTTCATTACAGAATCCGGTGAGGGGAAAATCGACCGGCTCTAGACGTGCTTTGTCTTCTGGATCGAGTTGTTTAAAGCACTGTTCGTATATGATGTCCATCGAGCTTCCTGGATCTATGAACATATAGTCGGTTCGGTAATGACCGAAAATACCAGTGATAATCACTGGTCGTTCTTCCTGAGGGCCCCCAGGAACAACAGGGAACACGACTTGCTGTTCTCTCCAATGTTGATCATAGTTTCGTTTATTTGGTCTTCGCGACGGACCTCCTTGAACCATGTGTATTTGTTTCTGATAACTATTATATTGGCTGGATTGGATGTCCTCCCTGCGTGGTGTTGGTGGATCCAATATTGTGGTATTAATTTCTTTTCCAGATCTGATGTTTGATAATTCAGATCTGGCGATTTGAATAACGATTGTGTTTAAAGCAGCTTGGCATCTGCTAAACCAATGTTCTGGAGATTCTTCTAGTTGTAAATTGTTTCCGACGTTTGGTCGAGGACCAAGTTGCCGGTGAGATGACGGATTTTCTGCCATGTGCAAAAACAGAAAACGGAATGAACTGAATCGAACGAGGTAGAAACTAGAAAAACTGAGGAAACGGTGGGCGCCAATGAAGAAACACTAACTAAATGGTCGGAACCGAGATAGTTAGGGGGTTTGAATCCGCATAAAAGGGTTAGCTCTCTCTCGGTTGATTCAGTTGCAATGGAATTTCTTCTCCGGAAGTTCTGCAAAAAAGAACACCGTTAGCCTCGTCAAGGGGAGAGGAGGGTTCTCTCCTTGACCCGACTCCGGCGTGAGAATAAGTATTGGTAATGGAGAAGATAAGTATTTGAGAAGTGAGAGTGATCTGAGTTTATACCTGAACAGTTCTCATATTTATAACCGGGAGTTTGGGAGGGAAAACCTGTTATTGAAAAGATGACGGAAGATGCTAACGCTGTAGCGGTTATCTCTTCTTCCGTTAAGTTCTTTGATCCTTCGTTAAGTTGTCCCGATCCGATGTGAATGCACACGGATCGTGGTTTGATCTATGGCTGGGGGATTGCCACGTGGAAAGTGATTAAGTGGAGATTACTCTCCAATTGCATGCCTTTGTTGTGATTTCAGGGTTGCTTGTGGTGATGACACGTGTCCAGATGGTTATAACCGTCTGGGTGGTGCACGATTGTATTTCTTTCTAGAAGATTACTGCTGTAATCTGGTGTGGCACCTTGCTGTGTGGACACGGACAAATAAATCCCAAGTCTGGGTAAAATAATATCCAAGTCTGGATATTTAGGCGGAGGTATTGAGCAAAGGATTTTAATCCTTTGTCAAATGGGAGAAGGCGCAAGGATTTATGTTTTCCTTTTGGGCGCGTGATTGTGAATCGCTGATTTTCCCTTTTTTGTAAGACCGATGCGCGGCCGCGCAAGGTCAAAAAGGCTAAAAAGGTTGGTTTGTGGTATGGTCTCAAATCCTTTTTATGAGGTTTTTGGGACCTTACCCCTTCAGGGTTGGAAAAAGTTGCTAAAATGCAGGCCTTTATTTCGAGATTTTTATGGAATAAAGTGGGTAATGGTCGAAACACGTTTCTATGGTTTGATAGATGGTGCCATGAAGGTCCACTTAATGATATAGTTTCTCCGAGGCAAACGAGAGAACTAGGGGGTATTTTCAACCTTCCTACTTGTATTATTTTGTTTGATATATAAAATCACCGGGGTAAACCCTTTACCTAAAAGTATCCTTAATAAAAGGGATTCTTTGTGGGTTAGCTGGATTCATTCGTACAGGCTAAAAGGTCGAAACTTTTGGATTTGTAAAGAGGTCGCCAATTGTAGCTAGAGCTGGAAGAAATTACTTCAACTGAGGCCTATTATCAGGAATCATGTTTGGTCGACATTGGGAGATGGTAGCCGTACATCCGCATGGTATGACACTTGGAGTAGTCTGGGTCCGTTATCTAATATTTTATCTCCTAGAGTCATCACGAGTGCGGGTTTTGAGCTGGGTGCCAAGGTTGAGGATATCCATGATAATGGCTCTTGGTCTTGGCCGGTGGCCTGGAGAGATTTGTTGTCACACCCCCAAAATCCACACGCGGAGTATCACCGTTTGGAGGCGTGACTGACCAGGATCAAGCCACCAATCATATTGAACATAACAAGTAATAAGTAAAATTCAACCACACAATATGAAAGGTGTTTCAAATCAAAAACGTAGTTAAGTGTTTAGCGGAAACATAATCGTAAAAACCCAATGTAAGTATTAAGTACGAAATAAAGTAATGTTTTTAGCATGGCACACACTGCCATGTCCCACAACGATCGTGCCTCCCTGTGCAAGCTCCCTGGGTACCTAACGACCTGCAAGGCATGTAGCAACGAATCAACAACAAAGTTGAGCGAGTTCACAGTTGGTTGTTTAGTTATAGCACTCGTTTCGTAAATCATATGTTCGTTTTGTAAACCATGTATCGTATTCATTCGTATCGCGGTCTCCCAGACATGTTTGCAAAGATTAGTGGGGGTTTCCCATGTGTTACTAGACCACGCGTATCGACTGCTACGAAAATGTAAGAGGTGCCCTAAGTCAATGTCTATCAGCATTGACCCTTTGCCCATAGTCCATTAGTACACGCCCGTCCGACTGGCACAGTGTGAGGTTTGTTAAACCTAATAGTGCTATTAACTAATGACCCGCTCGCCATAGGCCTCGGCGATTAAGTCGATATAAATGAGGGACTTCATGATAGAGGTTTGGTCCAGTGTGTAATCTTGGCATCCTACCCACGGAGGATGGTTGTAGTTACCGTTTAAATCATTAACCCATTCCCAACCCTTGGGAATCCCATGCCTTGGAAAGAGTGTGAACTCACCTTGGTTTGCTCGGTATGCTAAATTATGTGCTCGCAAGTAATCAATCAAGTCCTATAGTATGCACGTATATACAATCAGTACATGTTGGTAAAGTTTCACATGCAATCTAGGTCACAACGTGTGTTTGACAGTTTACGTCATGTAACACATAAGCAGTTAAATCTAGTTCATGCAATTCAGCTTTACATTAAAGGCTTCCTCAGTTTATCTTAACTTAGTTATTCATCAATAGTCTTGGTAGACTTAACCTTGTTACATCGTTAAACAGTTAAGCAGGATTAATAGAACGAACATGCATGGTAGAGTTAACACCCTTAACATAGTCATTGTGTCATAACAGAGTTAGATCAAAACTAACAGAGTTATCGCATACATTAAGCTTAACATACATAACCTAGTTAACATAACCCAGCTAATATATTAACATACTTGACATGTTCAACAGCGTTAATAAACTTAACAGACTTACTAAACTAACAGTGTTACATATCTAACAGAACTACGGTGCCAGACATCACCGGTGACGAAAACAAAAGCTTGGCTAAAATCCTGTCTGGCGAAATCCCTTGGGCGACGAAATCCCCTGGGATTTCGTCGAGATGTATTCAAGTGGGGTGGGGGTTTTCGTAGGCTTGGGTCATGGGGAAAACACCAAGTGTTTTCGTCTGAATGGTGTCTTCATCACCAACAGTTACGTATCACAACCCTAGAATCTATCTAACAATAATAACGCCTTCATCATACAATCACCCAATCATAACAATTCATGCAATCAACAATACTATTAATCATCACAATCACCCAATCATAACAATTCATGCAATCAACAATACTAATCATCACAACAACCGTATCACACAGTCGAAGCCATTCAAAAATAAACCCTACTCTCTCTCTAGCCAGGCAAATTCTTGCCCCCATGAAACCCTAATGTTTCTTCGTGATTTGATGTATAACAGTCTGTTATTGGAAGTTTGATTCATCAACCTTCTAGTACGAACTCGTTAACATTACTTGATCGATCAGATTTTAGGGTTTTCTTTTGTTTTTTCTGTTTCTTCGCCGGCCTTGGTTCATTGATTCGGATCTGATTGAATAGGGAATTGGGGTTTTCGGTCCTACTGGTAAGGCAGTAACCTTGATTATTCGGGTTCTCTATTTGATTTCGTGAAGAATCTTGGATTAGGGTTTTGCTAGATAGGGTTTTGTCTTGTAGGGATGAGCAAGTGGATACCAATACCGATCCCGATCCCGATAATACCATACCGAAGGGGTTTCGGTACCGGTATCGGTATCCACTTTTAGGTATTTGTCGGTATCGGTACGGTATGGTATCGGTATAATACCGCATTTTACCCTCAAAATACCGATACCGTACCAAACCGACGTATTTCGGTATCGGTATCGGTACCCAGTTTTCACAAAATTCGGGATCGGGATTTGTCGGTATCGGGACGGTATGGTATCGGGATCGGTATTTGCCCATGCCTATTGTCTTGTGTGATTTGTGGGCTTTGGGTGTCTCTTGTTTTCTTTGCATGGTGGATAGATTTTTTGCTGATGGAGAGAGTTGATGATGCTAGTAACTTCGCATGTTATAAACCGGGTGGGAATCTGCTGTTTGATCGTGGAAAGCCTCCTACAAAAATTCAGGGTTTTGCGTCTAGGGTTGTTGACATTGAAGGTAAAACGCTGATGCCGAGGAGAGGTGTTGTGTCTTCAGCTGCAAGTGAACCTGGTAAGTTCAACGTCATTGACGAGTTGTCTAAAATTACTGTTCCGGTTGAACCTGATTTGAAAGATGATGTTAATTTCGTTGATCCGAGTATCAACCAATCGGTGGAAGAGCAGGAACCGAAGTCAGTATCTTATGCTGACCTTGTAGCGAATTCTGGCAACAAAAAATTGAACTTTAGAACTTTTGCTAGCCCTGATCGTCATGATGACTGTGATGTAGTTGTGCCGAAGGATTCTATTAGAGTTGTTCAGGATAAACTAGCAAATACTCTATATGGGTATTTTCTGGGGGACCGTATTGCCTATCCTGTTGTTGAGTATTATGTGAAGAATAAATGGAAACGTTTTGGGTTGGTAAAATCTATGATGAATGCCAATGGCTTCTTCTTTTTCAAGTTTGAGGATCAAGCTGGCATGATGGCTGTTCTTAAAGAAGGTCCGTGGATTATTCGTTCACAGCCCTTATTCTTATGTCAGTGGTCCCCTACAACGAAATTGGTGAAAAAAGAAGTTAAGAATGTACAATTATGGGTGAGGATACATGATGTTCCTATAGCGGCTTACACTGAGGACGGTCTCAGCTTGATTGCCACAGCTATTGGAGTCCCAAAGCTTCTTGACTCGTATACCTCTTCAATGTGCATGGACTCTTGGGGTCGAAGTAGTTATGCTAGAGCGTTGATAGAGGTTTCGGCGGATAAGGAACTGAAAAAAGAAATTACTATGGCTATTCCGGAATTGGAAGGCGATGGGTATGTAAAAGAGACGATGTATGTCGAATATGAGTGGCGTCCTCATCGGTGTTCAAATTGCTGTGTTTTTGGTCATTCATATGATCAATGTCCTACCGTAAAAAAGGTGGTTCAAGAGGATAATCTTCGTAAGCAAACTGGGCAAGGAAGGAGATCTGGCAAGAAACCGGTGATAGATGACGAAGGTTACATGGGAGTGCCAGCTAAGAAAGTGGCTAGGAAACCAGGGATCCACATTAATAAACCGAAGCCGAAATTTGAATATAGACCGATTGGTACTAAGCCGAAGGATGGGGTTAAAAAAGTCTCATCTTTTACTAGTGTGTTTTCTAACAACCCGTTTGATGTTTTGAACAACGAAGATGCAGATGATGGCCAATGTAGCAAGGATGCAGGTGGTCAACAGGAGGATTCGGACGATGAAGAGGTCATGGAAGTGTACAATGAAACGGATGACTTTATTATGGAAGGCACTCGTAATCCAAATAAAAAAGGGGCAAGCACTCCTAATCCGTTGGTGTCCAATGGTTAGCCTAGCAACTTGGAACATAAGGGGGTTGAACCGCCCCCTGAAACAAACGGAGGTTCGTCACTTACTTCATGATAGTAATATTAGTCCTTGTGCTGTATTAGAATCTCATGTGGATGTTACTAAGCTTAGTAAAGTGTGCTCGGCTGTTTTTCGTCATTGGGATTGGACCTCGAATGGGAATTGTTGTGCTAAGGGAGCTCGGATTATCATAGGGTGGAACTCGGATGTGTTTGATGTCATGGTTTTGGCTTAATTGGCTCAAGTTGTTCACCTCCAGCTTGTTTTTAAAGATGATAAAAGGATTTTGTTTTGTTCAGTTGTTTATGCGGATAATTATTATGTCACTTGAAGGGAGCTTTGGGCTCAATTGTCGTTACATAAACTCATGGTGGCTGATAGACCATGGGTTATCATGGGTGATTTTAACTCCGCTCTCTACTTGGAAGATAAATCCATGGGCACGTCGGATATTTCAGTGGGTATGCGTGATTTTCAAGCTTGCATTTCAGATATTGAAGTTATGGATGTCAATCGCTCGCGCCTCCATTATACTTGGACTCAAAAGCCTAAGAAGGGAGTTGGATTACTTAAGAAAATTGATCGTGTCATGGCTAACGACCCGTTTGTTGCTGAATTTCCGAATCCGGTTGCTGTGTTTCATCCATATAGGTTTCGGATCATGCTCCTTGCATTCTAAAATTCCAATGGGCTACTAACAAAAAACACAAACCATTTAAGTTTCCAAACTTTTTGGTTTATAAGCCGGATTTTATGAATATCGTAAAACAGAGCTGGGAGACTAGAGTTAATGGAGTTTATCAGTTTCAGGTTGTGAAGAAGCTTCGCCATTTAAAGACTCCTCTTCGGGCTTTATTTTTTAGGCAGGGTAATCTTCACAAGAAAGTGATTGAGTTACGTGGCAAACTGGATGAAATCCAAAAGGATATTGATCAGGACCCCATGAATATGGATCTCAGAGCCCGTGAAGCTAAGTTAACGTCTTCGTTTCAGGAGGCATGTCTCGATGAGGAAAGATTTTTAAAACAAAAAGCGAAACTGGATTGGTTAAGGGCGGGTGATGCGAATACCGCTTATTTTCATGCAGCCGTTAAGAGTAGGAATCATCGGAGTAGGATTCAGATTATTTCGGATGCTAATGGGGCGATGTATGAGGATGATAATGTTCAGTCCATTTTTGTCCAGCATTATGAGAAGTTTTTGGGTTGTCGAGATGATATTCCATTGAAACCGACTCCGGATCTCTTCTCTAAACGGGTCGACTTATTGGATGCTTCGCATATGGTTCGCCAGGTTACCATGGAAGAAATTAAAACTGCAATTTTTTCTATTGGTAGTGATAAGGCCCCAGGCCCAGATGGATTTACTGCTGCGTTTTTTAAAACGTCTTGGCAGATTGTAGGGCATGATGTATCAAAAGCAGTCATGGATTTTTTCTCTACGGGTAAATTACTTCGTGAATTAAATCACACTTTGATTGCTCTGGTGCCTAAGAAGTCGTCCCCGGTTATGGTTACCGACTACCGTCCAATTGCTTGCTGTAATGTCTTATTCAAGTGCATCACGAAAATAATAGCTGATAGAATAAAAGGTGTGCTCCATCAAGTTGTTAGTATTAATCAATCTGCTTTTATTCCAGGCAGAAAGATTTCAGATAATATTTTGTTGACCCAAGAGCTTATGCACAACTATCATAGGAATTCAGGCCCTCCTCGTTGTGCGTTTAAAGTGGATATCCAGAAGGCCTACGATACGGTTGATTGGAGTTTCCCGAAAAATGTGCCCCTGGGGTTCGGTTTTCATGGCAAAATGGTGGAGTGGATTATGATGTGTGTTTCAACAGTTTCATATTCCATTTGCATTAATGGTAATGTGCATGGGTATTTTATGGGTAAGCGTGGTTTACGTCAAGGAGATCCTTTATCCCCTTATCTATTCACGCTAGTTATGGAGGTCCTAACATGCATTCTTCAGCATGCTTCTCGGATAGATGCTTCGTTCAGGTTTCATAATAAATGTGAGAAACAACGGATTATTAATCTTTGTTTTGCAGATGATCTTTTCTTATTTGCAAGAGGTGATGTTAATTCGGCCAAGGTTATTATGTCCTCACTTACAAAGTTTACTAACATGTCAGGATTGGTGCCTAGTATTCAGAAAAGCACGGGGTTCTTCTGCAATGTGCCTACTCATGTCAAGGACTACATCTTAGATATTATGCCGTTTGAGGAGGGATCGTTGCCAGTTCATTACTTGGGGGTTCCTCTCATCTCCTCTAGACTTCTTTATAAAGATTGCAATGCATTGGTGGAAAGGTTAGATCAACGTATTTTGAGCTGGAGGAATAAGCTTCTCTCCTTTGCTGGTAGAGTTCAACTTATTAATTCAGTTCTCTCTGTGATGCATGTTTATTGGTCTTCTGTTTTCATCCTTCCATCTCGGGTTATCTTAGAGTTGGAAGCGAAAATGAGGAACTTCTTATGGTCGTCTGAAGGATCGTTTCACAGGGGAAAGGCTAAGGTTTCGTGGAGGTCCGTTTGTGTCCCTAAGTTTGAAGGTGGTTTGGGTATTCGTAGAATAGGGGATGTAAACAAAGCCCTAATGACCTCTCATATTTGGAGTATCTTGATTAAACGTGAGTCCTTATGGGTAGCTTGGATTTATTCATACAGACTAAGAAGTAAAAGCTTCTGGATTTGCAATGCAGTTTCTAATTGTTGTTGGAGCTGGCGTAAACTATTACAACTTCGTCCTACTATTAGAGAGTTTGTCTGGTCGAAGCTAGGTGATGGCAACAACACTTCAGCTTGGTATGATTACTGGTGTCAAGTGGGACCATTGGGTAATTTTCTGTCGCCTAGAACTATTGCGTCGGCATGGTTCACTACTACGTCTACGGTTCAAGAGGCTCACTTAAATGGAGTTTGGCGCTGGCCGGCTGCTCGGAGAGATCTTTTTCCAGTTTTAAATCAAATTGATCATGTTCATACGGTTCCTAATGGGCGTGATCGTCTGCTGTGGAAGGATGGCAACGATTTGGTGGAGCATTCTTTAGCTCAAGTGTGGCATTCGATTCGGCAGCGGAATCCTGAGGTGGATTGGGTTAAGTTTGTTTGGTTTCCGCATTGCATTCCTAAACATGCTTTCTTTATGTGGCTGGTTATTCAACAGAAGTTATTGACTCAAGATAAAATCCTACAATGGGACATCTCAAGAAGGAAAAACATGAACATGATGTGTTGTCTTATGTGTTACGCGAATGTCGATTCACACCATCATTTATTTTTTGAATGCAGCTATTCGGTTCAAGTTTGGAGCATGGTTCGGTCCAAGTGTGGTATGTAGAATGTAGGCCCGTTTTGGGATGATATTATCGGATGGATGGCGGCCCGGGTCCAATCAAAATCGGCAACTACGTATGTTAGTAAACTAGTGCTGGCTGCGGCGACATATTTTATTTGGCAAGAGCGAAATTCAAGGATTTTCAAGAACCAAACAAGACCTCCAGATGTGCTAACTGACGTTATTCTGCAAACGGTTCGGTATAAGCTAATGGCTGTGAAGTTCAAGAACACTGTGAAGGTGCGAGACCTGCTAAACACTTGGGGGATACATGGAATACTCTTGACGGATGAGTGATTCGGCTTAGTGTGGTTATCGTTTTTGTCTAGATGGTAGTCTAGTAGTGTCTGTTGCTTTTATTTGATGTACTTTCATGGGGGTTGTCCCATGTTTGAACTAGTATGGACTCTCCATACTACTTGTTTTGTATTGTTTGTTGATATATAGAATCACCGGGGTAACCCTTTACCCAAAAAAAACAACCGTATCACAACACTTAACATATATCAGGAACCATGGTTTATGCATTCAGCAATAGATTAACGTATCTCCTAATCAAACACTGTGACACCTGTGTCACTTCAACCATCAAACAAATGCCAAACCAATGAAATATTGTATTTCATACTTGGGATTTGTAAAAAATATGTGTATCGTTTGCACATATCAATTTTTGTTCAATTCCAAACTCTAAATCGCTTTGTGGAAGGTTATACGCGCATCGATGCGTAAATATAACCAGTTTAATGCAACAAACACTCCGGAATAGTGACATAGGCTTAAAATACCTTAAATAACCTTTACATAACTTAGAAATAAGTTTTGAAGGCTTTGGTATGGCAAAATCAAGTTAAATCGCTTACAGGGACTAAAGTTGACAAACTGTGAAAGTATGCCAATTTGAACTATAACAGACATTCCGAAACATGACCATAAGTTAAACATACCACAAATATCCTTTACATAGCCTAGAAATAGGCTTTGACGGGTTCGGTATGCTAAAATATACTTTTGGGACATTCAGGGACTAAAAGCGTCAAAAAGTGCACAAGTTTGCACTTTCGCGCATAACTTACGTTCTGAATACTTCCGGACATCCAAAAATTTATGTAAGCACTAAAATATTTTATTTTAGTGTTTGGCATAAGAAAAATCCATTCGTTGCGTCTTTTGGATCGTTTTTCGCGCTTATGCGCATTCCGTCGTAATTAAGCGAACATCGCGATCGTACGACCAAACGAACCGACATCCGACATATTTTTGAGCATGTTTCATGTCCACAATGTTTAGTCATCATTTTAGGGCCTTAAAGTTGGCTTAACGGGCCTTAAACATGCTGGGAATGGCTTAAACACACAACAGGGACCAGAACTGTCATTTCTGAAGGATGTTTGCTGATACATCGAATCTGGTCCATTCCACTTGTTGCAAATGGTTTTGGGGAATCTATGGGCTGGTTTTGATGTGCACATGGTTTTGTAAAACCATTATCTTGAAGTGTATGGCCAAGATCGAATCACGTTTTCCAAGAAACGATCTTAACGGTTCTCCGAATCCTATAAATACCCAACCCACCCCATTGCAAAACCCACAAGAATTCTGATTTGAGAAGCTCTAAGTTGAAACCTTTGTTTCATACCTGAGCTACTTGGATCGGGATTAGCATTCGGGGACCCTTCGTAAGTATTCTTTCGTTCTTTTATTGCTTTTCGAGTCTTTTCGAGTCTGAAAGTCAAACTTTGTTTGACTTTCTGCGTTGACCAGTTTATGGTCAATGCGAAGTTCGTTTGAACTTTGCAACGTGAGTGTAATCACGTTGGTTATAGTCCCTTGGGACTATGCCTACTGATTACCACGTTGTCTAGGGTCGTAGGGTAAGCGATCTGATAAATCGCTTATACCTTCGAACCCGACCCATTTGGTCGATCATTAGGATCCGACCAAATACATTAGGTGACCATAGTAGGTAGGGAATAACCTTCCGAGGTTATACCCTACGGTCACATCGTTTGAGTAGTTGTATGATAGGTAGTTTATATGCCTTAGGTAAATTACCAAAATGCCCTTTTTACGCCAAAATTCATTTTAAGCATATGTAACATAACTTTTGGTATCTAAACTGATTTGGTAACAATATTAGATGTGTTAAGGCATATTTTACTTGTCATAGGACTAGTTAGGCGTTCCGAACGCATTTCACGCGAACGACGCGTTAAAGTAGCATAAACTACCTAAACGGGTCGTAATGGGTAGTAAGCACTTATGTTAGGTTTCTTTTAGTATGTAGGCTTTGTTAAACCATATTACACGAGTCTCCATACTCGTTTGGTTTACGAACCCTCATTCTATCTAAATCCTCCGATTTAGGTCCGGTTTATTAACATAGTTACCTATATTAGGTGCCGTTTGATTCCGAGATCTCTAGCATTGTTTGGTTGTTACTCAAGGACTACTAAGCAATCTCAAGTGAGTACATAGACCCCTCTTTTACTGTTTTCCAAACTGTTTTGGGGTGAAACACATGTGCCTACTTGTTACTTTCATGCTTTCCATGCTTTCACATCATATACCTGCTATGTTCGTTAGTACATTATAGTACATGATTTTCATTGTGTTCATGCTATGTATGCCCATTGTGTGCGTACTTAGTACATCGTTTTATATTACATTTTATGCTATGTATGTCCATTTAGTTCATACTTAGTACATTGTTTTACATTACACTTATGCTATGTATGTCCATTATGTGCATGCTTAGTACATTGTTTTACATTACATTTCTGTTGCATATGCTCATCCAGCATGTGAACACATTATACTGCATTTTGAACCGTTGTAATCATTTGACTAAGTGAACCGTTTATATCTGTGAACCGTTTGTATCTGTGAACCGTTTGTATCTGTGAACCGTGTGAACCGTATTTGACCATACATAAACATTTCTACAATTGTTAAACATTACTTTGGTGGTTTGGTTTGATTAAGTGATTAAGTAACGATGCGTGTGTAATATGATACAAGCATGGTGGATACGCCGCTGGTACTTCCTATATATAAGTGTTTGTATGGTATTACATATCGTAGCGTTATTTGAATCATTTCAGTTTGAGACATATAACATTTTATACAAATAACATTCTTTTCACAAGACATTGATTTACAAAACAACTTATCTTATACAAACTCATTTTACAATGGTTATTCATTTAACCATACATTATTCTCTTATTTATACATATCATCTGATCTTATCGTTTTTCAAATGATTTACAAAACAAAGCAAATTACAAGGTTCATGACTAAACATTTTCTCAAACATAAGTCATGAAACCTATTTTCACAAAACCTATGTATCTCACAGGCATTTTTATGCTGACGTACCTATTTTCACATGTGTTTTTCAGGAGCTGTTGCATAAGATGATCAAGATACACATAGGCAGACTTGGGCTTAGTGACAATAAAAGATGCAAGACTAGTTAATTATGTTGTATTTCCTTGTTTGTTAAGACATTGTAACACTTTTAATCTATAAAACGAAACTTCAATTGCCATGGATTTGAATCAATTAATTCTGTTACAACACTCCCCGACATTTCCGCCACGTTTTGTATGTTCTACGTGGTCGGGGTGTGACAGAAAAGATGGTATCAGAGCCGATGGTTATAGGGAATTAGGTTATTAGTAATGCTTTGACCTAGTCTATAACCTTTCTAGGACCCTAACGCGAGTTTACTTGCGTTTAGTCATAAAACAATACCGTCACCTATCCTTAGGCGACGACCACAACAAGAACATAAATTTCAAAACCGCTTTGAAAACTAATCATCTGTTCTAGGATGATTGATTACTAGGTTTTGAACCCTCTATTGTAAGGTTTTGAACCCTCTGTTATAAGGTTTTGAACCCCTTTGAGTTTTCAAAATCTCGTCAAGGTTTTGGGTTTTAAATAATGTGAACACGTGCAAACTGGAAGGGTGAATGCCTGTATTCTGGGTTTTCTGTCTAGGCAAGCACTTCGTATACATCTCATCAGACGCGAGACCAGTTGTGCTTACCTGGGAATTCTTGGGATGAGTGTTCACTTATAGGCGAGCATGTCTTCGCGATACATTATTTTTGATCCATTTACTTTGATTAGTCACCAGGGTCGTTTGTTGCTTTGTAGTAACAAACAAATGACCACTATCCTTGCTTTCATCAGATTTGTTTCATCTCATTCTTTTCGTCTAATTCTCTCACTCGTTTCCTTTCATGTTTCCTCTTTTAGAATGCCTCCTCGACGCGAAAGCCAGATAGCGACTGCCGAATTGGCAGAAATCATTGCGCAGCAAATGGCTGCTCAATTCCCAAACCTCTTTGCTCAATGGAATCAAGCCAACAACAACAACAATGGTCCATGCAATTTCAAGAGTTTTAACTCGGCGAAACCACTCACGTTTAGTGGTTCTGAGGGAGCGACTGGGCTTCTGCAATGGTTCGAGAGCATTGAGAATACTTTCCGCCACGTGCAGTGTCCTGACAATCGCAAGGTCGAGTTTGCTTCGAGTGTGTTCCAGAAGAGAGCCCTTACGTGGTGGAACGGGGTTATGAGAGATCGTGGTGCAGAAGTTGCTCTAGCACAGACATGGGCTGAACTTAGGGCCCTTATGATGAAGGAATTCTGTCCTCGTCATGAGATCAGGGCCTTGGAAAGGGAATTCGACAATCTTGAGCAAGACAGCGGTGAGCATCGAGCCTACACGGACTGTTATGAGGAGTTGAGTCTGTTATGCCCAAGCATGGTCACGCCTTTGGATAAGGCAATAGAAAAGTACATTGATGGCCTCCCTGACTCAATACAAGACATTGTGACTGGCAGCAACCCTACTACAGTTAGACAGGCCATTGAGCAATCTGCAACCTTGACTGAATCAAAGATCAGGAAAGGTAAACTTTTCCGAAAAGGTGACAAGAAACCGGTCGAGGAATCAAAACCAATCGAGGAATCAAAGACCACGGATGAACCGACTGGATCCCCTAAAAAGTCAAAGAAGCGAAAGGCTTCTCAGAACTTCGCCATAGTTACTTACAATGATCAAGCCGTCCCCAACCAACCAGCTCAACCCCCTGCTAGGAAGCCATACAATGGAACTGCACCCTTGTGCAACCAATGTAGCCTCCATCATCATGCCAATGTAAAGTCCCGCAAATGCCAAACTTGTGGGCTTATAGGCCATACAGCAAGAGTCTGCCCAACTGCAGCTGCACCAAACCAAGCTGGCAACAATACCGCTCAAGGTCGTTTTCTACCAGGTTCTTGCTTCAACTGTGGCGAGATGGGTCATTTCCGAAGAAATTGCCCAAAGCTTGCTAACGCAAATCCAGCACAGGGATGAGCATCTGACCGACAACATCGTTTAGAAATAATCACGTCTTATGTATTATTTTCTTTTGTTGTCAAGGTCCATGAAACAGTTGTTATCATTGTTTATAAATAAATCTTTTATTTACATTACAATGTATTTATGTGGTTGTATGTATAAACAACATATCTCTTACAATACCGACAATCAAGGAACCGTATTCCTTGAAGGACAGACTACCCCCAAACTTTCTTCCACTTTATGATCTCTTGCATTTTCCACGAAATTCCTAAGTACCCGTTTATTCTAAGGAAACGAAGTACAAGGCGCAAGTTACAACACTGGACGAATACCCAAAGTACCACTATAAATCCTTAATAGGGTACCTAAGGGTATTTCCGTGAATCCTAAAATTGTTGTGTTCCTTAATTCGACTATTACGTTTCTTTGAAAACAAAATCGAATTTTTGGGAGATCTTCCTATCTCTTCAGATAGATCCCAGAGGACATTGAAGTCCATCAACTGGTTTCCATATCCATTCTCAATCGATAACAAATTAATAACAAATTAATAACCAAGTTAAACAACTATGTGATTATGTGCTTATGAACATTACAAGACAAACTGTGCGGACTGTGCAAGGAATTACGTAATTATGGATGCATACATAATTACTATAAATCCTTAATAGGGTACCTAAGGGTATTTCCGTGAATCCTAAAATTGTTGTGTTCCTTAATTCGACTATTACGTTTCTTTGAAAACAAAATCGAATTTTTGGGAGATCTTCCTATCTCTTCAGATAGATCCCAGAGGACATTGAAGTCCATCAACTGGTTTCCATATCCATTCTCAATCGATAACAAATTAATAACAAATTAATAACCAAGTTAAACAACTATGTGATTATGTGCTTATGAACATTACAAGACAAACTGTGCGGACTGTGCAAGGAATTACGTAATTATGGATGCATACATAATTATGGAATTTGGTGCACAGAAACCACAGCGAGCTTTGTCATGTGCCTAGAAGTTAACTCTATTCATTTCCATTTCTGAGGAAGCACCCGTTGAAAATGACTCTGTTTGTTCATTTTCGTTTCTGAAGATTTTCCGTTGAGGAAATGGATATCCGTTTGTCTATCATTTTCATTTCCATTTCTAAGGAAGCACCCGTTGAAAATGACTCCGTTTGTTCATTTTCGTTTCTGAAGATTTGTCCGTTGAGGAAATGAATATCCGTTTGTTTCTCCTTTTCATTTCCATTTCTGATGAAGCACCCGTTGAAAATGACTCCGTTTGTTCATTTTCGTTTCTGAAGATTTGTCCGTTGAGGAAATGAATATCCGTTTGTTTCTTCTTTTCATTTCCATTTCTGATGAAGCACCCATTGAAAATGACTCCGTAAGTTCATTTTAAATTTCTGAAGATTGCCCGTTAAGGAAATGAATCCCCGTTTGTTTATTCCTTCATTTCCGCATCTGAATAATACTCGTTGAGGAAAATGACTCCGTCTGTTCATTTTCGTTCTGAAGAATGTCCGTTAAGGAAATGACAGGATTATGCCTTACATATCTCTGGTGGTTATTTGACACAAAGTCACAAATAGACTCCTACGAATAAATTTCGGGACGAAATTTCCTAAAGTAGGGGAGACTGTGACACCTGTGTCACTTCAACCATCAAACAAATGCCAAACCAATGAAATATTGTATTTCATACTTGGGATTTGTAAAAAATATGTGTATCGTTTGCACATATCAATTTTTGTTCAATTCCAAACTCTAAATCGCTTTCTGGAAGGTTATACGCGCATCAATGCGTAAATATAACCAGTTTAATGCAACAAACACTCCGGAATAGTGACATAGGCTTAAAATACCTTAAATAACCCTTACATAACTTAGAAATAAGTTTTGAAGGCTTTGGTATGGCAAAATCAAGTTAAATCGCTTACAGGGACTAAAGTTGACAAACTGTGAAAGTATGCCAATTTGAACTATAACAGACATTCCGAAACATGACCATAAGTTAAACATACCACAAATATCCTTTACATAGCCTAGAAATAGGCTTTGACGGGTTCGGTATGCTAAAATATACTTTTGGGACATTCAGGGACTAAAAGCGTCAAAAAGTGCACAAGTTTGCACTTTCGCGCATAACTTACGTTCTGAATACTTCCGGATATCCAAAAATTTATGTAAGCACTAAAATATTTTATTTTAGTGTTTGGCATAAGAAAAATCCATTCGTTGCGTCTTTTGGATCGTTTTTCGCGCTTATGCGCATTCCGTCGTAATTAAGCGAACATCACGATCGTACGACCAAACGAACCGATATCCGACATATTTTTGAGCATGTTTCATGTCCACAATGTTTAATCATCATTTTAGGGCCTTAAAGTTGGCTTAACGGGCCTTAAACATGCCGGGAATGGCTTAAACACACAACAGGGACCAAAACTGTCATTTCTGAAGGATGTTTGCTGATACATCGAATCTGGTCCATTCCACTTGTTGCAAATGGTTTTGGGGAATCTATGGGCTGGTTTTGATGTGCACATGGTTTTGGGCAATACCATGGGCTCACATGGTTTTGTAAAACCATTATCTTGAAGTGTATGGCCAAGATCGAATCACGTTTTCCAAGAAACGATCTTAACGGTTCTCCGAATCCTATAAATACCCAACCCACCCCATTGCAAAACCCACAAGAATTCTGATTTGAGAAGCTCTAAGTTGAAACCTTTGTTTCATACCTGAGCTACTTGGATCGGGATTAGCATTCGGGGACCCTTCGTAAGTATTCTTTCGTTCTTTTATTGCTTTTCGAGTCTTTTCGAGTCTGAAAGTCAAACTTTGTTTGACTTTCTGCGTTGACCAGTTTATGGTCAATGCGAAGTTCGTTTGAACTTCGCAACGTGAGTGTAATCACGTTGGTTATAGTCCCTTGGGACTATGCCTACTGATTACCACGTTGTCTAGGGTCGTAGGGTAAGCGATCTGATAAATCGCTTATACCTTCGAACCCGACCCATTTGGTCGATCATTAGGATCCGACCAAATACATTAGGTGACCATAGTAGGTAGGGAATAACCTTCCGAGGTTATACCCTACGGTCACATCATTTGAGTAGTTGTATGATAGGTAGTTTATATGCCTTAGGTAAATTACCAAAATGCCCTTTTTACGCCAAAATTCATTTTAAGCATATGTAACATAACTTTTGGTATCTAAACTGATTTGGTAACAATATTAGATGTGTTAAGGCATATTTTACTTGTCATAGGACTAGTTAGGCGTTCCGAACGCATTTCACGCGAACGACGCGTTAAAGTAGCATAAACTACCTAAACGGGTCGTAATGGGTAGTAAGCACTTATGTTAGGTTTCTTTTAGTATGTAGGCTTTGTTAAACCATATTACACGAGTCTCCATACTCGTTTGGTTTACGAACCCTCATTCTATCTAAATCCTCCGATTTAGGTCCGGTTTATTAACATAGTTACCTATATTAGGTGCCGTTTGATTCCGAGATCTCTAGCATTGTTTGGTTGTTACTCAAGGACTACTAAGCAATCTCAAGTGAGTACATAGACCCCTCTTTTACTGTTTTCCAAACTGTTTTGGGGTGAAACACATGTGCCTACTTGTTACTTTCATGCTTTCCATGCTTTCACATCATATACCTGCTATGTTCGTTAGTACATTATAGTACATGATTTTCATTGTGTTCATGCTATGTATGCCCATTGTGTGCGTACTTAGTACATCGTTTTATATTACATTTTATGCTATGTATGTCCATTTAGTTCATACTTAGTACATTGTTTTACATTACACTTATGCTATGTATGTCCATTGTGTGCATGCTTAGTACATTGTTTTACATTACATTTCTGTTGCATATGCTCATCCAGCATGTGAACACATTATACTGCATTTTGAACCGTTGTAATCATTTGACTATGTGAACCGTTTGTATCTGTGAACCGTTTGTATCTGTGAACCGTGTGAACCGTATTTGACCATACATAAACATTTCTACAATTGTTAAACATTACTTTGGTGGTTTGGTTTGATTAAGTGATTAAGTAACGATGCGTGTGTAATATGATACAAGCATGGTGGATACGCCGCTGGTACTTCCTATATATAAGTGTTTGTATGGTATTACATATCGTAGCGTTATTTGAATCATTTCAGTTTGAGACATATAACATTTTATACAAATAACATTCTTTTCACAAGACATTGATTTACAAAACAACTTATCTTATACAAACTCATTTTACAATGGTTATTCATTTAACCATACATTATTCTCTTATTTATACATATCATCTGATCTTATCGTTTTTCAAATGATTTACAAAACAAAGCAAATTACAAGGTTCATGACTAAACATTTTCTCAAACATAAGTCATGAAACCTATTTTCACAAAACCTATGTATCTCACAGGCATTTTTATGCTGACGTACCTATTTTCACATGTGTTTTTCAGGAGCTGTTGCATAAGATGATCAAGATACACATAGGCAGACTTGGGCTTAGTGACAATAAAAGATGCAAGACTAGTTAATTATGTTGTATTTCCTTGTTTGTTAAGACATTGTAACACTTTTAATCTATAAAACGAAACTTCAATTGCCATGGATTTGAAACAATTAATTCTGTTACAACACTCCCTGACATTTCCGCCACGTTTTGTATGTTCTACGTGGTCGGGGTGTGACAAACACTGTTAGCAAGTTAACATGTTTTCGGATCATGATCGCCTTCACATCTTTCCAGATTAATCATTCAATCATAAATTCAATCATAACAACCCTAGGCCTCTAGATCACAACAGGTTTCGCATAGAGTTATATAACAGATTGATCATATGTAATTCTTTCAAGAATACAACCAAGAACATAACCATGTATTTATATTAATATCTGAAAACAACTAGACGTGAGAGTCACTAACCGACTCAGAATAATCAACAAGAGATCTAGCTTCGAATGAAGGGAGGGTTGTCGTCGACTTGAGGGTGAGAGTTAGGGTTTGATGATTAAAACGTATACGTAAAGGTTGGGAATAATATAACTGATCCACAACTGGGCCTAAAGCCCATTTGATTTCATCGAGGGAGCAGTGGACGAAAACACAAAGGTGTTTTCGCCACAGGGGTGTTTTCGAGTGCGGATGATTTCGTGGGGGATGCATGAAAAGATATTGGACCAATTTCTTTGGTTAGAGAGAAAGGGGGGCCGGCCCTATGTGGGTGTTTTTAAAAAAAAAACAATTTTATTTTATTAAATAAAGTCTTGTTTATTTTTATAACTTTTATAAAATAAACACTATATGTTTTCAAGACTTTATGCACCTCTTTTAAAATGTTATTTAACTTATTAAATAACAAAATAAAATATTCACTCATAATAAATTATCCACATAATTTATTGGTTTCTCAAGTGTAATTATTTAGAACACCAATTTCTAAATATGGTAAGTGTTAATATTTATTTGTTTGATCATATCACAAATAAATAATATAAGTGTTTGTCTAGCTTGTTATTGGGTATGTGTAATAACCCAAAATTTAAAAATCATTATTCTAGAAATAAAAGAATAATAATAATATATATTTATATTATGATCCATCTTTTTGTATATCAACTAAAACTATTATTATTATTATTTATATAAATTAACCAATAGGAAACCCTAATTAAGACACCCAAGTGATTCTGCACAAACCCTAAAATTTTCAGAATCAGGATCCACTTGACAATTATCCTAATAACTTGCGGCCTAAGTTGAAACTTTAAAATCTGTCGACTCAGCTAGGCTAGTCCCACACGTGGCCACCATATACGAAATTCATGACCCTTACGGACCGTAAGCATTATTTGTTACGGTCCGTAAGCAAGGGCAAAATTTGACTATAAATAGAGGACATTGGCACTTGAATCTGGGCACAAAATCGACGAAGAAACTCAAAATACACGCTGAGATTTCGTCTGAATACTCTCAAAACACACACAAAACACTAATTAAGTATAGCGGGGTGCTGCAGAACAGGGTAATAACTCGATCGCTATTACGATTCATTGTCCGATCGATCAATATATCCAATGGATGTTTAAGTGCTGCCCACATTAGGGTTATACTTTGTCGTTCGTCGTTAATTCGATGGATGTTTAAGTATCGTACTTTGTCGTTCGTCGTTAATTCGATGGATGTTTAAGTATCGCACTTTGTCGTTCGTTGTGAGAATTTGATCTCGTGAGTTATCGTAAAAGCTGTATTAAGTTACTAACCTAGTTGTGTGCATGTTATTTAAATTAGGTTAAAAGACTAATCAGTAGTCTAAACTCTGCCCGTATAAATCTGAAATATTATCACAAGGTAGCATAACTTTGGAATTATTAAGGTACGGATCCTATCCCACTCCTTATTGCTTCATATTTAAATTGTTATAAACCCATTAAATTCAGATATCTTTTAAAACTCCTCACGTCTTTGATTATCGATTCATTTGACAGTCCGTTGAATTCCTATTATAAACTTTGGATTTAACTTTCATGTCATGCGATAGTATTCTATTAGTTGTACTCATTATCGCATGTTCCAATATATGTTTCGTTTTGTTATAAAAATAAGTTTTATAAGTTATGTAAATAAGACCATTTGTACTCTGATACCCTGAGTATCGCTTCTCGTGGAGTGTCCCACGAGCATGTTGTTGTGGCATCGACATCATGTGCTCCATCCGTGACGGAGAGATCAGTTCACGGCGTCTCTTAAGTACAAGTGTGGTACATAAGGCTATTAGGAGGCGTATGGATCGATCCTAGGATTTAAGTATAAGGAGGTGGATAACGGGTATGCCAACTCGCCATCTCATGTGATAATTATGCAGGAGTAGCTACCTGTGTATTGTCACGTTTTAAGTTTGCTCATGGGTACATCCGTAAGATATGATTATGAAAATTCATTATTTGCATCAAGTTTCATCCGAATAAAGCGTTATTTGTTATTTGAGCCTAATATTCCGTACTGAGCATTCGGCTCATTCCGTAAATTTTTGTATATACAGGTATGCATGTTACTTTGGGCGGGGAAAAGAGAGAAGAATAAAGCCTAGGAATAAATCCGAAGATGTTAGAAATCAAGTCGATGTGTCCGTTTGTATATTAAATTTAAGTTCAGTTGTTGTATCCTTGTCAAATAAATAAATGGAATTATGACTTTTGTTTATGATATCACTGTTATTGTGACACGTCAGCCTTTCCGGGTTGGGGTGTTACAGCTATGGTATCAGAGCAAAGGCTCTTTCCTGTAGAAAACTTGAAGATAGTAATTAAAACCTGTGAGGAATGGGTAGATATCTATGATAGGACTCAACTTGATCTCTTATTTGGTTTAATTCCTATGTCTATTCGTATAGATATGCCTCCTCGTCGTCCGCTATGTAGGAGTACTCGTACTAACCATGTACGTAACAACACTTCTTCGAATGAGACTCCAGTTGATCCAAGCGTAATTAATGCTATCAACCAGGCTGTTGCCGGGTTGCTTCCAAACCTTGTTGCTCAAACAGCTGAGGCCGTTATTCAACAAACTCGTCATCCAGAACGTAATATCACGAATCCAACCTCTGGTGAAGAAATTCGTGAGAATACCACGAACCATACTACCTATAGTATAGACATATGGATCGCTAAATTTCAAAAATAAAAGCCGAAATCCTTTAGTCACGCTACTAATCCAGTCGAAGCAAGAAACTGGATAGCTCATGTTGAAAAGATCTTCGGAGTTCTTGGAGTTCCGGAACAATACAAAGTTAGATTGGCTACCTACAAACTTGAAGATGACGCACAAACTTGGTGGGAAGGATATAAGCAAGTCAAAGGAGGGGATGATTTTGACGCTAATCTTTCATGGGTCGACTTTCGTAATATCTTTTACGACAAGTATTTTTCGACCGCTGATAAAGAAGCTTATATTAGGGGAGTGATGAACCAGCCTCTGAGTTCATTACTCGATTTTCAAGGTTGGCTAGTATTGTAGGAGACGTTGCAGGATCAGCAGAAGTCCAGGCAGAAAAATGCAAGTGGGCAGTCAATGATCGAATTCGGAAGTCGATCATGTACATGAAATTTAAGGATATCACCGAAGTTGCTGATGCAATCAAAACTTTTGAATTCGAAAGGAAAGAATTTTTATCTCGAACTGAGGATAATAAGAAGAGAAACAGAGAAGGACAAATTAAGCAGGTAATCGGCCAATCATCCACTACGCCACCGCATCAAGACCGCAAAGTGCAAGGAAATCAAAACTCTGGAAATCAGGCACGTCCATGGCAACCTAGACCACAAAACCCGAGGCCTGCTCAAAACCAGATTCAGTTGTATGCAGAACCTATTAGAGCTCAACCACTGAATCAACATGTAAACCCAAATCAAATTACATATCCTCTATGTAATATTTGTGGTAAGAGACATCATGGCGTATGTCACCGAAGTACAGGAGCATGCTTTAGATGTGGCCAAACTGGACACATGATTAAGGAGTGTACGAAGCAAGACACTAAGAAGAATAACCGACCAAACGTTGCACCACCCAATGTTGGAGGAAGAGTTTTCGCACTTTCTGCTACTGATGCTGCTAACGTCCCAGGTACTGTGTCGGGAACCCTTCAGCTTGGTAAACATAGTATCTATGTGTTATTCGATACAGGAGCGACTCATTCTTTAGTATCCCACTCGTTTACTAAGTACCTTCCGATAAGACCCACTCTCTTAAATCATACTTTAACCATTTCCACTCCCATGGAAAATTCATCCGTAATCACTTACGTATATAAAGATTGTCCGATCCGTATTGAATCTATTGTGTGTAAGGCAGACCTATTTCCAATACATATGTGTGACTTTGATGTTATTCTAGGAATAGATTGGTTGTCTCGACATCACGTAACTATAGATTGTCATTCTCGCCATGTTATTTTCGGTGATCTTTATCATCCTGATATTATATATCAGGGAACTCAAGCTCATAAATCTCTTAAAATTATCTCTGCTCTTAAGGCTTGAAAATTCATATCAAACGGCTGTGCTGGATTCCTAGCATCGATTAAGGATACTTCTGCTAGTGTTAAGAGTATCGATAACCACTTCGTTGTCCGTGAATATCCTGATGTATTTCCGGATGAACTTCCGGGATTACCACCCGACCGTCAGGTAGAATTCACCATCGACTTTATCCCTGGTGCCGAACCTATTTCTAAAGCTCCATACCGTATGGCTCCAATGGAACTGAAGGAGTTGAAGGAACAATTGCAAGAATTGTTAGATCTAGGATTCATAAGACCCAGTGTTTCACCTTGGGGTGCTCCGGTCTTATTTGTGAAGAAGAAAGACGGTAGTATGCGTTTATGTATTGACTACCGAGAGCTGAACAAGATTACTATTCGTAATCAATATCCTCTGCCTCGCATTGATGATCTCTTTGATCAACTTCAGGGGGCTCAGTTCTTCTCAAAAATTGACCTGAGGTCCGGGTATCATCAGCTAAAGATCAAGAATGATGATGTTCCCAAGACCGCCTTTCGTACTCGTTATGGTCATTACGAATTTTTGGTTATGCCCTTTGGGCTAACTAATGCACCCGCAGTCTTCATGGATTTGATGAATCGCGTATTTCACAAATTCCTAGACAAATTCGTTATTGTCTTTATCGATGACATTCTGGTGTATTCTAAGAGTCGTGAAGAGCATGAAGCACATCTACATGCGGTACTTGGAACCTTGCGGCATGAGAAGCTGTACGCGAAGTTTTCCAAATGTGACTTTTGGCTTAGCCAAGTGGCATTTCTAGGACATGTCATATGAGCAGAGGGAATTATGGTAGACCCAACAAAGGTTGAAGCTATTACAAAATGGCCAAGACCCACTTCTGTTACCGAAATACGAAGTTTCTTGGGTCTTGCTGGCTATTACCGAAGATTTGTTGAAAGATTCTCAGTAATTGCATTACCACTCACAAAACTCCTAAGGAAAGGGGTGAAGTACTCATGGAATGAAGAACAAGAGAAAAGCTTTGAAGAATTGAAGAAACGACTCGTATCCTCTCCAATACTCTCTCTACCTTCTGGATCAGGAGGTTATCAAGTCTATAGTGATGCCTCAAAGAAAGGATTAGGTTGTGTGCTAATGCAACATGGGAAGGTTATCGCTTATGCCTCCCGTCAGTTGAAGCCTTATGAAGTTAACTACCCTACACATGATTTAGAACTAGCCGCAGTCATCTTTGCACTTAAGATTTGGCGACACTATCTGTATGGTGAGAGTTGTGACATCTTTACCGATCACAAGAGCCTCAAGTACATATTTACTCAGAAGGAGCTAAATATGAGGCAAAGAAGGTGGTTGGAACTTTTAAAAGATTACGACGTTAATATTCAATACCATCCAGGTAAAGCCAATGTTGTAGCTGACGCGTTGAGCCGAAAGAATTCAGGGACTATATATTGCTTACAAATTCAGCCTCGTATTATGAGGGATCTCGAAAGGATGAACATTTGGCTTCAGGTTAGTAAATCTGATGGATATCTAGCTAGAATGCAGATTGAACCTGACCTCATATCACGAATCAAAGATGCACAAAAGCAAGATGGAGAACTTTGGGCAATTGTGCAAAATCTTGAGGTGGGTAAGCAATCTGAATTTCGTATAGACCATCATGGGGTGATTTGGTGCGGCAAAAGACTTTGTGTACCCGATGACTCCACCCTTCGTGAGTCATTGTTAGCCGAAGCTCACAGCTCACCATTTTCAATTCACCCAGGATCTACCAAGATGTATCGAGACTTAAGACAGAATTTCTGGTGGAATGGCATGAAGGAAGACGTTGCTCGATACGTAAGTAAATGCCTCACTTGCCAACAAGTGAAAATTGAACACAAACGAGCAAGCGGTCTGTTGCAGCCATTGGATATTCCCATATGGAAGTGGGATGAGATCACAATGGATTTTGTTACCGGTTTGCCTAAGACTTTCAAGAAGAATGATGTAGTATGGGTTGTTGTCGATAGATTGTCGAAGTCAGCACATTTTCTACCGATTCAGCAAGGATTTTCGGTTAATAAGTTATCCGAAATATTTCTTCAAGAAATTATTCGACTCCATGGCACACCATCTTCCATTGTTTCCGATAGAGACCCACGTTTCACCTCACGATTTTGGAAAGGTTTTCAGGCAGCTTGGGGTACACGACTGAAGTTTAGTACGGCTTTCCATCCACAAACAGATGGGCAGTCAGAACGCACGATTCAGACCTTGGAAGACATGCTCCGGGCATGTGCACTTGAATGGTCTGGAAACTGGGATGAATATCTATGCCTTGTTGAGTTCGCTTACAACAATAGTTGGCAAGCAAGTATTGGCATGGCACCTTTTGAGCTTTTGTATGGTCGGAAATGCCGCGCACCAATATGCTGGGATGAAGTTGGAGAAAAGATTATTGAAGGGCCAGAACTAGTTCAGATTACAAATGAAAAAGTCACTATGGCCCGAGAAAAACTGAAAGAAGCTCAGAGCAGACAAAAGAGCTATGCAGATCAGGATAGACGACCACTCGAATTTAAAATTGGCAACCACGTTTTCTTAAAGGTATCACCTTGGCGTGGCGTTCGTAGATTTGGAATTAAAGGAAAGCTTAGTCCCCGTTTCATCGGTCCGTTTGAAATCCTTGAAAGAATTGGAGAAGTGTCATATCGACTAGCTTTACCGCCTCAACTCTCTCACGTTCATAACGTTTTTCATATCTCCTCATTAAGAGGATATAATTATCATCCACTTCATGTCATTAGTTATCTGTTACTTACAATTCACGAAGATTTGTCCTACGAAGAGGAGCCAGAAGCCATTTTAGATCGACAAGAAAGGGTTTTGCGTAGGAAAGTAATTCCGTTTGTTAAAATCCTCTGGAAAAATCACTCTGAACGTGAAGCAACATGGGAACCTGAAGAATCAATTCGTTCTCTATACCCTAATCTATTCTCGCAATAGAATTTTAGTCGAGTAACGGTAAATCTTGCTCTTTGATATATGTTCATTTGTTTCTGTTTACGGTCATTTATGCTTTACCTTATGTGAATATATCTTAGCTATGACTAAGCATATCTATGTAGGAAATATCAGTAGTCACTCTAAGTATCTGTAAGTCTCTATTGACTTTTCGTACGGTAAGATATTTTATTAAGATGCGTTATAGGAGGACCATTAGGACACCTATATAAGGTAATTGACAAGTATAGTTATGACCTTAGTTATGAATTTCAGATACACATGTGTGTTTAGGTGATTCTGGTTATATAAGTTAATAACTCTGCTATGAAAGTTCCGTTTCCGTTACTTATGCGATATGTCATATTCTTAATTTCGAGGACGAAATTTCTTTTAAGGGGGTAATAGTTGTAATAACCCAAAATTTAAAAATCATTATTCTAGAAATAAAAGAATAATAATAATATATATTTATATTATGATCCATCTTTTTGTATATCAACTAAAACTATTATTATTATTTATATAAATTAACCAATAGGAAACCCTAATTAAGACACCCAAGTGATTCTGCACAAACCCTAAAATTTTCAGAATTTTCAGAATCAGGATCAGGGCCCCTAAAACTCAGGGGGGGTATTCCCCACTTGACAATTATCCTAATAACTTGCGGCCTAAGTTGAAACTTTAAAATCTGTCGACTCAGCTTGGCTAGTCCCACACGTGGCCACCATATACGAAATTCATGACCCTTACGGACCTTAAGCATTATTTGTTACGGTCCGTAAGCAAGGGCAAAATTTGACTATAAATAGAGGACATTGACACTTGAATCTGGGCACAAAATCGACGAAGAAACTCAAAATACACGCTGAGATTTCGTCTGAATACTCTCAAAACACACACAAAACACTAATTAAGTATAGCAGGGTGTTGCAGAACAGGGTAATAACTCGATCGCTATTACGATTCATTGTCCGATAGATCAATATATCCAATGGATGTTTAAGTGCTGCCCACATTAGGGTTATACTTTGTCGTTCGTCGTTAATTCGATGGATGTTTAAGTATCGTACTTTGTCGTTCGTCGTTAATTCGATGGATGTTTAAGTATCGCACTTTGTCGTTCGTTGTGAGAATTTGATCTCGTGAGTTATCGTAAAAGCTGTATTAAGTTACGAACCTAGTTGTGTGCATGTTATTTAAATTAGGTTAAAAGACTAATCAGTAGTCTAAACTCTGCCCGTATAAATCTGAAATATTATCACAAGGTAGCATAACTTTGGAATTATTAAGGTACGGATCCTACCCCACTCCTTATTGCTTCATATTTAAATTGTTATAAACCCATTAAATTCAGATATCTTTTAAAACTCCTCACGTCTTTGATTATCGATTCATTTGACAGTCCGTTGAATTCCTATTATAAACTTTGGATTTAGCTTTCATGTCATGCGATAGTATTCTATTAGTTGTACTCATTATCGCATGTTCCAATATATGTTTCGTTTTGTTATAAAAATAAGTTTTATAAGTTATGTGAATAAGACCATTTGTACTCTGATACCCTGAGTATCGCTTCTCGTGGAGTGTCCCACGAGCATGTTGTTGTGGCATCGACATCATGTGCTCCATCCGTGACGGAGAGATCAGTTCACGGCGTCTCTTAAGTACAAGTGTGGTACATAAGGCTATTAGGAGGCGTATGGATCGATCCTAGGATTTAAGTATAAGGAGGTGGATAACGGGTATGCCAACTCGCCATCTCATGTGATAATTATGCCGGAGTAGCTACCTGTGTATTGTCACGTTTTAAGTTTGCTCATGGGTACATCCGTAAGATATGATTATGAAAATTCATTATTTGCATCAAGTTTCATCCGAATAAAGCGTTATTTGTTATTTGAGCCTAATATTCCGTACTGAGCATTCGGCTCATTCCGTAAATTTTTGTATATACAGGTATGCATGTTACTTTGGGCGGGGAAAAGAGAGAAGAATAAAGCCTAAAAATAAATCCGAAGATGTTAGAAATCAAGTCGATGTGTCCGTTTGTATATTAAATTTAAGTTCAGTTGTTGTATCCTTGTCAAATAAATAAATGGAATTATGACTTTTGTTTATGATATCACTGTTATTGTGACACGTCAGCCCTTCCGGGTTGGGGTGTTACAGTATGACTCGACTTGGATCATAACGTACTAGCCACATCAATTTAATGTGTGTCTTGGGCATACAGAGTCCTACAGAATGCATGTCAAAATTTCCGTAACAAGCGTGAATAAATAAGGAGATAAAGGATCGCCCTGTCTTAGGCCACGTTTCCCCTTGAAGTAACCATGAACATCCCCTTTAACACAAACCGAATAGGTAGGAGTGGAGACACATGTCATAATCCACTCTACCATTTTTGAATGAAAACCGAAACCCATGAGCACATGCTTGAGAAATTTCCAGTCAACTGTATCATACGCTTTCTGGATATCAACTTTAAACGCACATCTCGGAGGACCATTATTCCTGTGATAATTATGCATCAATTCTTGCGTAAGCAAGATATTATCAGAGATTTTCCTTCCTGGCACGAATGCGGACTGGTTAATGCTAACAATCTGATTCAAGTAATTCTTAATACGGTCCGCAATAATTTTACTAATGCACTTGTAAATAACATTACAACATGCAATAGGATGGTAATCCATGACAGTAGACGGAGTAGGTTTCTTCGGAATAAGAACAATTAACGTGCTATTAAGTTCCTTAAGAAGCTTGCCAGAGCTGAAGAAATCCATGATTGCACTCGCCACATCCTGGCCAATAATCGGCCATGCATGTTTGTAAAATGCCGCCGTGTATCCATCAGGGCCTGGAGCTTTGTCATTACCGATGGAAAACATAGCCAACTTGACCTCTTCGCTAGTAACCGGACGGACCATATGATTAGCGTCTTCATTACTCAACCGTTTAGCAAAAAGATCATGAGTAGGATGTAAATTAATGTCATCTTCCAGACCAATAAAATTCTCATAATGATGGACTAGAGCCTTAGAAACGTCTTCTCCCTGAAATAAAACTCCTTGAGAGTTCGAAATAACCTCAATGCGAGTCGCGTGATTCCTGCTTTTCAGCGAAGCATGAAAATACTTTGTATTAGCGTCACCAGCCCGCAACCAATCCACCTTCGATTTTTGTCTTAGAAACCTTTCCTCATCTAAACAAGCATCCTGGAAATCGGCTATAAGTTTAGCTTCTTGAGTGCGAAGGCCCGCATTCATCGGGTTGCTATCAATGTCAAGTTGGATCGCATCCAATTCCCGGCGAATGTTCTCAACTTTCTTGTGCAAATTCCCTTGTTGAAACAATAAACCCCGAAGAGGAGACTTTAACAACCTGAGTTTTTTCACCACTCGAAACTGTAGGACCCCATCAATTTGAGTATCCCACACACGCTTTACAATCTCCATAAAACCCGGCTTAAAAACCAAGAAATTAGCAAATTTAAACGATCTAGGTTTCGATTTTACCGGGGTGGGGATATTAAGCATACACGGACAGTGATCTGAAAGTCTATACGGATGAAATACAGCAACCGAGTTTGGAAATTCAGAAACAAAAGGAATATTACCCATGATTCTATCAATTTTCTTTAGCACACCAACACCATTTTTTGGCTTTTGATTCCACGTAAAGTGACATCCGGACCGATTAATATCGAACACCTCAATATCTTAAACACATTCTTGAAACTCTCTCATGCCAATCGAGAAAGAGGAAGTTCCCATAGAGTGATCTTCTAATCTGAGAGCCGAATTAAAATCACCCATGATTACCCAAGGCTTATCACTTACAAGAGCTTTATGTAAGGATAATTCATACCATAAATCTCTTCGATTGATATAGTAATTCGCTGCATAGACAACCGAACAAAATAAAACCTTTCTATCAAGTTTAAAGATAATCTGAAGATGCATAACTTGAGAGGTTTGGGCCAGCACAATAACATCAATAACATCCAAATTCCACCCATCAATAATTCTCGTACCTTTATCACAACAAATTCCATTCGAAATCCAAGACCAACGACAAAAAACAGAGTTACAAACTTTCGCAAGATTACCAACATCAACATGAGACTCTAAGATAGCACAAAAAGAAAGATTACTATCCTTTAGAATTTGGCGAACCTCCTTTTGTTTAAGCGGGCGATTCAACCCCCTTATATTCCATGCTGCGAGACTAACCATTGGACACCCTGGTTGAAGGAGTGCTTGCTCCTTTAGAAGATTTAAGAGTCCCTTCCGTGATAAAATTATCCATTTCATTGTAAACTTCAACCACCTCTTCATCATCAGAATCCTCTCGACCACCACTATCCCCATTACTGCTTTGTCCTTTCTCCCTATGAGTCTCATTGAAAACCTCAAAAGGGTTTCTCGAAAGGAAATTAGATGAAGTCGGCTTCACTTTTGAATCATCCTTACGTTTTGTAATAACTGGTCTATACTCAAACTTAGGTTTTTGTTTGCTCACCTGAACACCTCCTTTTCTAGCAATTTTCTTGCTTTGGACTCCCATATAACCGTCCTCGTCAACTTTAGGAATTTCTTTTCCTTTACGGCTTCCCTGGTTACCTAGCATACGATCATGTTTGACATTATCAACTAGTTTTCTCGGCATCTTTGGACACGTATCATTTGCATGCCCAAAGACACAACACGACGAACATCTAAGTGGACTATATTCATATTCTACATACATGGTTTCCTTGACGAAACCATCACCTTCCAGCTCAGGAATCGCCAATGTTATCTCCTCTTTAAACTCCTTATCCGCTGATATCTCAATAAGGGCTCTTGCATAGCTACTTCGCCCCCATGAATCCATACACATTGACGACGTGTAAGAGTCCAGAAGTTTAGGTTCCCCAATGGCCGTAGCAATCATACTAAGACCATCCTCCGTATAAGCCACAATCGGGACCTCATGTATTTTCACCCATACTTGAACTTTCGTAACCTCCTGCTTCTCAAGTTTAATAGTAGGCGACCATTCATGAAGAAACAAAGGTTGAGATCGAATAATCCAAGGACCTAAAGATAGAGCATCACGCATACCTTTCTGATCCGAAAACTTAAAAAAGAAAAATCCGTTAGCATTCATCATGGACTTCTGTAATCCGAATCTTTTCCAGTTATTCCTGACGTAATATTCGACCACAGGATATGCTACTCGGTCACCCAAAAAATACCCATATAATGTATTCGACAACTTCTCTTGGACCACACGAATAGACTCCTTTGGTAGCACAACATCACATCCTTCATGTTGAGTTTTACTCGCAAGAGATCGGAAATTAACCTTCTTTTCCTGCTTTAGAACCGAATCAGCATACGATAACGGCTTCAAAATATCACCCAGTTTCAGCTCTGAATTACCCATATCCGGTTCTGTCGTCTGAATGTTGATCGGATCACTAACTTGTTCGCAAACCGGAAAACCACCAGCATTCTGCTCCGTATGTTTATGACTACTCTCCTGCATACTCCCACCATCATGTGAGATTTTGTTCAAATTCTCCATGTCCGGTGAAGATTCCTTGGCAGCATCGGCCACAGGAACCGGAACAAAGACCTTTTCAAGCTCATCAATTACATTGATCGGTCTTGGTTTAGCATTCGACTTGAAAATTCCCCTACGTGCAGGTTTCAGATTGCCATCATTCAAACCATGACTACCGCCGCCCTTAGAAAACAATGGAGGCTTTCCACGGTCAGGCTGAAGATCAGATTTCTTATGAACATCCATCCTGGAGAAAACTCCTCTCCAGGATATAAATCAGTCAAAATTATTACGAACCGTATTAAAGAGGGCTTGTGTGACATTGTGAATATAAATCAGTCAGCGTTTGTACCGGGTAGAAGAATTACAGATAATATTCTGCTAACTCAGGAGATTATGCATAACTATCATCGAAATCAGGGGCCTCCGAAATGTGCTTTTAAGGTTGATATTCAAAAGGCTTATGACACGGTTGACTGGAAATTTCTTGAAAGAACTCTAATGGGATTTCGATTCCATTGGAAAATGGTGAAATGGATTATGGCATGCGTTACCTCTACATCGTTTTCTATTGCAATTAATGGGAATCTGTATGGGTACTTTAAAGGGAAACATGGGTTAAGACAAGGTGATCCAATGTCTCCGTACTTGTTCACGTTAGTTATGGAAGTGTTGACTCTGATCTTGCAAAAGCAGGTGTCCTTGTCAAATGATTTCAGCTTTCATCATAAGTGTGAGAAACAAAGAATTATAAATTTGTGCTTTGCAGATGACTTGTTTCTATTTTCTCGTGGGGATCACAAATCAGCTAAAGTCATCATTGATTCTATTAATGATTTCAAAAGCATGTCTGGTTTGGTCCCGAGTATTAATAAGAGTACAGTGTTCTTTGGAAATGTGCCAAATGCAGTTAAGGTCCGTATTAGAGATATTATTTCATTTGATGAAGGGGTATTGCCTGTTCGTTATTTGGGTGTCCCTCTAATCACTTCGCGTTTGAGTAGTAATGACTGTAAAAAGTTGGTGGAAACCTTGGAGTCTAGGATCACGAATTGGAAGACGAAATCGCTATCATTTGCGGGAAGGCTACAACTTGTTCAATCAGTTATGTCTTCTATGCATATTTTCTGGGCTTCGGTCTTCATATTACCAAAACAGGTTATTTATGATCTTGAGGGAAAGATGAGGAGATTTCTTTGGGCTCAAGGGAACAATATTCAGGGGAAAGCGAAGGTTAAATGGAGTCATGTATGTCTGCCGAAGCAGGAGGGTGGTTTGGGTGTTCGTAGGGTGCAGGATATGAATATTTCGCTGATGATAGCTCATGTTTGGAGTCTCTTATCTTTGAGAGAGTCTTTGTGGGTAAAATGGATGCACTCGTATCGTTTACGGAATAGGAGTTTTCGGGATGTTCCTTTACGTAATAATACATCTTGGACATGGAGGAAATTATTAGGTATGCGGTCGCTTATTCAACAACACATATGGACCAAGATAGGTGATGGAACTAGAACATCAGCTTGGTTTGATAGATGGGATGACGTATGCCCGTTAAACTCGTTTATAACTCCGCGGTTTATTGCTAATGCTGGATTTTCTCTAACTTCGACAGTGGCGGAGGTGTGGGATCAAGGGGGGTGGAGATGGCCGACTGATTGGGTTCAGCGGTTTCCGGCTCTTTATAACATGAAAAGTATTGTTTTAAACTTGTCTACCCAGGATCGTTTGATGTGTAAAACTAGGTCAGGTAAACTGGCTGATTATTGTGTTTCAATGGTGTGGGAAGATATTCGAATACATCAAAACGAGGTGCCATGGGTTAACATGGTGTGGTTCAAGTAGTCGATTCCAAGGCACTCGTTCTTCATGTGGCTTCTTGTGAATAAGAAACTTAAAACGCAGGATGTTATGAGTAAATGGTGTTCCACGGGTAACACTAATTTTAACTTATTGTGTTGCTCGCTTTGTGTTTTAGGTCCGGACTCTCATGAGCATTTGTTCTTTGAGTGCGGATACGCTTCTCGAGTATGGAATGGTGTTAAAGTTAAAGCGGGTATGGGCCATATTCAACCTACTTGGGATGCAATCTTTGCTTACTTGGATCAGGTGGCGACATCTACGAAGGCGCAACATATTATTGCAAAACTTATTGTTGGGGCTTCGGCTTACTTTGTGTGGCAGGAACGAAATAGAAGACTCTTTTCTAATAAAAAGAGAAGCTCGGATCAGCTTATAGAGGTGGTGTTGTCTACCGTTCGGTTAAAACTTCATACCATGAGGTTTAAAATAACGACTCAGATTGAAGGGATTTTGCGGGATTGGAGTTTGTCGCGTGGTCTGGTGGTTGCTGATGATGATCTCGGCTAATTTTATAAGTTGTTTGAGTTTAGTGACCGAGTGTCTTAGTATGAACTAGTTTCTTTGTTTTTTGCGATGTCGCTTGTAAACTCTAGGATGGCATGTCATGCTAGAGAATTGGGGATTATTATTTTCCTCACTTGTTTTATTTGGTTGATGATATAAAATTTTACCGGGGTAACCCTTTACCCAAAAAAAAAATACTACGTAACGCAGAAAACCATGCACCACAAGAAAGCCAGAAAATCCGAAAATAGCAAAACACAGAAAACAGAAAAAACCCTAATATAGCAAACCCTAATCCATAGTTCTTACAAAGTTGAATAGCGAAGTTGGTAAATCTATGAATCGACTAACCAACAACTCTATGCAGTTTGATCAAACTCAAGATAAGGGCGGCGACTAAGAATCAATAAGAAACCCTACTTCCAAATGGACACAAATGCTAACTAGTTCGTTACACAGATTTAGCAAGCCAAACCAATGATCACAGACTGTTATACATTTGGTTACGAAAAGAAGAAAGGATCAGCAAGAGGAGAAATTCGCCATGCTAGGAGAGAGCATTAGGGTTTCGTGTGAATAAAATGCTCATGAAGTTGAGGCGCTAGATATGCCAAGGCGACATATGAAGCAGAATTTGAAGGTTAAGTTAATGTATGAGAAAAATATTTTTGAAAACTATGCATGGGGTTCTTTTAAAAATGTGTTTAATGTTCTTGAAATCTTACATAATACTTTTGAAATCATAAAGTAGGTGTATTAGATAAGTATATTTATAAAATATTAAAATCATGCGAGATGAATTTTGAAATTATGTATAAGGTTTTTGAAAACATGAATGATGCTTCTGAAATCATGCACTTGATAAATTAAGTAACTATACTATGTTAAAAATGTTTTCAAACTATATGGAAGGTTTTGAAATCATAAAGGTTGTTTTGAAAACTTATGCTATGCATGTTTCTATGAAAATCAGAATGTAATGGGTATGAGATTGAGGAATACCCTTAGTTATCAAACCAAGGATTTAAAGGCACATATGTGCAAAAAGCAGGATTACTCATAATGTTACTTTATTTCTTGTACTTTGTTTCTTAGAATGAAACGAGTACTTTAGAATTTTCAAGGTTACCATGAGCAGACACAAGGATGGGAGAATCACAAGAGTAGTTTGTTTAAAGAACATGGTTCTTTGATGTAGGTATCATAGGGAAATGCCATACACATATGTAACTACACTTGTATATCAGAATTGTGAACAACGATTTATTTATAAACAAAACTGATTGTTTCAGAGTTCAACAAAAGAAACAAAAGTATCAGATACAAACTATTCAAAGTAGCAACATCTTATAATCAGCCAAATGCTCATCCGTGGGTCAGATTTGCATTAGCAAGCTTTGGGCATTTATTCATGAAATGACCCATCTCACCACAGTTGTAGCATGATCCAGGTGGAAAGCGAGCTTGAGCAGGGTTGGCTTGGAGTTGAGTAGCAGCAAGATTTGCAACAGCTTTGTTTTGGATAGCAAAGCGGCACACGTCAACCAAATGTCCCCATCGTCCACAATGGGTACATTTGAAACATGGTGTTTGATCTGGATGGTGACAGTTGCATTGATTGCATAAGGGAGCAGTTCCCTTGTACCGCTTCTTGGTTGGTGGTGCTGCCACCTGGCTAGGTTCTGCTTGATTTGGTGCAACGACTGGAGGATTCTTTGAAGTTTTACGCTTCCTTGACCTTTTCGAAGGCTTGGCTTCTGCTTCTTTCGATGCTTCTTGAGTGGCTCTGTTATTGAGACGAGACATGGCGATACCTAAATCCACAGACTTCAGGATTACTTCGCCTATTTGCTGAGCAAATTTGGCAGTTTGCTCGGACATTTGAGGGTTGCTGTGATGAAGAGACATTCTGGAGGAAGTGAAAGACATACGAGGAAACAAGTGAAATGTCATCGGATAATCAAAACAGAATGGCAATGCATAAAAATTGCGATAATTTGTTTATTAACTAAGGAAAACAAATGAGACGGTGACTAATCAAAGTAAACGGGTCATATTAATGTATCACTGAAGACATGCTTCCCTAAAAGTGAACACTCACCCCAAGAGTTCCCAGGTAAGAGTGACTGGTCCGATACTGATTTGTACGAACACTCTAGCCTTAGACAGAAAACTCAGAGTACAGGCATTCACCCTTCCAGTTTGCACGTGTTCACATTATAAGACCCAAACTTTGACGAGATTTTGAAAACTTAGAGGGTTCAAAACCTTATAATAAATCATCCTAGAACAGATGATTGGTTTTCAAAGCAGATTCGAAATTTGTGTTCTTGTTGTGGTTGTCGCCTAAAGATAGGTGACGGTATTGTTTTATGACTAAACGCAAGTAAACTCGCGTTAGGGTCCTAGGAAGGTTGTAGACTAGGTCAAAGCATTACTAATAACCTAATTCCCTATAACCATGAGCTCTGATACCAACTCTTCTGTCACACCCCGACCACGTAAAACAACAAATCGTGGCGGAATCTTCGGGGAGTGTTGTAACAGAATCATTGTTTCGTAACACATGGAAATTTAAATGTTGTTTTATTAATTAAAAGAAATTACAATGTCTTAACAACAAAGAAGTATAACATAATTAACTAGTCTTGCATCTTTTAATGTCACTAAGGCCCGAGTCTGCCTATGTGTAACTTGATCAATCCTATGCATCATTTCCTGAAACACATGTGAAAATAGGTACGTCAGCATAAAAATTCCTGTGAGATACATAGGTTTTGTTATAATAGGATTCATGACTTATAAGTTTAGAAAAAGTTGTTTAACAAAAGTCAGTCATGATCCTTGTAAATTGTTTTTGTTTTATAAATCATATAAAAATCGATAAGGAAACAGATGATATAAAAGAAATATGTATTGGTTAATTAAATAACCAAGTAAAAATGAATTTGTATAAAATGTGTTATTTGTAAAACAATGTTTTGTAAAGATATGTTAATTGTGTAAAATGTAATATGTCAAAATTGAAATGGTTTAAATAACGCTACGATATGTAATATCATAAAAGCACTTATATATAAGAAGTACCAGCGGCGTATCCACCATGCTTTTATCATATTTCACACGTCTCATTACTTAAATCACTTACCCAAACAAACCACCAATGTAAAAATGTTCATGTATAACTAAATGTAATGTTTAAACAAATGTTGAAATGTTATTGAGTAAACAAATGTAATGTAGAGTGAATAAAAAGCCTTTATTGATTAAAAGCATTTACTCGACCCTAGAAGAAATATACAAAACAATGCATTTGATAAATTATAATCAAAATGATGATGGCGGATGAAGATTTTGTTTGTTAGTTTTGTCTTGTCTACTAGTTAGTCATTTTCATGATTGTAGTAGGCTAGGTTGATGTGGTTTATTGGTTGTTTGACATTTTTGCTTACATATATGGGGCCTGTCCTGTATATGAACTAGTGGGGAACTCATCCTCACTACTTGTACTTATTTGGCGGTTGTCTATAATAGAATCACCGGGGTAACCCTTTACCCAAAAAATAAATTATAATCAAAATTTATGTTTTGTAAAATAATGCATGCTTTACTGATACAAACATCTATGCGGTATTGTGAAAATGCATACATTCAAGCCTTGAGACTGTGGTGATAAACCCTTAAACGAATTAAAGATTTATCCGAGTTATGTTTATCGAATTCGGTCATTCCTTCCATCCAAACATACCTAGGATGTCAGGAACGGGAGTTGTCAATTCCTATGGTACCACTACCTACTAACGAACGGCGTAGCTAATGTTAATGAATGTATTTTTGAGCCATTTAAACAAACCAAATGTCATACCAAAATGTAAGCATGTTTTATGAAAATAATGTACTAAGTATGCAACAAATGGACATATGTAGCATGAAATGAAATGTAAAATAATGTACTAAGTATGCACTAAATGGACATACATAGCATAAAATGAAATGTAAAACAATGTACTCAGTATTCACTAAATGGACATACATAGCATGAAATGTAATGTAAAACGATGTACTAAGTATGCACTAAATGGACATACATAGCAAAAAAATGAAATGTAAAACAATGTACTAAGTATGCACTAAATGGACATACATAGCATGAAATGTAATGTAAAACGATGTACTAAGTATGCACTAAATGGACATACATAGCAAAAAAATGAAATGTAAAACAATGTACTAAGTATGCACTATTATGGACATACATAATAGAAAAGAATTCGTAGATTTTTGTGGAATGCGGGATCGGAGGGTAGAATCCGTGCTAAAGTTGCCTGGAAAGATGTGTGTTTGCCTAAAGAAGAAGGTGGGTTGGGCATTCGAAGCATATCTGATGTGAATAAATCGCTTATGGCAAAGCATGTTTGGAGTATTATAAATAAACAGGAATCTATCTAGGTGAAATGGATTCACGAGTACAAACTTAAAGGGAGAAGTTTTTGGGAGGTTCCTTGTCGGGGTAGCATGAGTTGGGGATGGAGGAAAATATTGTCTATTCGGTGTATTATGAGACCTTTCATATGGTCTTTGCTCAAAAGTGGTATGCAAACAAATGTTTGGAGTGATAACTGGTGCCATATAAGTCCGCTTAGCTCCTTTATTACTCCTCGTGCTATAGCAAATGCAGGGTTCAATTTAAAGTCGTCGGTTGCGGATGTTATTGACGCGAATGGGAATTAGAGATGGCCTCAAGCTTGGTTAGATTTGTTTCCGGTCCAAATAACTATTCAAACGCCTCAGCTGGTTGAAAATGCTCCTGATCGTTTGGTTTGGAAAGCTTTGGATGGGAACGTTAGTGATTTTGAATCGGCCCAAGTATGGAACACGATTCGGAATAGGGATAATTATGCGACATGGGCTCACATGGTTTGGTTTTCTCAATGTGTGCATCGACACTCTTTTCATATGTGGCTGGTGATTAGGAACAAACTGAAGACTCAGGATCGGTTAGCGGTTTGGGAAGCTGGAAGTGCAACAAATATTAATCTTATGTGTTGCCCGTTGTGCAAAAATGATCGAGATAGCCGAGATCACTTGTTTTTTCAATGTGCATTTGCAGATCAAGTTTGGACAAATGTGAAGAGTATGGTGAACTTGGAAAGCGTAGATAATACATGGCAGTCATTAATGGTTTGGATTGATCAATACTCTAAGTCGAAGAAAGTTGATGACATTGTGTGTAAATTGGTGGTTGTTGCGACTACTTATTATATTTGGCAAAAGCGGAATAGTCGGCTTTTTAGCTCTAGTCATTTGACTGAGTCACAAGTTGCGGAGAAGATCAAAAGTTCGGTTCGATTAAGACTTATGGGCTTTAAGTTTCGAGTGGATTCGGCTAGGAGGAAGATTTTTAGTATCTGGAAGATTAATGATAGCAAGGATGATCAACCTGATCCGGGCTAGAAGTTTATTGTATTAGATTAGATTTTCGGCCTGGTTTGTTTTTTGGCCGTGGTTGTGTGTCGCTTGATACTTTTGTTTGGTTGTTTTCTTGGTTTGTTTGTTTGTTGTCCTAGGCTTGGTATGCCAAGCCTAGTTGGTGTGTCGCTTTGACACATCCTTGTTCTTATTGGTTCATTTATAAAATTCATCGGGGTAACCCTTTACCCAAAAAACGATATACTAAGTATGCACTAAATGGACATACATAGCAAAAACATAATGAAATCATGTACTAATAGTGTACTAAAGAACATAGCAAGTATATGATATGAAAACATGGAAAGCATGAAAGTAACAAGTAGGCACATGTGTTTCACCCCAAAATGTTTGAAAACAGTAAAAGAGGGTCTATGTACTCACTTGAGGGTGCTTAGAAGTCTCGAACAACAACCAAGCAGAGCTAGAGGGATCACGGAAATCAAACGGCACCTAATATAGATAACTATGTAAATAAACGGACCTAAATCGGAGGATCGGATAAAATGAGGTTTCGTAAACCAAATGAGTGTAGGGACTCATGTAATATGGTTTAACAAAGCCTACATTCTAAAACGAAACCTAACCTAAGTGCTTACGACCCATTACGACTCGTTAAGGTAGCTTACGCCACTTTAACGCGTCGTTCGCGTAAAACGCGTTCGGAACGCCTAACTAGTCCTATGACAAGTATCATATGCCTTAATATGTCTAATAATGTTACCTAATCAGTTTATATGTCAAAATTTAGGTTACATATGCTTAAAATGAATTTATGCGTAAAAAGGGCATTTTGGTCATTTACCTAAGGCATATAAACTACCTATCATACAACTACTTAAACGAAGTGACCATAAGGTATAACCTCGAAAGTTATTCCCTATGCAGCTATGGTCACCTAATGTGTTTGGTCGGATCCGAATGATCGACCAAACGGGTCGGATTCGAAAGTCTAAGCGGTTGATAAGACTGCTTGACTTACGACTCTATACAAGCACTATACTAAAGTGATGAGCTAAACATGTTTAGTTAAGTTAGAAAACAGGTTTTGATATCAAAACAAAGGGTTTTGATACCCAAGAGTAGTTTGGTTACAAAATACGCATGAATACGCATTTTGGCCGAAACTGTCACACCCTGGCTTTGCGGAAGCGTGGTTATTTTGGTGTGACTTCTTAATACCATAGCTTAACCATAACAAAGGTATATGAAATAAAACCATGCAAGATCATCCATAGATTTAAGTTTTAAAAACTGAAGTAACATAACATTGTCTTAGGGACTTACAACCTCATAACATAAAACATTGTTTTGAAAGACATAAGCATCAACATGAATAAAACGCAGTTTAAGATTTGTGACTCGTCCAGGAAAGAGTCACATTTCCTAAACCCGGATGACCTCGGAACCCATATGCAGCGGGAAAACATAACATACCGCGCCAGATCTTTAATTCCCTGAAATACATGTAAGTTGAAAAATCAACAATAATGTTGAGCGAGTTCATGTGTAAGAGAGTAAATAAACCTTGTATGTATAAAAATCCTGGTATGTAGCAAATAAGGAAAAAGAGATCACCAATGGTTTGCAAGGCCATCGATATGTGTGAAGTGCAAGTAGGAAGACTCAAACCTAGCAGATTTCGCGATGGGTTCAAAGTCACCCCAAGGTCCGTTCTGGTTGGGCCTAGGGTTGGGCTCGCTACACCCAGATAGATCTACCGCTTACGTCCCTCGGTCCTACAATGAGGATTAATGGCCTCCAGTTTCTGCCTACCCACTCACATGATCTAAGTAGTAAACCTCCTTACGCTAACCATACCATGTATAAAGTACTTGTAATCAAAGTAACATGTATTTCACCCCCGCAGTTTAGAAAACTGAAAACAGTTAAGAGAAAAGGGGGACATGAACTCACAGTGGTGCGTCTCTACCAGGTATACCTCCAAATCAAGCAGCTGTATGACGACCTACACGTACTAACTCTATTAGACGGACGGCCGTGCCTTAGCTTTAAGGTTTAAGTTTTTGGGAAATAGTTAGACAACTATTTAGTGTTTATATTCGGTATACTTAGTAGTCATTTTCCTTCCCAAGGATGGGGGATTTAATACATGTGTGTATAATTTCGAAATATGTTATTAAGTCTCACTTAAAATATATTTTATTTCCAACTTCAAAATATAAATATTCTTCTCAAAAATATTATACTTTAATACATGTGATTTTCCCAAAATAATACTTAGTAATATTATTTTTACCCAAAAAAAATAATATTTACGTAGTTCACAAAATAATCATAAACACTTATACAAGTGATGTTGTGAAAAATATATACTAAATATATATATGTATCACGTTTTATTTTGTGAAATCCCACCTCCGATATTTTGTAAATAAAGTCGTGGCGAAATTCATAGTTTGAAAACAAGTCGACAAGTATCTCTAACACCTATAGTGAAATACTTCTAAGTGTTAGGTTTTTAGAAAAATTTCGCCAGAGTTTCCTCTGTAACTGGAGGTGGCCACGCTACGCTTTCAAGCGTATCATTTTCTTTTATAAATCAAACCAACAATTTTCTCAATCATCAATAAGCATTATTCAAACCAGTATCAAATAAAACGGATGCATAGCGTTGGTTTACAGGGAACGTACCAGTAACGACATTGGGGTCCTGGCGCGCTTCCCTCGCTTCGATTTGGAACACTCTTCCACGGGCTTGGTTTAACTCTGGGCAGTTCCTCTTAAAGTGCCCGATATCACCCCAGTTAAAGCATCCAAGTCTTTGCCCGTTTCCACCTCCATTTCCAGCTTGGTTGTTGTTTTGGTTCGCATTACCTGCTTGATTCGCAATGTTGCCTCGATTCCCGTTTCCTCCATTGTTCCCCTGTGGGCGATTCCCAATACCACCACGATTAATATTTCTATTCCCAAATCCTCCTTGGCCTCCCCGGCCAGCACTAGCCCAACAAGAATCCTTCAAGTGACCAGTCTTTCCACAAGCTTCATATACTTTTGGCCCGCATCGGCCAGAATGGTGACGCTGGCAGGTGTTGCACTTGGGCTGGGTGCCCATATATCCTTTTCCTTTCTTTCCACTACCAGCTGTAACCTGAGCTGGTGTGCTTGGTTCTCCTTTCTTAACAACCACACTGGCGCCCTGCTTGAAGTTCGAGAACTTCCGTTTGTTACCTCCTGATGACTCGACGTGAGTCTCTGCCTTCTTCGTTTTGATCTCATCAAACTTGTTCAGGCGAATAGCCTCCTCAGTGAGAGCTACGCTCAAATCGATTGCCTCAGTAATGGTCGCAGGCTTGGATGAGGTCACCATGCTTATGATTTGAGGAGCTAATCCCCAAATGAAACGTTCAATCCGCTTGAACTCCGGAGTGACCATGTAGGGTACCACATGCGATAAGTCATGGAACCTTTGAACGTATTCTACGATCTTTGGACCGTCCATTTTCAAATGCCAGAACTCGGTTTCCAATCTTTGGATTTCCGCGCGAGAGCAGTACTTCCTGCGCATAAGTTCCTTCAGTTCGGTCCAGGTTAGTGCGTAGGCAGCAGCTTCACCAAGTGTCTGTACTTGCAGATTCCACCAAGAGAGGGCTCCATCCAAGAATAGCCCTGAGATATAGGTGACTTGCTGGTCTGGTACGCATTTGCTCATGCGAAGAACAGATTCGGTTTTCTCGGCCCAACGAACAAAGGCGACAGCACCTCCTGTGCCATCAAAGTTGACCGGTTTGCAGTCTAGAAACTGCTTGTAGGTGCACCCATGAGGTGGATTATTGTTGCCATTGTTGTTTGAGCTGCTTCCGCTGGGTCCTCCTTGCGAAGCGGCGTATTGTGCGATGGCAGCAGCGATGACTTGTTGGAGTTCTGCCTCATTGGTAGGCATGCGTGTCTCACGTCTCGGCGGCATCTTCTAAAAGATGGGTTTACGTCGGTCAGGCCATAGTAAAGATCCCATGTTATAATACGTAAGTCAGGTCATAATGTAGCGTACGTATATAATGATAGTAATAGTACATAACATCTCATGTTATAATTATATCAATCACACAACATCCCATGTCATAGAATACAAATAACCAAATCAAGCATCAAATATGATGAGAATACTGCGATTGCCATATAATGAGACCACATAGTAAGCGTATAAGTACATCACAGTGTCATACAACATCAGTCGACTAAGGGCTACATCACCCTAGTCCAAAAACTATATCAAATCAGTGTCAATACATCAAATACATGTCAACAAAAGTCAGAATCATAATGTAGTCTCCAAAAATGCTGTGCAGTCAAAAGCATTCGCCGTCTTCTCACCAATGTCTACCTATACGGTACTGAAGAGCTCTACACGGATGGCGGTGGAGGAGGGGGAAAGTGAGTGTAAAACAAGCGACGCAAATGGAGCCAGTCCTCCTCCATGGCTCTCTGGGTACGCAACCAAGAAGCAACCTGCTGCTCAAGTGCCAAAAGGCGTGCAACATGGTCTGGTGGTAAAGGTCGAGAGGGCTGCAATGGAGAGTGGGTCTGACCCTGGCACTGACACGGCGGCGGCCGGGCTCTCTCAAGCTCCTGGATGCGCTGCGTGTGTGCCTCGTGCTGGGCGACAAAAGACATCAAAACGTCCTCAATAGTATACCCCATATGGAAAGAATGGTAGGGGTCAGTCGGTGGCATAGCAGAAGGTGATGTCCAAAGGAACGGCTCACTGGTGGGATCAAAAGGTGCCACTTGAAATGGAGAAACAGGGGGAAAAGTAGCAGACGGTGGTATAGCAGGGATAGATACCGGTACATGTCCAAAAGGGTGAGCTGAAGAACCTTCTCCAGGTCGTGCTGGAGGTGTAAACCGAGGAAATGAAAAGGAGGTATCAACGTGACGGGTATCAGTGATCTGAGGGGGAATAGGTGGAACCTCATCATCCGCAGGAATCCACCCACACTGGGCGTGCTCATCTCGTGGGTCAATCTGTGCCTCAAAAAGTGTACGATCAAACTGAACTGGCATAGGATCATGGTGAGGTGCAACAAGAGGGTCAACTGGTGCATCAGCAATAAGTGGGGGATCAACATGATCAGCAACAATGACATGATCGCCCTCCAATAATGGGGCATCTACGGGGTGATCATCAATAGGTGGGTCAGCAATGACAGGCTCAATAATAGGTGCGTCAGCATGAACTGGGTCATGCTCAAGCACTGGGTCAGGAGCAGGGTCCAGTGGCTGTTCGGGCTCATCAAAGGCCATCTCAAAATCAAACTCAGGGTCGATGGGATCAACTGGGTCAACTGGGTCGTCTGGATCCTCCATAGGCTGATCCATGGGTATAAACTCTATATCCTGATCTGGGTTGAATCCTGGGGGAAAGTCAGGATCGGAATCCTCCACATCCTCGTGGTCGAAAGTAAAACTAGGAATAGGGGCAACAGAGGATGCCTGGTCGGGATCTGATCCATGTGAGAAGTGCTGCGCACTCTGGGTGTGTGAAGGTGCGGAGGCCACAAACTCGAAAGAGTCTGGGACCGGAGAGTGAGCAGGTGACTCCCCGGTGGGAGCATCTGCGATCATCAAGAGATCTCCAGCAGCAAGAAGGGCCTCGCCCTGAACCTCATCCTCTAAGGGCTCGTCATCAAACAGATCAACGTCGCCATCATCGTCGGCGTCGAGAAGCAAATCGTAAGCAGGATATGAAGCAAGCGGTATGGGAGCAGGGATCTCCACTAACGGTAGGTCCCCGGCCAAAGGGCCATCAGCGAGCTCATCAGCACCATCAGGTAAAGCAAAGGGCTGAAAATCATCCTCGTCTGTGCTAGTAACGTCGGACGTGTGGACCTCGTGCTCTGAAGGCTCTAGGTCATCTGAGACTATAGGTCTAGGTCCTGTGGTGTCTGAGTCACCTGTGCCAGAGGTGTCCATAGTGTCTGTGACATAAACACAAACATGCACAAATAGTCAATCATACAATCAAATAATCACATAAGTCACCAAGTAAGCAATCAAATAATACTCCTAGTCCCACTAGCCTCCCAGCCTCTCAGACTGCTCTTCCTAGTCCCACTAGCCAATTCTCCTAGTCCCACTAGCCAATTCTCCTAGTCCCACTAGCCAACTACCTCGATCTCCCAGACCGAGCCTCGGCCTCCAAGACCGAGCCTCAGTCTTTCCGGACTGAGCCTAAAAATAATAAATAAATGTGCTCAACATTTGTTTGTAAAAACGTTTTGGATCTGGACTTAAGTGGTATGCAGTAAAAATGTTTTCGTGAGAGCCCTAGTGATCATAGTCTAGACTCGAGAAAGAATCCTAGTTCGCTATGATCAGAGCTCTGATACCAAGCTGTCACACCCTGGCTTTGCGGAAGCGTGGTTATTTTGGTGTGACTTCTTAATACCATAGCTTAACCATAACAAAGCTATATGAAATAAAACCATGCAAGATCATCCATAGATTTAAGTTTTAAAAACTGAAGTAACATAACATTGTCTTAGGGACTTACAACCTCATAACATAAAACATTGTTTTGAAAGACATAAGCATCAACATGAATAAAACGCAGTTTAAGATTTGTGACTCGTCCAGGAAAGAGTCACATTTCCTAAACCCGGATGACCTCGGAACCCATATGCAGTGGGAAAACATAACATACCGCGCCAGATCTTTAATTCCCTGAAATACATGTAAGTTGAAAAATCAACAATAATGTTGAGCGAGTTCATGTGTAAGAGAGTAAATAAACCTTGTATGTATAAAAATCCTGGTATGTAGCAAATAAGGAAAAAGAGATCACCAATGGTTTGCAAGGCCATCGATATGTGTGAAGTGCAAGTAGGAAGACTCAAACCTAGCAGATTTCGCGATGGGTACAAAGTCACCCCAAGGTCCGTTCTGGTTGGGCCTAGGGTTGGGCTCGCTACACCCAGATAGATCTACCGCTTACGTCCCTCGGTCCTACAATGAGGATTAATGGCCTCCAGTTTCTGCCTACCCACTCACATGATCTAAGTAGTAAACCTCCTTACGCTAACCATACCATGTATAACGTACTTGTAATCAAAGTAACATGTATTTCACCCCCGCAGTTTAGAAAACTGAAAACAGTTAAGAGAAAAGGGGGACATGAACTCACAGTGGTGCGTCTCTACCAGGTATACCTCCAAATCAAGCAGCTGTATGACGACCTACACGTACTAACTCTATTAGACGGACGGCCGTGCCTTAGCTTTAAGGTTTAAGTTTTTGGGAAATAGTTAGACAACTATTTCGTGTTTATATTCGGTATACTTAGTAGTCATTTTCCTTCCCAAGGATGGGGGATTTAATACATGTGTGTATAATTTCGAAATATGTTATTAAGTCTCACTTAAAATATATTTTATTTCCAACTTCAAAATATAAATATTCTTCTCAAAAATATTATACTTTAATACATGTGATTTTCCCAAAATAATACTTAGTAATATTATTTTTACCCAAAAAAAATAATATTTACGTAGTTCACAAAATAATCATAAACACTTATACAAGTGATGTTGTGAAAAATATATACTAAATATATATATGTATCACGTTTTATTTTGTGAAATCCCACCTCCGATATTTTGTAAATAAAGTCGTGGCGAAATTCATAGTTTGAAAACAAGTCGACAAGTATCTCTAACACCTATAGTGAAATAATTCTAAGTGTTAGGTTTTTAGAAAAATTTCGCCAGAGTTTCCTCTGTAACTGGAGGTGGCCACGCTTTCAAGCGTATCATTTTCTTTTATAAATCAAACCAACAATTTTCTCAATCATCAATAAGCATTATTCAAACCATCAAACTAGTCAAAATAGATGTAAATCGCAAAAATACATGAACTTGTGGTTTTTCCAAAATATGTAGTATCTTTCCATCATTTTTAGTGGATCTTTATATAAAACAATCCGATTTTGTAAAAACCTCGTTTTTAGGGAAGTTCCGTCTTTACAACTTCTTGTCATCTTTTTCAAAAATAGTTATTTTGTCGAAACCTTGTGTTACACAAGTGTTTACACACTTGTGTGTTCTAAAAACCATTCGTGTTGGTGTAAGATCCGCCTTTAAAAGCATGTTTTCTCTTGACACTTGGTCCTTTGAAAATACCACTTGTAGATCCGTAGATCTACTAGTTTTAAACACTATTTCACAAGCAAAATCGCTTTTACACAAGTTCATGATTCGTGTGTGGTAGAGTTTCATCCTTTAACCCTTGTTACTTCCAAAACAACCTTATGTCATGATCCATGATCATGACCAACCCGGGTTAATTGATGATCTGAGCTACCACAACATAGATCGGGTCCAAATACTCACACTAATCAAATACTACATGATTTACACAACATATGAGCTTTTAACCAACATTTATAGCATTTTAAGTAGACTTTTGTGTGTCATCTTGTATGTTTACGAGTTTTAACCGTTACAAATCATATTAACCACTTTAAAATAGTTCAAGAAGGTGATTTAAGCAACTTACTACTAGCTCGAGGCTAGGGAAGAATCTAAGCGAAAAATGCGTGGATAAAAGCAATAGAGTGAGGTCCTTCGCCTTCCGATTGCACCAAGGTTCCTTGTACGCGATCCTTAACACTTGTATGAGCTTGGAAAGTGATGATTAAAAATCGAAAATGGTGGATGGGGGTGGGGTGTGTTCGGCCGAGAGCTCTAGGAGAGGGAGAGAGTGTGTGTGAGTTGTGATGTTAAGTGTGTGTTATGTTGGATTAAGCTCATTACTTATAGACAACACTCAAGGATATTAACCATAGGATCATGTGCCTAATAGATATTAGACATGGTTGATTAAAATAATCAACATGGTACAAGGGTGTCCCCTTGGGGACGGTTTCGTTGGAAAGGGGGGGGGGGGTCTATGGTTCCATTCCAACTAAGTGTTTAGGTTATAGTTAGAAAGTGTTGGAGGTTAAACCATTTACTAGTGTGTAGTGTGTTATGACGGGTGTTAGGGTATTTAGGGACCCTAACTGGCTCAGAAAAAGATAAACAATAAAAATGACAATATTTTTGTGTTCCGGGTAAAATCCGGTTGTTCGGTTGGATGGTAATCCGTTAAAGTGCTTAACAAAGCTTTAAAGTGTCGTTAATACCCTTTTTAGTGACACAACTCATTTCTGACACTTTGGAAAGTGTCTAGTAATATTGTTCTCATGTTTTGGCACTTTATTAGTTAGCTAAAAGGTGAATTATTATGTAAAGTGCTGAGTTTTGTGCTTAGAGCACGTTTTAGGCACATCCAGTCATTGTACTTATTCCTAGAGACGCAGTTCTACAACCCTTGTATCCCTACACTCACCACTAGTGTAGTAAAATATTTCTGGCTCCTACGAGCCTTAGGGGCAGTGTCTGCCTGATGCTGGCTCTATCAGCATGTTCAATAGGTTATCCGTTCATTGTGCTACTGTGCTTTTGTGCATCATGTTTGTCACTAAGGTTCAGCATGTAAATAATGTAGTGACAGTAAGTAAAGTATGATGCAAGTAAGTACATGTATCAGTAATCAAGTAGCAGTTCATCAGTAATTTCAAACAAGCACAGTAATTAAGCAGTAATTAATTATTAATTAAGTCGTACGGATACCTGGTTTGGTGAGGGTTGTCACATTCTCCCCCCGTTAGAAAAATTTCGTCCCGAAATTTTAAGTTCTGCTTGTCGATGCAGGGTTCTTAGGAAATGGTGGGGGTATTTCTCTTTCATCCGGTCCTCACGCTCCCAGGTGTATTCAGGACCATGTCTGGCATTCCAACGAACTTTGACGAGTGTTTACGAAAGGGCCACACTGCTATCTTAGCACTCGTTACTGACGCATCATCGGAAGAGAAGAAGATAGAGGATATCCCAGTAGTACGTGATTTTTCTCAAGTGTTCCCTGAAGATTTACCTGGGCTACCGCCTCATCGCCAGGTCGAATATCAGATCGAACTAGCTCCAGGAGCAGCACCCATAGCTCGAGCACCTTATCGCTTAGCTCCAACTGAACTGGAAGAACTATCTACGCAACTACAAGAACTCTTAGATAAGGGTTTTATTCGTCCTAGCTCTTCACCCTGGGGAGCTCCAGTGCTATTCGTGAAGAAGAAAGACGGTACATTCAGAATGTGCATCGACTTCCGTGAGCTGAATAAGGTGACTGTGAAGAATCGCTATCCTCTTCCACGCATTGACGACATATTCGACCAACTGCAAGGGTCGAGCTACTATTCAAAGATTGATTTGAGATCAGGATATCACCAGCTGAGAGTCCGAGAAGAGGACGTCTCCAAAACAGCCTTCAGAACTCGATATGGCCACTATGAGTTTTTGGTAATGCCTTTTGGGCTGACAAACGCACCAGCGGTCTTCATGGACTTGATGAATCGAGTGTGGAAGCCGTACCTAGACAAGTTCGTTATTGTATTCATCGACGACATTCTCATCTATTCAAAGAGTCAGGAGGAACACGAACAGCATCTACGACTCATTTTGGAACTCCTTCGAACAGATCAGCGGTACGCTAAGTTTTCAAAACGCGACTTCTGGCTTCGTGAAGTCCATTTCTTAGGCCATGTGGTGAACAAGGATGGGATTCACGTTGATCCATCCAAGGTAGATTCGATCAAGAGCTGGCTTGCACCTCGTACGCCAACGGAAATTCGCCAATTCTTGGGATTGGCAGGTTACTACAGAAGGTTTATTAAGGATTTTTCCAAGATTGCACAGCTTCTTACTTCACTAACGCAGAAGGGCGTTGTTTATCGTTGGGGAAACGCACAGGAGTTAGCGTTTCAGCACTTAAAGGATAGACTTTGCAGTGCACCTATCCTTTCATTGCCAGAGGGCACAGACGACTTCGTAGTTTATTGCGACGTATCTATTCAGGGTCTTGGTTATGCTTTGATGCAGCGAGATAAAGTTATAGCCTACGCCTCACGCGAACTCAAAGTTCATGAAAAGAACTACACTACACACGACTTAGAGCTGGGAGCTGTTGTTTTTGCACTTAAGATATGGAGACACTACCTGTATGGTACCAAATGCGCTATCTACACTGATCACAGGAGCCTCGAGCATATCTTTAAACAGAAGGAACTCAATATGCGACAGCGACGATGGGTCGAACTGCTGAATGATTACGAATGCTCGATCAGGTACCACCCCGGCAAAGCCAATGTTGTGGCTGACGCCCTCAGTCGGAAGGACACTGCGCCCAAGCGCGTACGAGCTTTACAACTTACTATACAGTCTAGTCTTCCTTCCCAAATACGAAATGCTCAGGTAGAAGCATTGAAACCAGAAAACGTCAGGGCTGAAGCCCTACGCGGCTCAAGGCAACGTTTAGAACAAAAGGAAGACGGTGCTTACTATGTAACAGGACGCATATGGGTCCCACTTTATGGCAACCTACGAGAACTTGTGATGGATGAAGCACACAAGTCTCGCTACTCGGTACATCCTGGTTCGGATAAAATGTACCACGATATCAAAAACTACATATTGGTGGCCTAGCATGAAGGCCCACATAGCAACTTACGTTAGCAAGTGCTTGACTTGTGCGAGAGTCAAGGCGGAATACCAGAAACCTTCAGGCCCACTTCCACAACCAGAGATACCACAATGGAAATGGGAGCAAATTTCCATGGATTTTGTTACTGGCCTGCCTAGATCTCAACGTGGTAATGATACTATTTGGGTGATCGTGGATCGACTCACGAAGTCTGCTCACTTTCTGGCTATCAAAGAAACGGATAAGTTCTCCACTCTAGCAGAAGTATATCTCAAGGAAGTTGTCTCGAGGCACGGGGTGCCCACCTCTATTATCTCGGATCGAGATGCACGTTTTACATCAGAACTATGGCAAGCAATGCACAAGTCCTTTGGCTCAAGATTAGATATGAGCACGGCTTATCACCCGCAAACGGATGGGCAGTCGGAACGTACCATCCAGACCCTCGAAGATATGCTTAGGGCATGTGTGATTGATTTTGGCAACGGCTGGGAAAAGCACCTGCCACTTGTGGAATTTTCGTACAACAATAGCTACCACACCAGCATTAAAGCTGCTCCGTTTGAGGCATTGTACGGGCGTAAATGCCGGTCACCTCTTTGTTGGGCAGAGGTGGGGGATAGTCAGATTACTGGTCCAGAACATGTGGTTGACACAACAGAGAAAATTGCTCAGATACGACAACGAATGGCGGCGGCTCGTGACCGTCAGAAAGTCTATGCCGATAAGGGCAGGAAACCACTAGAGCTCCAGGTTGGGGAGCGTGTACTACTCAAAGTTTCACCCTGGAAGGGTGTGGTTCGTTTTGGGAAACGAGGCAAGCTCAATCCACGATACGTTGGACCTTTCGAAGTCATTGAGAAAATAGGCAAGGTGGCCTACAAACTGAACTTACCAGCAGAACTCAGTGCAGTTGACAACGTTTTCCACGTGTCAAATCTGAAGAAATGTCTGTCGGATGAGACCCACATAGTTCCTTTGAAGGAGCTCACTATCGACGAGCAATTACGATTCGTCGAGGAACCAGTCGAAATCACGGACCGGGATGTTAAGGTCCTCAAACATACTAGAATACCTCTCGTTCGAGTTCGTTGGAACTCACGTCGCGGCCCAGAGTTCACTTGGGAACGCGAAGATCAGATGAAACAAAAGTATCCCCAACTGTTCGCAAACGGTACAACTACTACTGAGGCTAAAGCTACGGAATTTCGGGACGAAATTCCAGATCAACGGGGGGAGGATGTGACACCCCAGGAAACATCAGGAAAACCATAGCTTCCTCAGTGAGTACGTGCTAAATTTCGGGACGAAATTTCTTTCAACTTGGGGATAATGTGACAACTCGTATTTTCAGAACCTATCTTCGTACATTGATGTAATGTAAACATTATGTGACTATGTGAATTGGATGAATTAATGGGATATTATGTTATGTTATTAAATGTTATGTGAATATGTGTTGTGTTTGTAAATATGTATGTGTTATCACATGAAAGAAATCGATTGCATAATCCCGAACGCACAAGCCTTTGGGCTTTATTACTCTCGGCCTACACCTCTCTTGTGAGTGAACCGAAAGGGCAACCCAAAGATGGGTTCGGCCCATTCCTCTTATGCGCATATCAACATGGGGCGGTGTATACTCCTCATAGCTTGCAAACACCCTATTGCACTTGAGCCCAACTCACGTGAACCGTTTGGCCCGATCCTCGCAACCGCAGCCCAATCCGAGCCCACCTCTCCCCTCTTTTAATTACGTATACCATGTATTAGGTTCATCACCACTTGTAAACCCTAATACCCTCATCTTCCCCTTGGATCACGACGGCAGAGGACACACCCCCTTGAAGCAACATCATCTCGTTCGAAACAAGTTTTTTGGTTAGTAATCTTGGATTTACGTTAAGTCTTACTTGTGTGATCTTGTTCATGTGTGTTCTTGGTTAACGAAGGAGGTGTATTGATGTTGCCTGATGTATATAATTTTGTAAGTTATCATTGTTGTGCATGGATCGATATTGGGAAGGGGTCATGTTAATTAATGTGCACATGATATTTGTCTGATGCTAATGTGTAGTGTTGTTGACTTTAAGTGATAAGGATCATTGCAGAAATTGTCGGTCATGTGTGAGCATTGATTTAATCAAATAGGGGGATATTATTATAGTATTGTTAGTGATATCATTCATGATTGTATGATCTGTTGTTTACCAGTTAACGCATGATCTGGGTTTTTGTTATTGGACCGAACATTCTAACTAATTTACATATATGTTGTTTGAATTAATTTTGGGTTGAATGAATTATGAAATTATTGGTAGTGTTAATGAAGATTGGATGATTAATTGATAGTCTTGATATCATAATGATTTAGTAATCCGTGTGATGGTGTTAATTGTTTCGGGTCGGTTGATAGTTTGCTGAAACTGTTGCAATGATTGGTAATGATTGGGGATTTCTGAGTTTACGTAACTAATACTGTTGTGTTGTTGATGATGACAATACTAACGAAAACACCCACCACATTTGTTAACAAACTGGACGAAATCACTAAGGTGATTTCGGCCCATAAGGTGTTTTCGGCCCAACTGTTAAATGGTTAAGTTGTTTATTTTGATTAACTCTGTTATGATAAAACTGCTAACTTCGTTAGCATGTTAACTATGTCGACTGTTGATTAACTCTGTTATGCACATTAACTAGGTTAAGTGTATTAATCTGATTAAGTATGTTAACTGCATTATGTATGCCATTATGTGAAGTATATTAATTCTGTTAAGGATATAACGGTATTAGCTTATTAACTCTGTTAACTTTACTTAACCCAGTTATGTTATGCAACTCTGTTAGTATGTTAACCTTGTTTAGTGTTTTGATGCGATTAACTGCTTGTGTTGCATGATGAGTAACTGCCAAACACACTATGTGACATTAGAATATATGTGAATCGTTACGTATCATTTACTGATTTGGCATACGTGCATACAATAGGTCGTGACTGATTATTTGTGAGCGTGTAATTTTAGCATACCGAGCAAACCAAGGTGAGTTCACACTTCTCTACAAAGCATGGGATTCCCAGGGGTTGGGAATGGGTTAAGGAATAGGGATTCCTCGTCCTGTTGAGACGTATTCAGGAACATAGATTCCTCGTCCTGTTGAGACGTAATCAGGAACATAGATTCCTCGTCCTGTTGAGACGTAATCAGGAACACAGATTCCTCGTCCTGTTGAGACGTATTTAACTATACCAGACTAGAACTCTATCAACGAAGTCCCTCCTTTTGTATCGACTTAATCGCCGAGGCCAATGGCGAACGGGCCAATAGCGCTATTAGGTTTAACAAACCTCACACCGTGCCGCAGAGGACGGGCGTGGACTAATGGACTATGGCACGTCAGTGATGATAGACACAGACGTTAGGGCACTTAAACATGACGAACGTTAGTAGTCGATATGGTAACGAGTCTGGTGAATTAAACATGGGGTAGCCCCCACGGCCATAGAGCCGGGCTGGAATAGCCAACGTAAGAACGGGTAACTAATAAACGTTTTTCGAACTATGGGGTAACCCCCACGGCTGGATAGCTGGTAAAGAGCAAACTGTGTTTTCGGAATAACTATAAACTGGACAACCAAACGTGAACTCACTCAACTTGTTGTTGACTCGTTACTACATGCTTTGCAGGTCAATAGGTACTTAGCTGGAGCTTGCACAAGGAAGGGTCGTTGTGGGACATGGACAGCTGTGTGCCATGTTAAACATTTGGATAATTAAACTTTTGATTTGGTTTGAACATTATGCTTCCGCTCATAACTTAACTATGGTTGTTTTGGACACTATTCGTGTTGGTTGGACTTTTACATTTAATTATTTACTTGTTCTATATGATTAGTGGTTTGATCCTGGTCAGTCACGCCTCCAAGCGGTGATACTCCGCGTGTGGATTTTGGGGGTGTGACAGATTGGTATCAGAGCCATTGGTTATAGAGAACTTGGTTTTAATAAAGGAAAACGTTTTGTTAAAACCAGACTATAACCTGTACAGTGCTCTACGATCCACAACGACGCTTCACTCCCCGTGCAAGACTCGACATTCTAGGTGATATGGTTTATGTTATATTACCTACATGATAGATTACATAGAACTTTGCTCATGACATGCTTAACTAGTATAGCTACTGTTTCTTGACACGTGTGTGCTTACTCTCTTCTGTCATCGCATTTTCACGAACCCTCCTCACTCATGTTCTCTTTGTTAGCAAGATCATGAGTGGACGCGTCAACCTAACTCAAGCCCAGTTGGCGGCTTTGATCACTGAACAAGTTACTGCAGCACTCGCAGCTGCACAGGCAGGAGGTATAACCTGCCATGACCACTTACTCTAGGATCTTTAGATCCTACTCTCGTAAACCAACACTCGTGCTTAAGTATGTTTACTCTTACGCACACGACAGGTCAACACGCTCAGCCACCTGTGTGCACGTTCAAAACTTTCATGGACTGTCGTCCTAGTACTTTAGTGGCACTAAAGGGACCGTTGGACTCCTCCACTGGTTCGAGAAGCTCGAATCAGTCTTCGAAATGTGTGAATGCCCTGAGGCTCGTAGGGTGAAGTACGCCACTGGTACTCTCGAAGGCACTGCGCTAACTTGGTGGAACGCGCAAGTTCAGATGCTGGGGCTGGCGGCTGCTAATGCCACCCCATGAAGTGATACTAAGGAACTGAATCAAACGTGAATACTGTAGTCGTGGTGACATCCACTAGTTGGAAGTGGAGTTCTTTAACCTGAAGATGACGGGGTCAAAGATAGAAGCGTACGCTAAACGATCCAAGGAACTGGCAGTGATATGTCCAAATATGGTGGATCCTCCCATCGAACGCATTGAGCTGTACCTCAAAGGCTTAGTACCAGAGATTCAAAGTCATGTGACTTCTGCCAACCTTGCTACCATTCAGGATGTTACTCGTCTTGTTCATCGTCCCACGGACCAGGCAGTGGAACAGAAAAGACTGCCTAAGCGTGTAAGTGCTACTGCTACTACTACTACTGCTACACCCAGTGACAATAAACGAAAGTGGGATGGAACCTCCAGCAAGGGTTCGACTTCAGTTCAGTCCCAGGCACAGCAGCGAAAGATTGATGACTACCAGAGCCCTGGTCAACAATCTTCTGGTATTCAAGGGCAGGGTGGATATCGAGGAAACCTCCCGAAGTGCAACAGATGCAACAGGCACCACAGTGGTCAGTGCAACAGGGGCGTTGCCAGAGGTGTCTCAAGATGGGTCATGAAGCTAAGGAATTGCAGGAACTCGCGACCTGCGAATCAGAACCAACAACAACAATAATCAGGGCAACGGGAAAAACAACGGGGGTAATAACGACGGTAATGATGCCAGGGGTCGAGTGTTCGTGATTGGTCAGGGTGATGCTAGGAATGACCCCAGCGTTGTGATGGTTTCGACATCGTTATTAGTATGGATTGGCTACCTCAACATCGAGCAGAGATTCTTTGCAAAGAAAAGATCGTCCACATTCCTCGTGCTGGTGAAGAACCTTTAGTAATTCATGGTGACAAGGGTGGTGCTGTTGTGAGCATCATCTCCTTTCTTAAGGCCCAGAAGTGTTTACGAAAGGGCCACACTGCTATCTTAGCACTCGTTACTGACGCATCATCGGAAGAGAAGAAGATAGAGGATATCCCAGTAGTACGTGATTTTTCTCAAGTGTTCCCTGAAGATTTACCTGGGCTACCGCCTCATCGCCAGGTCGAATATCAGATCGAACTAGCTCCAGGAGCAGCACCCATAGCTCGAGCACCTTATCGCTTAGCTCCAACTGAACTGGAAGAACTATCTACGCAACTACAAGAACTCTTAGATAAGGGTTTTATTCGTCCTAGCTCTTCACCCTGGGGAGCTCCAGTGCTATTCGTGAAGAAGAAAGACGGTACATTCAGAATGTGCATCGACTTCCGTGAGCTGAATAAGGTGACTGTGAAGAATCGCTATCCTCTTCCACGCATTGACGACATATTCGACCAACTGCAAGGGTCGAGCTACTATTCAAAGATTGATTTGAGATCAGGATATCACCAGCTGAGAGTCCGAGAAGAGGACGTCTCCAAAACAGCCTTCAGAACTCGATATGGCCACTATGAGTTTTTGGTAATGCCTTTTGGGCTGACAAACGCACCAGCGGTCTTCATGGACTTGATGAATCGAGTGTGGAAGCCGTACCTAGACAAGTTCGTTATTGTATTCATCGACGACATTCTCATCTATTCGAAGAGTCAGGAGGAACACGAACAGCATCTACGACTCATTTTGGAACTCCTTCGAACAGATCAGCGGTACGCTAAGTTTTCAAAACGCGACTTCTGGCTTCGTGAAGTCCATTTCTTAGGCCATGTGGTGAACAAGGATGGGATTCACGTTGATCCATCCAAGGTAGATTCGATCAAGAGCTGGCTTGCACCTCGTACGCCAACGGAAATTCGCCAATTCTTGGGATTGGCAGGTTACTACAGAAGGTTTATTAAGGATTTTTCCAAGATTGCACAGCTTCTTACTTCACTAACGCAGAAGGGCGTTGTTTATCGTTGGGGAAACGCACAGGAGTTAGCGTTTCAGCACTTAAAGGATAGACTTTGCAGTGCACCTATCCTTTCATTGCCAGAGGGCACAGACGACTTCGTAGTTTATTGCGACGTATCTATTCAGGGTCTTGGTTATGCTTTGATGCAGCGAGATAAAGTTATAGCCTACGCCTCACGCGAACTCAAAGTTCATGAAAAGAACTACACTACACACGACTTAGAGCTGGGAGCTGTTGTTTTTGCACTTAAGATATGGAGACACTACCTGTATGGTACCAAATGCGCTATCTACACTGATCACAGGAGCCTCGAGCATATCTTTAAACAGAAGGAACTCAATATGCGACAGCGACGATGGGTCGAACTGCTGAATGATTACGAATGCTCGATCAGGTACCACCCCGGCAAAGCCAATGTTGTGGCTGACGCCCTCAGTCGGAAGGACACTGCGCCCAAGCGCGTACGAGCTTTACAACTTACTATACAGTCTAGTCTTCCTTCCCAAATACGAAATGCTCAGGTAGAAGCATTGAAACCAGAAAACGTCAGGGCTGAAGCCCTACGCGGCTCAAGGCAACGTTTAGAACAAAAGGAAGACGGTGCTTACTATGTAACAGGACGCATATGGGTCCCACTTTATGGCAACCTACGAGAACTTGTGATGGATGAAGCACACAAGTCTCGCTACTCGGTACATCCTGGTTCGGATAAAATGTACCACGATATCAAAAACTACATATTGGTGGCCTAGCATGAAGGCCCACATAGCAACTTACGTTAGCAAGTGCTTGACTTGTGCGAGAGTCAAGGCGGAATACCAGAAACCTTCAGGCCCACTTCCACAACCAGAGATACCACAATGGAAATGGGAGCAAATTTCCATGGATTTTGTTACTGGCCTGCCTAGATCTCAACGTGGTAATGATACTATTTGGGTGATCGTGGATCGACTCACGAAGTCTGCTCACTTTCTGGCTATCAAAGAAACGGATAAGTTCTCCACTCTAGCAGAAGTATATCTCAAGGAAGTTGTCTCGAGGCACGGGGTGCCCACCTCTATTATCTCGGATCGAGATGCACGTTTTACATCAGAACTATGGCAAGCAATGCACAAGTCCTTTGGCTCAAGATTAGATATGAGCACGGCTTATCACCCGCAAACGGATGGGCAGTCGGAACGTACCATCCAGACCCTCGAAGATATGCTTAGGGCATGTGTGATTGATTTTGGCAACGGCTGGGAAAAGCACCTGCCACTTGTGGAATTTTCGTACAACAATAGCTACCACACCAGCATTAAAGCTGCTCCGTTTGAGGCATTGTACGGGCGTAAATGCCGGTCACCTCTTTGTTGGGCAGAGGTGGGGGATAGTCAGATTACTGGTCCAGAACATGTGGTTGACACAACAGAGAAAATTGCTCAGATACGACAACGAATGGCGGCGGCTCGTGACCGTCAGAAAGTCTATGCCGATAAGGGCAGGAAACCACTAGAGCTCCAGGTTGGGGAGCGTGTACTACTCAAAGTTTCACCCTGGAAGGGTGTGGTTCGTTTTGGGAAACGAGGCAAGCTCAATCCACGATACGTTGGACCTTTCGAAGTCATTGAGAAAATAGGCAAGGTGGCCTACAAACTGAACTTACCAGCAGAACTCAGTGCAGTTGACAACGTTTTCCACGTGTCAAATCTGAAGAAATGTCTGTCGGATGAGACCCACATAGTTCCTTTGAAGGAGCTCACTATCGACGAGCAATTACGATTCGTCGAGGAACCAGTCGAAATCACGGACCGGGATGTTAAGGTCCTCAAACATACTAGAATACCTCTCGTTCGAGTTCGTTGGAACTCACGTCGCGGCCCAGAGTTCACTTGGGAACGCGAAGATCAGATGAAACAAAAGTATCCCCAACTGTTCGCAAACGGTACAACTACTACTGAGGCTAAAGCTACGGAATTTCGGGACGAAATTCCAGATCAACGGGGGGAGGATGTGACACCCCAGGAAACATCAGGAAAACCATAGCTTCCTCAGTGAGTACGTGCTAAATTTCGGGACGAAATTTCTTTCAACTTGGGGATAATGTGACAACTCGTATTTTCAGAACCTATCTTCGTACATTGATGTAATGTAAACATTATGTGACTATGTGAATTGGATGAATTAATGGGATATTATGTTATGTTATTAAATGTTATGTGAATATGTGTTGTGTTTGTAAATATGTATGTGTTATCACATGAAAGAAATCGATTGCATAATCCCGAACGCACAAGCCTTTGGGCTTTATTACTCTCGGCCTACACCTCTCTTGTGAGTGAACCGAAAGGGCAACCCAAAGATGGGTTCGGCCCATTCCTCTTATGCGCATATCAACATGGGGCGGTGTATACTCCTCATAGCTTGCAAACACCCTATTGCACTTGAGCCCAACTCACGTGAACCGTTTGGCCCGATCCTCGCAACCGCAGCCCAATCCGAGCCCACCTCTCCCCTCTTTTAATTACGTATACCATGTATTAGGTTCATCACCACTTGTAAACCCTAATACCCTCATCTTCCCCTTGGATCACGACGGCAGAGGACACACCCCCTTGAAGCAACATCATCTCGTTCGAAACAAGTTTTTTGGTTAGTAATCTTGGATTTACGTTAAGTCTTACTTGTGTGATCTTGTTCATGTGTGTTCTTGGTTAACGAAGGAGGTGTATTGATGTTGCCTGATGTATATAATTTTGTAAGTTATCATTGTTGTGCATGGATCGATATTGGGAAGGGGTCATGTTAATTAATGTGCACATGATATTTGTCTGATGCTAATGTGTAGTGTTGTTGACTTTAAGTGATAAGGATCATTGCAGAAATTGTCGGTCATGTGTGAGCATTGATTTAATCAAATAGGGGGATATTATTATAGTATTGTTAGTGATATCATTCATGATTGTATGATCTGTTGTTTACCAGTTAACGCATGATCTGGGTTTTTGTTATTGGACCGAACATTCTAACTAATTTACATATATGTTGTTTGAATTAATTTTGGGTTGAATGAATTATGAAATTATTGGTAGTGTTAATGAAGATTGGATGATTAATTGATAGTCTTGATATCATAATGATTTAGTAATCCGTGTGATGGTGTTAATTGTTTCGGGTCGGTTGATAGTTTGCTGAAACTGTTGCAATGATTGGTAATGATTGGGGATTTCTGAGTTTACGTAACTAATACTGTTGTGTTGTTGATGATGACAATACTAACGAAAACACCCACCACATTTGTTAACAAACTGGACGAAATCACTAAGGTGATTTCGGCCCATAAGGTGTTTTCGGCCCAACTGTTAAATGGTTAAGTTGTTTATTTTGATTAACTCTGTTATGATAAAACTGCTAACTTCGTTAGCATGTTAACTATGTCGACTGTTGATTAACTCTGTTATGCACATTAACTAGGTTAAGTGTATTAATCTGATTAAGTATGTTAACTGCATTATGTATGCCATTATGTGAAGTATATTAATTCTGTTAAGGATATAACGGTATTAGCTTATTAACTCTGTTAACTTTACTTAACCCAGTTATGTTATGCAACTCTGTTAGTATGTTAACCTTGTTTAGTGTTTTGATGCGATTAACTGCTTGTGTTGCATGATGAGTAACTGCCAAACACACTATGTGACATTAGAATATATGTGAATCGTTACGTATCATTTACTGATTTGGCATACGTGCATACAATAGGTCGTGACTGATTATTTGTGAGCGTGTAATTTTAGCATACCGAGCAAACCAAGGTGAGTTCACACTTCTCTACAAAGCATGGGATTCCCAGGGGTTGGGAATGGGTTAAGGAATAGGGATTCCTCGTCCTGTTGAGACGTATTCAGGAACATAGATTCCTCGTCCTGTTGAGACGTAATCAGGAACATAGATTCCTCGTCCTGTTGAGACGTAATCAGGAACACAGATTCCTCGTCCTGTTGAGACGTATTTAACTATACCAGACTAGAACTCTATCAACGAAGTCCCTCCTTTTGTATCGACTTAATCGCCGAGGCCAATGGCGAACGGGCCAATAGCGCTATTAGGTTTAACAAACCTCACACCGTGCCGCAGAGGACGGGCGTGGACTAATGGACTATGGCACGTCAGTGATGATAGACACAGACGTTAGGGCACTTAAACATGACGAACGTTAGTAGTCGATATGGTAACGAGTCTGGTGAATTAAACATGGGGTAGCCCCCACGGCCATAGAGCCGGGCTGGAATAGCCAACGTAAGAACGGGTAACTAATAAACGTTTTTCGAACTATGGGGTAACCCCCACGGCTGGATAGCTGGTAAAGAGCAAACTGTGTTTTCGGAATAACTATAAACTGGACAACCAAACGTGAACTCACTCAACTTGTTGTTGACTCGTTACTACATGCTTTGCAGGTCAATAGGTACTTAGCTGGAGCTTGCACAAGGAAGGGTCGTTGTGGGACATGGACAGCTGTGTGCCATGTTAAACATTTGGATAATTAAACTTTTGATTTGGTTTGAACATTATGCTTCCGCTCATAACTTAACTATGGTTGTTTTGGACACTATTCGTGTTGGTTGGACTTTTACATTTAATTATTTACTTGTTCTATATGATTAGTGGTTTGATCCTGGTCAGTCACGCCTCCAAGCGGTGATACTCCGCGTGTGGATTTTGGGGGTGTGACAGATTGGTATCAGAGCCATTGGTTATAGAGAACTTGGTTTTAATAAAGGAAAACGTTTTGTTAAAACCAGACTATAACCTGTACAGTGCTCTACGATCCACAACGACGCTTCACTCCCCGTGCAAGACTCGACATTCTAGGTGATATGGTTTATGTTATATTACCTACATGATAGATTACATAGAACTTTGCTCATGACATGCTTAACTAGTATAGCTACTGTTTCTTGACACGTGTGTGCTTACTCTCTTCTGTCATCGCATTTTCACGAACCCTCCTCACTCATGTTCTCTTTGTTAGCAAGATCATGAGTGGACGCGTCAACCTAACTCAAGCCCAGTTGGCGGCTTTGATCACTGAACAAGTTACTGCAGCACTCGCAGCTGCACAGGCAGGAGGTATAACCTGCCATGACCACTTACTCTAGGATCTTTAGATCCTACTCTCGTAAACCAACACTCGTGCTTAAGTATGTTTACTCTTACGCACACGACAGGTCAACACGCTCAGCCACCTGTGTGCACGTTCAAAACTTTCATGGACTGTCGTCCTAGTACTTTAGTGGCACTAAAGGGACCGTTGGACTCCTCCACTGGTTCGAGAAGCTCGAATCAGTCTTCGAAATGTGTGAATGCCCTGAGGCTCGTAGGGTGAAGTACGCCACTGGTACTCTCGAAGGCACTGCGCTAACTTGGTGGAACGCGCAAGTTCAGATGCTGGGGCTGGCGGCTGCTAATGCCACCCCATGAAGTGATACTAAGGAACTGAATCAAACGTGAATACTGTAGTCGTGGTGACATCCACTAGTTGGAAGTGGAGTTCTTTAACCTGAAGATGACGGGGTCAAAGATAGAAGCGTACGCTAAACGATCCAAGGAACTGGCAGTGATATGTCCAAATATGGTGGATCCTCCCATCGAACGCATTGAGCTGTACCTCAAAGGCTTAGTACCAGAGATTCAAAGTCATGTGACTTCTGCCAACCTTGCTACCATTCAGGATGTTACTCGTCTTGTTCATCGTCCCACGGACCAGGCAGTGGAACAGAAAAGACTGCCTAAGCGTGTAAGTGCTACTGCTACTACTACTACTGCTACACCCAGTGACAATAAACGAAAGTGGGATGGAACCTCCAGCAAGGGTTCGACTTCAGTTCAGTCCCAGGCACAGCAGCGAAAGATTGATGACTACCAGAGCCCTGGTCAACAATCTTCTGGTATTCAAGGGCAGGGTGGATATCGAGGAAACCTCCCGAAGTGCAACAGATGCAACAGGCACCACAGTGGTCAGTGCAACAGGGGCGTTGCCAGAGGTGTCTCAAGATGGGTCATGAAGCTAAGGAATTGCAGGAACTCGCGACCTGCGAATCAGAACCAACAACAACAATAATCAGGGCAACGGGAAAAACAACGGGGGTAATAACGACGGTAATGATGCCAGGGGTCGAGTGTTCGTGATTGGTCAGGGTGATGCTAGGAATGACCCCAGCGTTGTGATGGTTTCGACATCGTTATTAGTATGGATTGGCTACCTCAACATCGAGCAGAGATTCTTTGCAAAGAAAAGATCGTCCACATTCCTCGTGCTGGTGAAGAACCTTTAGTAATTCATGGTGACAAGGGTGGTGCTGTTGTGAGCATCATCTCCTTTCTTAAGGCCCAGAAGTGTTTACGAAAGGGCCACACTGCTATCTTAGCACTCGTTACTGACGCATCATCGGAAGAGAAGAAGATAGAGGATATCCCAGTAGTACGTGATTTTTCTCAAGTGTTCCCTGAAGATTTACCTGGGCTACCGCCTCATCGCCAGGTCGAATATCAGATCGAACTAGCTCCAGGAGCAGCACCCATAGCTCGAGCACCTTATCGCTTAGCTCCAACTGAACTGGAAGAACTATCTACGCAACTACAAGAACTCTTAGATAAGGGTTTTATTCGTCCTAGCTCTTCACCCTGGGGAGCTCCAGTGCTATTCGTGAAGAAGAAAGACGGTACATTCAGAATGTGCATCGACTTCCGTGAGCTGAATAAGGTGACTGTGAAGAATCGCTATCCTCTTCCACGCATTGACGACATATTCGACCAACTGCAAGGGTCGAGCTACTATTCAAAGATTGATTTGAGATCAGGATATCACCAGCTGAGAGTCCGAGAAGAGGACGTCTCCAAAACAGCCTTCAGAACTCGATATGGCCACTATGAGTTTTTGGTAATGCCTTTTGGGCTGACAAACGCACCAGCGGTCTTCATGGACTTGATGAATCGAGTGTGGAAGCCGTACCTAGACAAGTTCGTTATTGTATTCATCGACGACATTCTCATCTATTCGAAGAGTCAGGAGGAACACGAACAGCATCTACGACTCATTTTGGAACTCCTTCGAACAGATCAGCGGTACGCTAAGTTTTCAAAACGCGACTTCTGGCTTCGTGAAGTCCATTTCTTAGGCCATGTGGTGAACAAGGATGGGATTCACGTTGATCCATCCAAGGTAGATTCGATCAAGAGCTGGCTTGCACCTCGTACGCCAACGGAAATTCGCCAATTCTTGGGATTGGCAGGTTACTACAGAAGGTTTATTAAGGATTTTTCCAAGATTGCACAGCTTCTTACTTCACTAACGCAGAAGGGCGTTGTTTATCGTTGGGGAAACGCACAGGAGTTAGCGTTTCAGCACTTAAAGGATAGACTTTGCAGTGCACCTATCCTTTCATTGCCAGAGGGCACAGACGACTTCGTAGTTTATTGCGACGTATCTATTCAGGGTCTTGGTTATGCTTTGATGCAGCGAGATAAAGTTATAGCCTACGCCTCACGCGAACTCAAAGTTCATGAAAAGAACTACACTACACACGACTTAGAGCTGGGAGCTGTTGTTTTTGCACTTAAGATATGGAGACACTACCTGTATGGTACCAAATGCGCTATCTACACTGATCACAGGAGCCTCGAGCATATCTTTAAACAGAAGGAACTCAATATGCGACAGCGACGATGGGTCGAACTGCTGAATGATTACGAATGCTCGATCAGGTACCACCCCGGCAAAGCCAATGTTGTGGCTGACGCCCTCAGTCGGAAGGACACTGCGCCCAAGCGCGTACGAGCTTTACAACTTACTATACAGTCTAGTCTTCCTTCCCAAATACGAAATGCTCAGGTAGAAGCATTGAAACCAGAAAACGTCAGGGCTGAAGCCCTACGCGGCTCAAGGCAACGTTTAGAACAAAAGGAAGACGGTGCTTACTATGTAACAGGACGCATATGGGTCCCACTTTATGGCAACCTACGAGAACTTGTGATGGATGAAGCACACAAGTCTCGCTACTCGGTACATCCTGGTTCGGATAAAATGTACCACGATATCAAAAACTACATATTGGTGGCCTAGCATGAAGGCCCACATAGCAACTTACGTTAGCAAGTGCTTGACTTGTGCGAGAGTCAAGGCGGAATACCAGAAACCTTCAGGCCCACTTCCACAACCAGAGATACCACAATGGAAATGGGAGCAAATTTCCATGGATTTTGTTACTGGCCTGCCTAGATCTCAACGTGGTAATGATACTATTTGGGTGATCGTGGATCGACTCACGAAGTCTGCTCACTTTCTGGCTATCAAAGAAACGGATAAGTTCTCCACTCTAGCAGAAGTATATCTCAAGGAAGTTGTCTCGAGGCACGGGGTGCCCACCTCTATTATCTCGGATCGAGATGCACGTTTTACATCAGAACTATGGCAAGCAATGCACAAGTCCTTTGGCTCAAGATTAGATATGAGCACGGCTTATCACCCGCAAACGGATGGGCAGTCGGAACGTACCATCCAGACCCTCGAAGATATGCTTAGGGCATGTGTGATTGATTTTGGCAACGGCTGGGAAAAGCACCTGCCACTTGTGGAATTTTCGTACAACAATAGCTACCACACCAGCATTAAAGCTGCTCCGTTTGAGGCATTGTACGGGCGTAAATGCCGGTCACCTCTTTGTTGGGCAGAGGTGGGGGATAGTCAGATTACTGGTCCAGAACATGTGGTTGACACAACAGAGAAAATTGCTCAGATACGACAACGAATGGCGGCGGCTCGTGACCGTCAGAAAGTCTATGCCGATAAGGGCAGGAAACCACTAGAGCTCCAGGTTGGGGAGCGTGTACTACTCAAAGTTTCACCCTGGAAGGGTGTGGTTCGTTTTGGGAAACGAGGCAAGCTCAATCCACGATACGTTGGACCTTTCGAAGTCATTGAGAAAATAGGCAAGGTGGCCTACAAACTGAACTTACCAGCAGAACTCAGTGCAGTTGACAACGTTTTCCACGTGTCAAATCTGAAGAAATGTCTGTCGGATGAGACCCACATAGTTCCTTTGAAGGAGCTCACTATCGACGAGCAATTACGATTCGTCGAGGAACCAGTCGAAATCACGGACCGGGATGTTAAGGTCCTCAAACATACTAGAATACCTCTCGTTCGAGTTCGTTGGAACTCACGTCGCGGCCCAGAGTTCACTTGGGAACGCGAAGATCAGATGAAACAAAAGTATCCCCAACTGTTCGCAAACGGTACAACTACTACTGAGGCTAAAGCTACGGAATTTCGGGACGAAATTCCAGATCAACGGGGGGAGGATGTGACACCCCAGGAAACATCAGGAAAACCATAGCTTCCTCAGTGAGTACGTGCTAAATTTCGGGACGAAATTTCTTTCAACTTGGGGATAATGTGACAACTCGTATTTTCAGAACCTATCTTCGTACATTGATGTAATGTAAACATTATGTGACTATGTGAATTGGATGAATTAATGGGATATTATGTTATGTTATTAAATGTTATGTGAATATGTGTTGTGTTTGTAAATATGTATGTGTTATCACATGAAAGAAATCGATTGCATAATCCCGAACGCACAAGCCTTTGGGCTTTATTACTCTCGGCCTACACCTCTCTTGTGAGTGAACCGAAAGGGCAACCCAAAGATGGGTTCGGCCCATTCCTCTTATGCGCATATCAACATGGGGCGGTGTATACTCCTCATAGCTTGCAAACACCCTATTGCACTTGAGCCCAACTCACGTGAACCGTTTGGCCCGATCCTCGCAACCGCAGCCCAATCCGAGCCCACCTCTCCCCTCTTTTAATTACGTATACCATGTATTAGGTTCATCACCACTTGTAAACCCTAATACCCTCATCTTCCCCTTGGATCACGACGGCAGAGGACACACCCCCTTGAAGCAACATCATCTCGTTCGAAACAAGTTTTTTGGTTAGTAATCTTGGATTTACGTTAAGTCTTACTTGTGTGATCTTGTTCATGTGTGTTCTTGGTTAACGAAGGAGGTGTATTGATGTTGCCTGATGTATATAATTTTGTAAGTTATCATTGTTGTGCATGGATCGATATTGGGAAGGGGTCATGTTAATTAATGTGCACATGATATTTGTCTGATGCTAATGTGTAGTGTTGTTGACTTTAAGTGATAAGGATCATTGCAGAAATTGTCGGTCATGTGTGAGCATTGATTTAATCAAATAGGGGGATATTATTATAGTATTGTTAGTGATATCATTCATGATTGTATGATCTGTTGTTTACCAGTTAACGCATGATCTGGGTTTTTGTTATTGGACCGAACATTCTAACTAATTTACATATATGTTGTTTGAATTAATTTTGGGTTGAATGAATTATGAAATTATTGGTAGTGTTAATGAAGATTGGATGATTAATTGATAGTCTTGATATCATAATGATTTAGTAATCCGTGTGATGGTGTTAATTGTTTCGGGTCGGTTGATAGTTTGCTGAAACTGTTGCAATGATTGGTAATGATTGGGGATTTCTGAGTTTACGTAACTAATACTGTTGTGTTGTTGATGATGACAATACTAACGAAAACACCCACCACATTTGTTAACAAACTGGACGAAATCACTAAGGTGATTTCGGCCCATAAGGTGTTTTCGGCCCAACTGTTAAATGGTTAAGTTGTTTATTTTGATTAACTCTGTTATGATAAAACTGCTAACTTCGTTAGCATGTTAACTATGTCGACTGTTGATTAACTCTGTTATGCACATTAACTAGGTTAAGTGTATTAATCTGATTAAGTATGTTAACTGCATTATGTATGCCATTATGTGAAGTATATTAATTCTGTTAAGGATATAACGGTATTAGCTTATTAACTCTGTTAACTTTACTTAACCCAGTTATGTTATGCAACTCTGTTAGTATGTTAACCTTGTTTAGTGTTTTGATGCGATTAACTGCTTGTGTTGCATGATGAGTAACTGCCAAACACACTATGTGACATTAGAATATATGTGAATCGTTACGTATCATTTACTGATTTGGCATACGTGCATACAATAGGTCGTGACTGATTATTTGTGAGCGTGTAATTTTAGCATACCGAGCAAACCAAGGTGAGTTCACACTTCTCTACAAAGCATGGGATTCCCAGGGGTTGGGAATGGGTTAAGGAATAGGGATTCCTCGTCCTGTTGAGACGTATTCAGGAACATAGATTCCTCGTCCTGTTGAGACGTAATCAGGAACATAGATTCCTCGTCCTGTTGAGACGTAATCAGGAACACAGATTCCTCGTCCTGTTGAGACGTATTTAACTATACCAGACTAGAACTCTATCAACGAAGTCCCTCCTTTTGTATCGACTTAATCGCCGAGGCCAATGGCGAACGGGCCAATAGCGCTATTAGGTTTAACAAACCTCACACCGTGCCGCAGAGGACGGGCGTGGACTAATGGACTATGGCACGTCAGTGATGATAGACACAGACGTTAGGGCACTTAAACATGACGAACGTTAGTAGTCGATATGGTAACGAGTCTGGTGAATTAAACATGGGGTAGCCCCCACGGCCATAGAGCCGGGCTGGAATAGCCAACGTAAGAACGGGTAACTAATAAACGTTTTTCGAACTATGGGGTAACCCCCACGGCTGGATAGCTGGTAAAGAGCAAACTGTGTTTTCGGAATAACTATAAACTGGACAACCAAACGTGAACTCACTCAACTTGTTGTTGACTCGTTACTACATGCTTTGCAGGTCAATAGGTACTTAGCTGGAGCTTGCACAAGGAAGGGTCGTTGTGGGACATGGACAGCTGTGTGCCATGTTAAACATTTGGATAATTAAACTTTTGATTTGGTTTGAACATTATGCTTCCGCTCATAACTTAACTATGGTTGTTTTGGACACTATTCGTGTTGGTTGGACTTTTACATTTAATTATTTACTTGTTCTATATGATTAGTGGTTTGATCCTGGTCAGTCACGCCTCCAAGCGGTGATACTCCGCGTGTGGATTTTGGGGGTGTGACATCCATAACACACGCTCTCAGCATGTCTTCCAAAGTCTGTATCGTTCGCTCGCTTTGACCGTCAGTTTGCGGATGAAACGCAGTGCTCAGATTTAATTGTGAGCCAAAAGCTTCTTGGAAGGATTGCCATATCCTTGACACAAACCCTCCGTCTCTATCAGAGATGATTGAGAGAGGTTCATTGAATCTGGTCAGAAATTTCAAAATGGGAGTGTTTAAAACCAACAAATTTGAGCCCACAACATCCAAAACCAGCCATTAAAACCATCAACACTTCAAAATTGGACTAGGTTCATTGAATCTGGTCAGAAATTTCAAAATGGTCCCTGCACTTGTAAAACTTGATTTCAAAGCTCTAAAATGATGTTAAAGTATAGGGAACTTAAAATATGCTCAAAAACATCTCGGATGTCGGTTCGTTTGGTCGTACGGTTGCGTTGTTCGGTTAATTACGATGGAAGTCGTAACGAACGCAAAAACGATCCAAATTAAGCGACGAATGGAATTTTATCATGCCAATCACTAAAATAAAATATTTTAATGATTACATAAAATTTTGGATGTCCGAAAATATTCCGAACGTAAGATATGCGCGAAAATGCAAACTTATGCACTTTTTGACGCTTTTAGTCCCTGTTGATCAAATAAGTTTATTTTTGCGCACCAAACACCTCAAAGCCTATCTCTAAGCTATGTAAAGGATATTTAGGGCATGTTTAACTTATGATCATATTCCGGAATGTTCGTTACTGTACGAATCGGCATACTTTCACAGTTTGTCGAAATTAGTCCCTGTAAGCGAATAAACTTGATTTTGCCACACCAAAGCCTTCAAAACTTATTTCTAAGTTATGTAAAGGTTATTTAAGGTATGTTAAGCCCATGTCACTGTTCCAGAGTGTTTTTCGCGTTTAAACTGATTGCGTTTACGCATCAGTGCGCGTATAACTTCCTAGAAAGCGATTTAGAGCTCGAAATCGAACAAGAATATATATGTGCAAATGATACACATATTTATACAAATCCCTAGTATGAAATACAATATTTCATTTATTTGGTATTTGTTTGATGGCCGTGGAGGCACAGGTGTCACACGTATCAATCTAGCTAAATTAAACTCAGTTAACCGCAATCAATAACAACCAATGTAATCAATCAAGATTTCGAATAAAAAACCTAAAGCGGCGATTGGACAAAGAACAAAAAACAAAAACCCTAGAGTTAAATTGATCCCTTTGCTAACTAGTTCGTACTCGACGTTGGAATAATCAAACATCAAATAACAGACTGTTATGCAAAAATCACAAAGAAAAGATAGGGTTTCAGGAGGAACAAAAATCGCCTAAGGAGAGAGAGAGAGGGTTTTTTCCACATCTGTGTATCTATTTTATATGTTTCCATGACGGATATGAGTCTTTTTAAACTATTATTCTATATACTCAAACTTGTATACTCGCCAGTACATTATTGTATTGACATTATTTTAATACATGTTGTAGGCTGATAGGATGCTGGATTCAGGAATCAAGCTAGGATGATGCATAGAAACTCACCTAGTTAATTAAATAAGTTACGAACAATATTTGATGTTTATGTAACCTTGATGCTTTTGTGGTTGTTGAATATGTTGCCAATAGACAATGTTTGAACTTGATTAATCTATATCGAAATCTTTAGTGTTATGGAAACTTTTGAGCAATCTGAACGCTTAATGCCACGCCCTGATGTTTCCGCCATCGGTTGGGGTGTGACAGATTGGTATCAGAGCCATAACTATAGGGAATTAGGAAAAGTAGGAATGCTTTGCCTAGTCTATAGTTCTAGGAATCTTGACTCTTATCTGTTGTTTAAGACTTATGCATTCTACCATACTTGCTTCCTAGCAACACATATTCCTGTTAAACTTACATGCCTTTCCTAAGGCTGACACAATATACACTTGGATACTTTGAAAACGCTGCTATGCGGTGTTTGTGTTTTGCACGAGATTTACCTTCAAGCCAGGAGTGACATCCAAACCTTGATGGAGATTTCCATACTATATTCTAGTAGGTCTTATCTTTTGATAAGTACTGACGCTTTTAGGGTACGAAGTTGTCAAGATAGAGGTGAAACTCATACCTTGATAACTAGTCCCACTCTTTGATTTTCTGTCTCACCAAAGCCTCGAAATTCCCAATCAATTAGGAACGTGAAATGACCACAAGGACTAATATTGTAGGCCTAACATCTATGTCGTATTTGTCTAAGTAAGTCAAGACACGTTGCCTCAATTCGAAAGGGGTTCGATTCACTTTGGTTAGTCAACGTTCCTCTACCCGGAACAATCCTATGTTTTATGAGCCGATCTTTTATGTTACCTCGATTTTTAAAAGTATGGTTTGAAACTTGATTCTTCGTTTATTTCGAGACTTTTTTTTACACAAATCGCACGTATGTCCGCAATCTAAAACAATAATCATAATCTCTCAGGATCAAACTAAATTTATGATGCTTTATTCATCGTGATAATCTATGTGGAAATCTTGATTAAACTATGTGAAGCATGATTGAACGTGAAACTACTTGTCCAATCTATGAGTTGTTGTGGGTAGCAAAACACTAAACGTAATATGGCACCGAATGACGAGACAGAAGTAACATGGACGAAACATGGTGGGTACGCCACTGGTACTTCCTATATATAAGTGTTTCCGACATGTTACCAACTTTTGTACCACGTGCCATGCAAAATTTAGTGTTTTGCAGGCCGGTGATGAGAATGTGTAAGACCCTTGCTATTATTAAGCGGTTTTCGTTTAATCTTACGAAAATAAACGTGTAATTATGGATACATACACTTTGAAAATACGGGTAAATTAAAATTTTACAAATTTAAAGAAAATACATCATAATGTAATTGACTTCGTCTTTTAGGATAACGAAGACGCAACATGCGGAAGCTTATTTTTCGTGTGTGTGTTCGGTTCTTCTATGGCGCTTGATCTTCATCCGGGAACCCATGATATTTACCTGTGATTAAAACCAACTTAAAAGTTAGTTTTGATGCTTAGTTAATATTCAAACAAGTTCTAAACATCGAACAACAAAATAAAAATAAAATCGCCAGCTCTGTAGTCTGCCGCGGGCCGTGACAGACTTTTTTTTTTGGTAAAGGGTTACCCCGGTGATTCTTTATATTCACAACCAAACAAAACAAGTAGTGTAAAGTTGTTCGGTTTGTAAACAAATTAATCGAACGAAAAGGCAAGCAATGAAGGTTCTCTGGGCGATTTTGGCGACCTTGACATTCTCGTGAAACCCTAACAGATTCTTGCTTCTCCTATTCTTGATTGATATTGGTTATCATCTTAGGATTTTCCAATCGATCCTTAGAAGATAATTAGTTGAAATCTGATTAGGATTTTGTATTTAGGGTTTCGTTTTTCTTTGTTTTCTGATTGTCGAAGGGGTGTGTGGTTGCTACTTAGGGTTCGGCAATCCATATTCAGCGGCAATACATCTTCAGTTTAGGGTTTCGGCAATTCATCGGCGCTACTTCCTCTTTGTTTTCTGTTTTGCTCTAGGGTGTCGGCTTTGTTATTTGTGGCTGTTGCTATGGATGATCAGAATGCAGATAATTCAGACGTTCTTTCGAGGAAGATCAGAAATATCGACGGGAAACTTTTTGAGCCAAGACAAACATCCATCATGGCGGCTAGGGTTTCTGAACTGAATAAAAAGGTAACCTTTATGCTACCATTGAATGATGTTGAACACGTTAATGGTCGTTCTGATTCTCCTAATCAGCAATATGCTAAGGTTTTTTCTAAACGAAAAGTAGCTTTTGTGCTTCCATTGAATGATGTTAGTCCTAGCTCCCGAGCTAATTCTCAACATCAATCTTATGCTAATGTTGTGTCAAACAAACAAGCTGATCAGGGTGGTGTTAAGGTGGATTCTGGTTCGAATACTCAAAATCAAAATCAGAATGTTGATAATCCAGCTAGGAATGCTAATGAGTCGGCTGATCAAGTCCCTAATATTAATTTTCGATCATTAAAGTCGGATGTCTCATTGGATGGAGTGGATGTTGTTCTACCAATCGAATCTGTTCGTCAAGTTAATAACAGGTTAGTGAATACTCTTTATGGTTACTTCCTGGGGGATAGAATTGCTTATCCGGTTGTTGAATACTTTGTGAGAACAAATTGGAAGAAACATGGTCTTCAGAAAACTATGATGAACTCGAATGGGTTTTTCTTCTTCAAGTTTGAAGACAGAAAGGGTATGAATAACGTGCTTGAAGGGGGTCTGTGGCTGATTCGTAATAAACCACTTTTTCTCAACACTTGGTCCCCTACAAGTACTCTTAAAAAAGAAGATATTAAAAAGGTTACGGTTTGGGTGAAATTGCATGAGGTTCCTCTAGTGGCGTATACTGATGATAGGTTAAGCATGTTGGCGTCTAAAATTGGTTCTCCTTTGCGGTTGGATTCGTATACTAGTGATATGTGCAACGAGGCTTGGGGACGAAGCAGCTATGCTAGGGCCCTCATTGATATCTCTGCTGAACATGATTTTAGAGAGGTCCTAACCATGGCTATTCCTGAGTTGGATGAGAACAAGTATGTCAATGAGACTATTCGTGTGGAATATGAATGGAAACCCCCGAGATGTGCCCACTGTTGTGTATTTGGGCATGATTATGAGGAGTGTCCAAAATGCATCCGATCGACAGTGAAACCTCCTACAAACAGTCCGAAAGTAGATGAGGATGGTTATACGGAAGTCAAGACAAAGAAGAATGTAAAGAAGAGCGGTTTTCAAGTTAACAATCAAAAGCCCAAGTTTGAATATAGACCTGTGGATAAAAAGAAAAAGGCAGTGAGATCTTCCTACGTGAATGCGCGGTGCACTAGTTCGTCCAAGGTTCAAAAACATAATTCGTTTAGTGCTCTTGGGTTTGTTGGGGGGAACGGGGGTTCCTTCCAGGGGAGATATAAAGGGGGACGTGAGCTAAATGAGGACTCTGACGATGACGAGGTAGAGGTTGTATATGATGAAACGAAGGAGATTATGACATCGGGTACACATCCTACGTCTTCCAGTACAGGGGCAAGCACCTCTCACATAAAGTTGTCCAATGGATAGGTGGCTTCTGTTTCATGCTAAGGGGCTGCCGGTTGGTAGCAATTTCATTTTTGATGATGGCGATTGACATCGTTTGTTTTGGTTTTTTTTTCGTTTGTCTACTAGTAAGTCATTATCATGATTGTAGTAGGCTAGATTGAGGTGGTAACTTGGTTATTTGCTTTTTTGCTTACATATATGGGGCATGTCCTGTATATGAACTAGTGGGGAACTCATCCTCACTACTTGTACTTATTTGACGGTTGTCTATAATAGAATCACCGGGGTAACCCTTTTCCCAAAAAAAAAAAAACAAAACAAGTAGTGTAGAAAAACCTACACTAGTTCAATCATGAGACATGCCCCATGAAAGTAAACAAAACATCAAGATCAACACAAGTAACCATCCACTAGACTTAAATCTAGCAACAAAGCCACAATAAACTATCAACTACTCAATCACCATCAACATCCCTGTGAACTCTGTGGATCTCCCAATCTCCAAGAAGCCTCTGGACGCCAGCAGTGTTCTTCAGCCTCACTCCCATCAGTTTGTAACGAACCATTTGAAAGATAGTCGCACTAATAATTTCTGGAGGTCTTAACTGATTTTTAAACAACCTTGCATTCCGCTCCTGCCAAATCACATAAGCACTAGCCGCAACTGCAACTCTAGCAACAAGGTTAGCCGCTGTCTTCGACCGAGCACGAGCTAAAAGCCAATCCACAATATCCCCCCATATAGGTTGAACCGATTCCATGCCCACCTTTTGTCGAACCATATGCCAAACTTGAGAGGAGAATTTACATTCGAAAAATAAGTGACTATGGGAGTCATAATTCTCGTAGCATAAAAGGCAACACATCATGTTCATATTTTTCCTGCGAGACAAATCCCAACTCAATATTTTATCCTGTGTGAGTAACTTACCCCTCATGATTAACCACATAAAGAACGCATGCTTCGGGTTACACTGAGGGAACCAAACAATAGAGCACCAATCAATTTCTGGTTCTGCATAGCGAATCGAATTCCAGACACACGAAGCAGAAATGTTACTAACATGATCACCATCTCGCCACACAATCCGATCACTTTTATTCGGATCAATGTTCACCTGGTCCAACTGAATAAGAACTGGATACAGATCCCTCCAAGCCACAGGCCAATTCCACGCCCCGTTCGACCGTAAATCGGCAACTGTCGCATCCAAACTGAAACCCGCATCTGTGATCGTTCTAGGAGTCAAAAAATCTCCCAACGGCCCCAACGTACACCAGCTATCATACCACACTGAAGTTCTAGCACCATTACCTAATTCGGACCAAAAATGATTTCTCATTAGAGGCCGAATATGTAACAGCTTGCGCCAAGACCAGCAACAATTTGTCGGAACATTGCACGTCCAAAATTTTTTACCTTTTAATCTGTAAGAATGGATCCACTCAACCCACAAAGATTGACGATGGGTAATAATACTCCAAATGTGAGAAGTCATGAGAGCTTTATTTACATCACCAATGCGTCTAATGCCTAAACCCCCTTCATACTTCGGAATACAAATAGATATCCATGACACCTTCGCCTTTCCTTTATGAAAAGAACAGTCTTGAGACCATAAAAAATTCCGCAACCTAGCTTCCAAGTCACTAACCACCCGAGCCAGTAAAATAAACATAGATGACCAATAAATATGCATAGAGGACAAAACTGAAATGATAAGTTGAACCCTGCCCGCGAATGAAAGCATCCTATTCCTCCAATGCATGATCCGTTTCTCAAGCTTTTCCACAAGAACATTGCAGTCTTTATACAAAAGCCGCGTAGATATGAGGGGCACCCCCAAGTATATCACAGGCAGTAAACCTTCCACAAACGGCATAATTCTCAAGATAGCACTCTTAATGTAACTGGGAACGTTGCAAAGAAGACCGTACTTTTTTGAACACTAGGCACCAACCCTGACATCTTAGTGAAAGTAGCAAGAGAAGACATAATAAACTTGGCTGAAGCAATTTCACCTCGAGCAAAAAGAAACAAATCGTCTGCAAAACCTAAGTTTATAATTTGCTGCTTTTCACATCTATTATGAAACTTAAACGACGAATCAATCCTTAATGAATGCTGCAAAATGGCTGTCAGAATTTCCATAACAAGAGTAAAAAGATACGGGGAAAGCGGATCCCCTTGCCTTAGACCTCGATTACCCTTGAAATAACCATGAACATTTCCATTAACACAAACAGAATAGGAGGTAGTAGAAACACATACCATAATCCAATTCACCATCTTGATATTAAACCCAAATCCAAGAAGAATACTCTTAAGAAACCTCCAATGAACAGTGTCATAGGCTTTTTGTATATCAACTTTAAACGCGCAACGTGGAGGACCAGCATTCCTATGGTAATTGTGCATAAGCTCTTGAGTTAACAAGATATTATCAGATATTCGCCTACCAGGCACAAAGGCAGATTGGTTAACACTAACAATATCATTCAGCGCTCCTTTAATTCTCTCTGCAACAATCTTGGATATGCATTTGTATAGAACATTGCAACAAGCTATAGGCCGATAATCAGTAACAACCGAAGGAGTAGGGACCTTTGGAACAAGCACAATGAGGGTATGGTTCAATTCGCGTAATAAGTTCCCAGTATCAAAAAAATCAATGATAGCATTAGAGATATCAACCCCGATAATATTCCAAGCACTCTTGAAAAAAGCAGCCGTGTACCCATCAGGGCCCGGAGCTTTATCGATGCCAATAGAAAACATAGCCGCTTTAACCTCCTCTACAGTTACCCGACGAATCATATGCTCAGCAATATTCGGGTTCAGTGTTTTAGAAAATAAATCTGGAGCCGGGCTAAGAGAAACATCTCCCTGACAACCCAATAAATTCTCATAATGGTTAACAAAAGCTTTATGGACCATATCACCCTCAAACACATTACCACCAGAATCCTGAATAACATCAACGCGGCTACGATGGTTCCTATTCTTCAACGAAGAGTGGAAAAAAGCAGTATTCATATCACCAGCACGCAACCAGTCCACCTTGGACTTCTGTTTCAGAAAACGCTCCTCATCTAACAAAGCTTCCTGATAACTATTCGTGATGCTAGCTTCTTCGGCTCGAAGATCAGCATTCATAGGGTCCCGATCAATAAATTGCTGGAGAGTATCAAGTTTATCACGAAGAATTTGAGTTTTATTATGAAGGTTACCTTGTTTAAAAAGTAAAGCTCGAAGAGGCCTCTTAAGGAGCCGAAGTCTTTTAACGACACAAAATTGGTGCACTCCATTAATTCTAGTATCCCAGATACGTTTGACAATCTCTGGAAACTCAGGTTTATGAACCAAAAAATTAGCAAATTTAAAAGATCTCGGTTTCAACTTACCAGCTTCAGGGATTTTTAAGATACACGGACAATGGTCCGAGAGTCTATACGGGTGGAACAGAGCAACCGCGCACGGGAATAAACTCACAAACTAGGTATTCCCTAAGACTAGATCAATTTTCTTCAGTAATCCAATGCCCTTCTTTGGTTTTTGGTTCCACGTAAAGTGGAAACCCGATCGATTAATGTCAAACATCTCGATATCATCCACACACGATTGAAATTCCTTCATGCCATTCGATATAGATGAACCCCCCATAGATTTGTCTTCCAGATTCAAAGCCGAGTTGAAATCTCCCATAATGAACCAAGGATCATTGCCAACCAGAACTTTATGCATGGAAAGACTTTGCCATAAATCTCTACGTGAAACATAATAATTAGCCGCATACACAATAGAACAAAATACCATCCTTTTGTCCAACTTAAAAATAAGCTGGATATGCATAACCTGATCAGATTGAGCCAAAACCATGACATCAAAGATTGCTGGATTCCAGCCAATAATAATTCTAGTACCTTTATCACACTTGGCTCCATTGGACGTCCATTCCCAAGAACGAAAAACAGATTTACAAACTTTATCCAGCTTTCCAATATCAACATGAGATTCCAAAATAGCACATAAACTAAGATTATAATCCTTCCCCGCCTGACGAACCTCTGATTGTTTAAGAGGGCGGTTCAACCCCCTTATATTCCACGAAGCGATACTAACCATCAGTAACATCTGGAGGAGGAGTGCTTGCCCCTTGTTTACTTTGTATTTTTAAAGTCCCATTCATCATAAACTCATCCATTTCATTATAAACCTCCACTACCTCATCTTCGTCTGAATCCTCACGGCCCTTACCCGAAGCCGAAGCACTCTTACTTGGACCTGAATCCGCACCCACTTCATTGAGAATATCAAACGGATTGTTCGACCTGATTGTGTTTGAAGTTGAAGCATTGTTACCGCCACCCTTAGGTTTAGGTCCCACAGGTCGATACTCAAATTTAGACTTTTGTTTGTTTACTGGAATTCCAACCTTTCTAGTAGCTTTCTTACCATACACTTCTGTATATCCATCCTGATCAACAGCAGGCATCTTCTTTACTAGCTTATTTTGTTGAGCATTGCGCTTGTGATCCTCATGCTTAACTTTAGCTGGTTTCATCGGTTGCTTCAGACACATCTCATTAGAGTGACCAAAGACACAACATGTGGCACATCGATACGGGCTCCATTCATACTCCACATACATAGTTTCTTTAATGAAACCCTCCCCCTCCGGTTCGGGAATAGCCATTGTGACCTCTTCTCGCAAATCTTTATCAGCAGATACCTCTATCAACGCTCTAGCATAACTACTACGACCCATGAATCCGTGCACATAGATGTGGTAAAAGAATCCAGTGTCATACCCCGACCGCGTAAAACAACAAATCGCGGCGGAAACATCGGGGCGTGTTGCAACAGAATTAATGTTTCATAACCATGGATACCAAAAAGTGTTTCGTTTTATTAAACATTGAAAAATTTCATCGTCTGGAAATCTAAATACACAATTTAAACATAGTCTATCATTGTTATTGAGTCACTAAGGCCTTGTCCAGTCCTATGTGAGCATGCATCCTATCAATCGATATCTTTCAACAATACCTGAAACACATGTGAAAACGAGGTCAGCAAAGAAATGCTGGCGAGTACATAGGTTTTGTGAAAATAAGATTCATGACTTCTGTTTAAGAAAATGTTTAGTCATGAACCTTGTAATTTTCTTTGTCTTTGTAACTCACTTGAAAAATAATAAGTTCAGATGATATGTATAAATAAGAGAATAATGCATGTTTAAATGAATAACCATGTAAAATGAGTTTGTATAAGATAAGTTGTTTGTAAAACAATGTCTTGTGAAAAGTATGTTATTTGTATGAAATGTTATATGTCTCAAATTGAAATGATTCAAATAACGCTACGACATGTAATACCATACAAACACTTATATATAGGAAGTACCAGCGGTGTATCCACCATGCTTGTATCATATTACACACGCTTCGTTACTTAATCACTTACTCAAACCAAACCAACAATGTAAGATGTCTATGTGTAAACCAACTGCCAAATGTATTGGAATAATATGTCAAAATGTTCATGTCAAGATGTAAATCATGTTATGTATAACCAATGTCAAAAGTGTTTGTGTCAAATGTAAACCATGTAATGTGTAACCAAAATGATATGTATGGCTAGTGAAATGAATCAACTAAACCATAGGTGAAACGCACAAAACAAAGTATTGAAGTAAAACTTGGTTTAAATCAATACTATGTTTCGTGGAAATGCATGATCAAATGTAAATCATGTCCAAATGTTTACCCAATCGTTAAAACATTTTGTGAAATCGTTCAAATCGTTCTTGTTGTTTTAATCGTTCAAATCGTTCTTGTTTTAAATTGTGAAACTACTTTATGGTCGATTTTCTAATAACATTCAAACCTTCTTGACTCGTTCATCATTCCAACTCGTTCTCGTTCTCGTTCTTAACCAACCCTTACCAAAGGGTAAATTAATAATTACAGATTCAGTCGTTACCCAAAATACCCACACATAACCATGGGTATAGAGAACAACGGGATTTGTCAGATCCTATGGTACCATAACCTAATACTGGTCGGCTTGATCATTGCTAATGAATGTCATTGGTTATGTAACTACAACCAACAACTTTGTTCACTTTATTGAAATCGTTCTTGAAACCATTTTAATTGTTCTTGAAACCACATTGTAATTGTTTTTGAAACCATTGTAATCGTTCTTGAAATCATTGTTAAGATATTTAGCACATATGAGTCACCCCAAAACAGTTGAAAACAGTAAAAGAGGGGAATAATGTACTCGCCTGAGAATGCTTAGAGGTCTTGAACAACAACCAAACAAAGCTAGAGGGAGCATGGAATCAGTCGGCAATCTAAAATTATATAAATAAACCGGACTTAAATCGGGAGATCGGATAGGATGAGGCTTGGTAAACCAAATGAGTATTGGAACTCATATGATATGGTTTAACAAGGCCTACATACTACATGAAACCTAACCTAAGTGCTTTCGACCCATCGCGACCCATTAAGGTAGCTTATGCTACTTTAACGCGTCGTGCGCGTGAAACGCGTTCGGACCGTCTAACTAGTCCTATGACAAGTGTTATATGCCTAAACATGTTACATAATCAGTTATGTGACAAAAGTTTAGGTTACATATGCTTAATTACCAATTATACATGAAAAGGGTATTCTGGTAATTTACCTAAGGCATATAAACTACCTATCATACAACTACTTAAACGAAGCGACCATAAGGTATAACCTCGGAAGGTTATTCCCTACCTACTATGGTCACCTAATGTATTTGGTCGGATCCTAATGATCGACCAAATGGGTCGGGTTCGAAGGTATAAGCGATTTATTTGATCGCTTACCCTACGACCCTAGACAACGTGGTAATCAGTAGGCATAGTCCCAAGGGACTATAACCAACGTGATTACACTCACGTTGCGAAGTTCAAACGAACTTCGCATTGACCATAAACTGGTCAATGCAGAAAGTCAAACAAAGTTTGACTTTCAGACTCGAAAAGACTCGAAAAGCAATAAAAGAACGAAAGAATACTTACGAAGGGTCCCCGAATGCTAATCTTGATCGAAATAACTCAGGTATGAAACAAAGGTTCCACCTTAGAGTCTTTAAGATCAGATTCTAGTGGTTTTGAAGCAATGGGGGGTGGGGTATTTATAGTTTTCGGGTAACCGTTAAGATCGTTTCATGGAAACCGTGCTTTAATCGCATCCGTACAAGTGTCGGAACCTTATGGTAGCTAAAAATGATCCTTATCAGCTGACTAGGCAATTGAGAATGTGTGGTTGTGGATCAAACAGCTGCAATCTGCTGTTAAATGCAGTTAATATGGTCAGGAAGTCGGACGCGGCCCTCTTCAGGATGTACATAAACTCAGGCGGGCCGCCTGAGAGTTGCAGATCAGATATATGTTTGCAGAATTACAGTTTCAGTCCCTGTTGATGTTTTAAGCCATTTTCGACACTTCTAAGGCCCGTAAAGCCAACTTTAAGGCCCTAAAATGTTGCCTAAACATTGTGGACATGAAACATGCTCAAAAATATGCCGGATGATGGTTCATTTGGTCGTACGAACGCGATGTTTGCTTAATTACGACGGAATGCGCATAAGCGCGAAAAACGATCCAAATGACGCGACGAATGGATTTTTCTTATGCCAAACACTAAAATAAAATATTATAGTGCTTACATAAATTTTTGGATGTCCGGATGTATTCAGAACGTAAGATATGCGCGAAAGTGCAAACTTGTGCACTTTTTGACGCTTTTAGTCCCTGAATGACCCTAAAGTTTATTTTAGCTCACCTAACCCCTCAAAGCCTATTTCTAAGCTATGTAAAGGATATTTATGGTATGTTTAACTTATGGCCATGTTCCGGAATGTCTGTTACAGTTCAGATTGGCATACTTTCGCAGTTTGTCAAATTTAGTCCCTGTAGACGAATTAACTTGTTTTTGCCATACCAAAGTCTTCAAAACTTATTTCTAAGTTATGTAAGGGTTATTTAAGGTATGTTAAGCCAATGTCACTATTCCGGAGTGTTTGTTGCATTAAACTGGTTATATTTACGCATTGGTGCGCGTATAACCTTCCAGAAAGCGATTTAGAGTTTGGAATCGAACAAAAATTGATATGTGCAATTGATACACATATTTTTTACAAATCCCAAGTATGAAATATAATATTTCATTGGTTCGGTATTTGTTTGATGGCCGTGGAGGCACAGGTGTTACAGTCTCCCCTACTTTAGGAAATTTCGTCCCGAAATTTAATCAGAGGAAACTTGTGAGAGCTTGAAAACATGAAGTTGAAAAGACAAAACAACACTGGTTAGGGTTCTGAACTTCTAGTAACTTTAAATAACATTATGCTTTCAATGCAAGAGGGACACTTATATACAAGTATATGAAGTGTCATTGGTGCGTCCACCGTACCTCCATTACATCGTTCTCATTTTGTTATTTTTGTCACTATCGGTTCTTACACATAATAAATCCTACTGGGTTTCTATGCACTAAATTTCATAATTATGTACGCGTCCATAATTAGACAATTCCTTGCACAGTTCACACAGTCTATTTTATAATGTGTAGGGTAAAACCAAATGAACAAACCTGTGATGAGTGTGATTGGACCACCATAGGGTCCTTTCAGTTGTATCATCACATGCCATTCTTAACCAGGTCTTGAATCAATCTTTAACTAGACCACTCAAGGGTCTCTCATCGAATCATGGAATGGTACTATATAACCCAAGGGTCTTAACTACCACGTAGAAGCCCATAAGGATTAAGGTAGTACCTTTTGAATATCCTACTATGAATCCCTCATATGAAGATATGAAAGATTCTATGAGGATTTGGAAATCGGATCACACAAAAACATAGAGGAGAACACATAAATACATATCACATAATTGCATAATCGCATACTCGCATAATTGTTTAATTTGACCTTTAAATTTGTTATCTTTGGACACGGGTATTTAAAGCATACTGGGAATCAAATCCTTAATTGCATTAATTTGGATGGATCCACATGAATACCCTGCTTGTTGACTACATGACCCAAAAATTGAACTTCTTTAAGCCAAAATTTCCTCTTGGAGGATTTAGCGAAAAGTTTGTTCCTTCTTTAGGGGTTCCAATGTCAACGAAGGTGTTGATCGTGATTGGCTCGGGACATGAATAGATCAAGATCTCATCAATAACAACAATGACGAACTAATCCAAATAAGGCTTGCAGACTCTATTTATTAAGTCCATGTAGATGGCTGGAGCATTTGTCAACCCAAAAGGCATGACTGTAAACTCGTAATGGCCATACTTCGTGTAGAAAACCGTTTTGGGAATATCTTCTTCGAGAATACAAAGTTGATGATACCCAAAACGCAAATCGATCTTGGAAAAGCATGAAACGCTATGCAGTTGATCGGAGAAATTGTTGATTTAAGGTAGGGGATATCGATTCTTGATGGTAAGCTTACTAGGCTTACGTTAATCCATATACATTCGAAAAGATCCATTTTTCTTTTCACAAAGAGGACAGGAGTTTCTCCAAGGTGAAAAGTTCGGACGGATGAATCCTTTATCAGACAACTATTGAAGCTGTTTTGATAATTCTTGCATCTCGAACGGTGCAAGACGATAAGATACTTTAGATTTAAAAGAAACAAGTGTTTGAGGTTCTTAGGGAGATCACAAGTGATTATAAAAATGACAGAACCACACGAGTAGTTTTGTCTTTGTGTTGACATCATAAGGTTGGATCAAACATTCATGCAATTGCATTAGTTAAAAAAATAAAACCACAAATTTTTATTTATATAACAACCGCATTGTCTTTAAATGTTACAAGATAACAACCAGAGGAAATACAAAATGCTAATTGTTCACTCCTTCATCATTGAGTGCCTCATTGATGTTAAACACTCGACCACGTGCTGGATCCACATTGACGTTGACGTTCGCATTTGGGTTTGCGTTAGCATTTGCATTTACCAGTCTCGGACAGTTGTGGCGGAAGTGACCAATCTCTCCGCAGTTGAAACATGTCCCCAGTGGGAATCTCGCAGCATTCCCTTGAACCGGAGCTTGAACCTGAGCAGCCTGATTTTGTCCCAAACGACAAACATTGGCCAAATGCCCAAGTTTACCACACGTCGTGCATTGCCAGCAAGCTTGTTGTACCGCGTGATGACCGTTGCAGCGTGCACAATGAGGTGCGGTACCGGCATATGCTTTCTTTGCAGGTGGCTGAGCTGGTGGGTTCCGCGGGTTCTGAGCAGTCTGTGCTGTAACAGCAAAGTTCTGAACACCCTTTCGCTTTCTTGATTTCTTTGACGTCTCACCTTCCTTACCCTTCTTGTTTTGACCTTTCTTGCTATCCTCCTTGTCAGACTCCTGCTTCTTACCCTTGTCACCCTTTCTGTGTAACTTATTCTTCCGAATCTGCGACTCAGTCAATGTCGCAGCTAACTCGATCGCCTGACGGAGTGTGGTAGGGCTACTACCAGTAAGGATGTCTTGTACCGAGTCAGGTAGGCCGTCGATGTACCTTTCGATAGCCTTGTCGAGTGGGGTAACAATTGTCGGGCAAAGCAGACTCAACTCCTCAAACCTATCAGTATACGCCCTGTGCTCACCACTATCTTGCTTCAACTCATCAAATTCCTTCTCCAAAGCACGCTGCTCATGACGAGGACAGAATTCCCTCATCATAAGGGCCCTAAGTTCAGCCCATGTCTGTGCTAGAGCAACTACTGCACCACGATCCCTCATAACCCCGTTCCACCATGTGAGAGCCCTCTTCTGAAACACACTCGAAGAAAACTCGACCTTGCGATTGTCAGGACACTGCACGTGGCGGAAAGTATTCTCAATGCTCTCGAACCATTGAAGAAGCCCAGTCGCTCCTTCAGAACCACTAAACTTGAGTGGTTTAGCCTGGTTAAAATCCTTGTATTTGCATGTAACGTTGTTGTTGTTATTGGCTTGGTTCCATTGAGCAAAGAGGTTTGGGAATTGAGCAGCCATTTGCTGCGCAATGATTTCTACCAATTCGGCAGTCGCTATCTGGCTTTCGCGTCGAGGAGGCATTCTAAAAGAGGAAACATGAAAGGAAACGAGTGAGAGAATTAGACGAAAAGAATGAGATTAAACAAATCTGATGAAAGCAAGGATAGTGGTCATTTGTTTGTTACTACAAAGCAACAACCGACACACAGTGACTAACCAAAGTAAATGGATCAAAAATAATGTATCGCGAAGACATGCTCGCCTATAAGTGAACACTCATCCCAAGAATTCCCAGGTAAGCACAACTGGTCTCGCGTCTGATGAGATATATACGAAGTGCTTGCCTAGACAGAAAACCAGAATACAGGCATTCACCCTTCCATATTGCACGTGTTCACATTATTTAAAACCCAAAACCTTGACGAGATTTTGAAAATTCAAAGGGGTTCAAAACCATATAACAGAGGGTTCAAAACCTTACAATAGAGGGTTCAAAACCTTACAATAGAGGGTTCAAAACCTTACAATAGAGGGTTCAAAACCTAGTAATCAATCATCCTAGAACAGATGATTAGTTTTCAAAGCGGTTTTGAATTTTATGTTCTTGTTGTGGTCGTCGCCCAAGGATAGGTGACGGTATTGTTTTATGACTAAACGCAAGTAAACTCGCGTTAGGGTCCTAAGAAGGTTATAGACTAGGTCAAAGCATTACTAATAACCTAATTCCCTATAACCATTGGCTCTGATACCATCTTTTCTGTCACACCCCGACCGCGTAAAACAACAAATCGCGGCGGAAACATCGGGGCGTGTTGCAACAGAATTAATGTTTCATAACCATGGATACCAAAAAGTGTTTCGTTTTATTAAACATTGAAAAATTTCATCGTCTGGAAATCTAAATACACAATTTAAACATAGTCTATCATTGTTATTGAGTCACTAAGGCCTTGTCCAGTCCTATGTGAGCATGCATCCTATCAATCGATATCTTTCAACAATACCTGAAACACATGTGAAAACGAGGTCAGCAAAGAAATGCTGGCGAGTACATAGGTTTTGTGAAAATAAGATTCATGACTTCTGTTTAAGAAAATGTTTAGTCATGAACCTTGTAATTTGCTTTGTCTTTGTAACTCACTTGAAAAATAATAAGTTCAGATGATATGTATAAATAAGAGAATAATGCATGTTTAAATGAATAACCATGTAAAATGAGTTTGTATAAGATAAGTTGTTTGTAAAACAATGTCTTGTGAAAAGTATGTTATTTGTATGAAATGTTATATGTCTCAAATTGAAATGATTCAAATAACGCTACGACATGTAATACCATACAAACACTTATATATAGGAAGTACCAGCGGTGTATCCACCATGCTTGTATCATATTACACACGCTTCGTTACTTAATCACTTACTCAAACCAAACCAACAATGTAAGATGTCTATGTGTAAACCAACTGCCAAATGTATTGGAATAATATGTCAAAATGTTCATGTCAAGATGTAAATCATGTTATGTATAACCAATGTCAAAAGTGTTTGTGTCAAATGTAAACCATGTAATGTGTAACCAAAATGATATGTATGGCTAGTGAAATGCATCAACTAAACCATAGGTGAAACGCACAAAACAAAGTATTGAAGTAAAACTTGGTTTAAATCAATACTATGTTTCGTGGAAATGCATGATCAAATGTAAATCATGTCCAAATATTTACCCAATCGTTAAAACATTTTGTGAAATCGTTCAAATCGTTCTTGTTGTTTTAATCGTTCAAATCGTTCTTGTTTTAAATTGTGAAACTACTTTATGGTCGATTTTCTAATAACATTCAAACCTTCTTGACTCGTTCATCGTTCCAACTCGTTCTCGTTCTCGTTCTTAACGAACCCTTACCAAAGGGTAAATTAATAATTACAGATTCAGTCGTTACCCAAAATACCCACACATAACCATGGGTATAGAGAACAACGGGATTTGTCAGATCCTATGGTACCATAACCTAATACTGGTCGGCTTGATCATTGCTAATGAATGTCATTGGTTATGTAACTACAACCAACAAGTTTGTTCACTTTATTGAAATCGTTCTTGAAACCATTGTAATTGTTCTTGAAACCACATTGTAATTGTTTTTGAAACCATTGTAATCGTTCTTGAAATCATTGTTAAGATATTTAGCACATATGAGTCACCCCAAAACAGTTGAAAACAGTAAAAGAGGGGAATAATGTACTCTCCTGAGAATGCTTAGAGGTCTTGAACAACAACCAAACAAAGCTAGAGGGAGCACGGAATCAGTCGGCAATCTAAAATTATATAAATAAACCGGACTTAAATCGGGAGATCGGATAGGATGAGGCTTGGTAAACCAAATGAGTATTGGAACTCATATGATATGGTTTAACAAGGCCTACATACTACATGAAACCTAACCTAAGTGCTTTCGACCCATCGCGACCCATTAAGGTAGCTTATGCTACTTTAACACGTCGTGCGCGTGAAACGCGTTCGGACCGTCTAACTAGTCCTATGACAAGTGTTATATGCCTAAACATGTTACATAATCAGTTATGTGACAAAAGTTTAGGTTACATATGCTTAATTACCAATTATACATGAAAAGGGTATTCTGGTAATTTACCTAAGGCATATAAACTACCTATCATACAACTACTTAAACGAAGCGACCATAAGGTATAACCTCGGAAGGTTATTCCCTATCTACTATGGTCACCTAATGTATTTGGTCAGATCCTAATACTTTAAGATCAGATTCTAGTGGTTTTGAAGCAATGGGGGGTGGGGTATTTATAGTTTTCGGGTAACCGATAAGATCGTTTCATGGAAACCATGCTTTAATCGCATCCGTACAAGTGTCGGAATCTTATGGTAGCTAAAAATGATCCTTATCAGCTGACTAGGCAATTGAGAATGTGTGGTTGTGGATCAAACAGCTGCAATCTGCTATTAAATGCAGTTAATCTGGTCAGGAAGTCGGACGCGGCCCGCTTCAGGATGTACATAAACTCAGGCGGGCCGCCTGAGAGTTGCAGATCAGATATATGTTTGCAGAATTACAGTTTCAGTCCCTGTTGATGTTTTAAGCCATTTTCGACACTTCTAAGGCCCGTAAAGCCAACTTTAAGGCCCTAAAATGTTGCCTAAACATTGTGGACATGAAACATGCTCAAAAATATGTCGGATGATGGTTCATTTGGTCGTACGAACGCGATGTTTGCTTAATTACAACGGAATGCGCATAAGCGCGAAAAACGATCCAAATGACGCGACGAATGGATTTTTCTTATGCCAAACACTAAAATAAAATATTATAGTGCTTACATAAATTTTTGGATGTCCGGATGTATTCAGAACGTAAGATATGCGCGAAAGTGCAAACTTGTGCACTTTTTGACGCTTTTAGTCCCTGAATGACCCTAAAGTTTATTTTAGCTCACCTAACCCCTCAAAGCCTATTTCTAAGCTATGTAAAGGATATTTATGGTATGTTTAACTTATGGCCATGTTTCGGAATGTCTGTTACAGTTCAGATTGGCATACTTTCGCAGTTTGTCAAATTTAGTCCCTGTAGACGAATTAACTTGTTTTTGCCATACCAAAGCCTTCAAAACTTATTTCTAAGTTATGTAAGGGTTATTTAAGGTATGTTAAGCCAATGTCACTATTCCAGAGTGTTTGTTGCGTTAAACTGGTTATATTTACGCATTGGTGCGCGTATAACCTTCCAGAAAGCGATTTAGAGTTTGGAATCGAACAAAAATTGATATGTGCAAATGATACACATATTTTTACAAATCCTAAGTATGAAATATAATATTTCATTGGTTCGGTATTTGTTTGATGGCCGTGGAGGCACAGGTGTTACATCCAGCATCTTTGGTTCCCCAATCGTCGTTGCAATCAGGCTAAGCCCATCTTCCGTATAAGCCGCAATAGGGACCTCATGTATTTTAACCCATACTTGAATCTTTTTAACCTCTTTCTTTTCAAGTTTAGTTGTAGGAGTCCAGCCATTAAGAAACATCGGTTGGGATCTAATAATCCATGGACCATCCTTGAGAACATTCATCATACCAACTTCATCATTAAACTTAAAAAAGAAAAAGCCATTCGCGTTCATCATAGTTTTTTGCAACCCATATTTCTTCAATTGGTCCGAACAAAATAATCAACAACTGGAAACGCAACACGTTCTCCTAAAAAATATACATACAATGTGTTTGCCAACTTATCTTGCATAGCACGCACCGATTCCCTTGGAAGAACAACATCACAACCATCCTGTACCATAGAGCTAGCAAGTGCACGAAAGTTAACCTTCTTAGAATTATTAGCAACTACCGAGTCTGCATATGACATAGGTTTCACCGTGTTTCCATCAGTTTCTGCCAAGTTAATCCTCGATCCCTCACATTCCGATGATTGCAAAGAAACCGGTTTCGTGATTTTAGTTAATTCATCAATTACATTAAACTTCTTAGCATCAGATTGCACTGTACCTCTTCTGGGGAGAATCGGATTACCATCGATGTTTACTACTCGACTGGCCAGACCCTTAACCGGTAATGGAGGTTTACCGCGATCACCGAGAACAGTATCGTCAGGTTTGAAACGATCATCCATTGGAAATTAATCACCTCTCTCCTTTAAACATAAATTAAACTAACCATGCAAACGACAACCCGAGTACCAGAGCCGCAACAAGAAAAGAAGCTGGAAAACAGAAACCCTAATCTAGCAAACCATATACCATGAAATCTTCGAAAATATATAGAAAACCTGGTTTATCAAGATGATCGACGAACCAAGAACCCTATATAACTCGTTTGAAAATCACAATATAGTGGCGGCGATTAATAGAAACAGAAAAACAAAAACCCTAGAGTTAAATCGATCAAAGCTGCTAACTAGTTCGTTATAAGGATTGATAAATCAATCCCTAATCACAGACTGTTATACAGAAGATCACGAAGAAAATCTAAGGATTCATGAAGAACAAGAATCGCCTGGCTAGAGAGAGAGAATTAGGGTTTTTTTTTCAAATGACAGAAGCTTGCCGCGACAGACTTAATCTCATCTTTCGCGGGCCGCCACACCTGTGGCGGGGCGTGACCGCTTGTGCTTTCTCCGTCGCGGGCACCAGAGACCCATTTCGACAGAATGTTTGTTTCCTGTTGCTGCATATTTGCCCAGCTATGTTTCTAAGGAAATTTACAACTTCAAATTAGCATAACTTTTGATCTAGACCTCCGTTTTGTGTATTTTTTTTCCTGCGTGTCCGTAATTAAAATACGGACCCGTTTACCATCATTGTTCGTATTAGAACCCAGTTTATAAGCAAATAGTCTATAATTCCCTTTTTTCTATTGTTTGACCAGTTTAGTTTAAGTCACATTGCATGAGTGTTGTCAACGGTCGTCTCTAACATTTCCTACCCATCCCGGGCTTACCAAGCATTAGCGTGTTCATTCCCATTTCGGGGTTTGCGTACGTACTTACATTCACCGATTTATTTGTATCTTTCTAATCACTTAATCCACATTTAACGTCTTAATTTATTTTGACCCGTTTGGGGGACTTTTAAGCATCTAAGCATCAAACTCGCTATTTTCTTTTTGCACCTCGTCTTTCCATGCTAATTAACTACTTATCTTCCACCACAACTATTTTTGTGGTGGATTTAGCATAAGGAACCCAAAATCCCAAATTTTACCCTTCGACTAGTCCTTTTTCGCAAATGACCACTTTTAGGCATTCGACCCACAAATATTTTTGCCTATAACTTTTATATGAATCTAAGGATTTCAAAATCAATATATAGTTCCTAAACAACCTCTAAGGGACGTTTATCCGGTTCACCCATCAAGGGCTTTTTGGTCAATCTTTTAGTCCCTCGTTTTACTACGAAGAACTCACTAATTACTTGACCAAAAACTCACTCTTAACTATAAACATTTTTGTGCGTACCTGGCTCGGGTCATAGGATTGACCCGTTTAAATACCTTTCGCTATTAATCACTAGTTAATAGCAGTGCGAACCATGTGTTATTTCCTGTTATTACAAAACTCAACAAGCGGTCATTAGTTATTACTGTCAAATGGTGTTAACAACACCATTTGACCCGTTTAATCGAAATGACGATTTATCACTACGAGATGGTATATAATTACCATCTCACTCCTTTAACCTACTCCGGTTTACCCCTTGAGTTCATATTACTTAAAGGTCGTTTCTTATTTAGTTGACCCGTTACGACTTACGTCTTGTGATGTCTATTTAAATATCTTTATTAAACTGTCAACTCATGTCCGAATTACCTTTTTACCACCTTAACACGTTTATGGTTTCTCACCATTATTCACTTATTCTGACCTATATTATTTACGTCGGAACATCATATTTCAATTACTAATTTTCCTTTATTCATTTTCAATACACACAAGTAGGTATTCTATAAAGGGTGTAAGCCTTTTTTTTTGGGTAAAGGGTTACCCCGGTGATTCTATATATTCACAAAACAATAAACACAAGTAGTATAGATATTCTACACTAGTTCAATAATGGGACATGCCCCATGAAAGTAAAGCAACGAGAAAACAAATAAACACCACTAAACGGAAAACAACTAGACTAGACTCTAGAACATAAATCAACTCTACTTAATCAGCCAGCGTCTTCATGAAGATCAGCTCCATTAATCCCCCAATCACCTAGAATTCTTCTCACATTGTCACAATTCTTTAGCTTGGCTCCCATCAACTTGTAACGCACCTGTTGTATAATAAGGTCAATAATAGTTTCTGGTGGTCTCAGCTCGTTCTTGAATAATCTAGCATTGCGCTCCTGCCAGATGAAATAAGCACTGGCCGCTACCAAAAACCTTGCAACATAGTTAGCCGCTGACTTCGACCTGGACTGAATTAGCAGCCAATTAACAATATCCTCCCACTTCGATGGAACCGACTCCATTCCCACTTTATGCCTGACCTTATGCCAAATTTGATCCGAGAATTTACACTCGAAAAATAAATGATTGTGAGAATCATGGTTAGCATAACATAACAAACAGCACATCATGTTCATAATCTTTCTACGCGAGATATCCCAGCTCAAAATCTTATCCTGAGTAAGTAATTTTCGCCTCATAATAAGCCACATTAAAAAAGCATGACGAGGGATGCATTGGGCGAACCAAACAATACTACACCAGTTTACCTCCACATCTCGATGTCTGAAAGACTCCCACGCTCGAGCCGTAGAAAAATCATGTACATGATCCCCTTGGCGCCATAAGAGATTATCAGCCTTATTCGGATTAATAGACATGCTATCAAGTTGTATAAGGACCGGAAAAAGCTCTCTCCAAGCATTAGGCCAACTCCACGAAGACTCCGAGTAAATATCTGAAACTTTAGATTCCAAATTGAAACCTGCATTAGCAATCATTCTTGGCGATAAGAGCTGAATCAACAGCCCTAAGTCATTCCACGTATCGAACCAAGCTAATGTATTCAAACCATTCCCAATTTCGGACCAAACAAAACTCCTCATGACCGGCCGAACCTGAAGAATCTTCCTCCACGACCAGCAACAAGAAGAAGGAACTTTACACGACCAGCAACAAGAAGAAGGAACTTTACACGCCCGGAAACTTTTACCTCTTAATCTGTAAGAATGAATCCACTCAACCCATAACGAGTCACGCTTTGAAAGAATGCTCCATATATGTGATGACATAAGGGCTTTGTTGACATCACCAATACGACGGATCCCTAACCCACCCTCATATTTAGGAACACAAACTGCTTTCCAAGAAACCTTAGCCCGGCCTTTTTGAAACGCCTTGTCATGAGACCATAAAAATTTCGCATCAGCGCCTCCAAATTAAGAATCACCCGAGCATGCAAGATAAACACCGAAGACCAGTAGATATGCAGAGAGGACAATACCAAAATAATAAGTTGCAACCTTCCTGCAAAAGAAAGGAGCTTATTCCTCCAATGCATGATACGTTTTTCAAGTTTCTCCACCAACACCTGACAATCTTTATAAAGTAACCGCGACGAAATAAGAGAAACACCCAAATATCTCACAGGCAACGTACCCTCCATAAACGACATAATATTCAAAATAGCAATTTTAACAAACGATGGGACATTAGAGAAAAAAACTGTACTTTTCTGAATATTAGGCATCAAACCCGACATCTTTGTAAAAGAATTGAGCGATTCCATGATGCACCTGGCCGACGCAATCTCACCCCTGGCAAAAATAAACAAGTCGTCCGCAAAACAGAGATTGATAATCTGTTGGCGTTCACACTTGTTATGGAATTTAAAAGACGAATCAATCCTTACCGTCTGTTGTAAGATAGCCGTGAGAATCTCCATGACAAGAGTGAAAAGATACGGAGAGATAGGATCACCCTGCCGAAGCCCCCTATTACCCTTGAAGAAGCCATGAATGTTACCATTAATACACACTGAATACGTGGTCGTAGAAACACAAACCATGATCCAGTGAACCATGCTTCTATGAAAACCGAAACCCAACAAAATATTCTTTAGAAAGTTCCAGTCAACAGTGTCGTAAGCCTTCTGAATATCAACTTTGAATGCACATTTAGGAGGACCGATATTTCTATGATAATTGTGCATCAACTCTTGCGTTAACAAAATGTTATCAGAGATTTTTCTACCTGGCACGAACGCCGACTGGTTGATACTAACAATATCATTAAGCACCACCTTTAATCTTTCAGCAACAATTTTACTAATGCACTTGTATAAGACATTGCAACAAGCAATCGCACGGTAGTCCGTAATCACAGACGGTGAGGGAATCTTAGGAATAAGAACAATAAGAGTATGGTTTAATTCCCTAAGAAGGTTCCCTGTATCAAAAAAATCAATAATCGCCTTCGACACATCATTACCAATGATAGGCCAGGCATTTTTAAAAAATCCTGCTGTAAAACCATCTGGACCTGGAGCCTTATCCGACCCCATAGAAAACATCGCCTTTTTAACCTCTTCAGGAGTAACCGGCCGAACCATATAAGCAGCAACATCCCTATTTAACGTTTTAGTAAACAAATCAGGAGTCGGATTAAGAGACGTATCACCCGGGCTGCCTAAAAAACGCTCATAATGATCAACAAAGGCTTTCGGAACCATATCATCCGAAAACACATTCCCTCTAACATCTCGAATAACCTCAATCCTGTGACAACTCGAGATTTCCAAGATTTCCATCTTCGCATTTAGTGCACGTTAATTTTTTTTTTTGTTATGTTGTTTGTTACTCGACTCGTTGTTTCACAACGCTTACCTTTGTAATACGTTATATCGTATTTCGATTGATATTTTATAATTGGGATCCATAATATTTATTATATGTGAGTGTATCTTAACAAGGTTTTGTATTAGTTAACATGTTAATTAAAGATGGAACTTACTGAGAACAAGCACCCATGAAAACACCCAAGTGGTGAAAACACTTTAAGTGTTTTCGTCCACTGATGACCAACGAAATCACAGATGGGCTTGGCCCAGTGTCCAGTCTTGAGATATTTTATATATATAATCATTTTATAAACAAATCTTCTCCGAGACGTTACCCACTTACCAAACCTTATCACTTTGTTCTCTCTCTCTACATCTGAAACCCACAAAAGAGAATTCCTCATTTGAAGCAAAACCTCTGTTTAATCCTTGGTTAGTGATTTCATGATTCAAGTTGTTTCTTGTTGCATATCGTATGATTTTGGATGTTTATTCATGATGTATGTATACAATTTATATATGTGATTATGTGATTGATCATTGTGTGATTGTTAGATAATTATTATCTATGAACTGTCTGAATATTGGATGTTTGGATCAACAGTGGGTATATGTTATGAATGATAAACTGATGGATTTATGTTCTTGATCCCACAAAGTTTTGGTAGAGTATTTGTTTCATATCAATGATTTATGATATGACTAGTAAATGATTAATCATGTTACTGTAATGAGTTTTAGAGTTTCTGGGTTCTTCATAAGTTACAGTAAGTATTGTGGAAGATGATGATGTGTCAGACGAAAACACCCCACCATTTATAAGCTGGACGAAATCACATAAGTGATTTCGGCCCAAAACAGTTTTGGCCCAAGTGTTCTAGGCCCAGGGAGTGATTTCGGCTTGTGTATTGGCCCATAAAGGGTTTTCGGCCCACATGTGGTTTTCGGCATATATGTGATTTCGGCCCATGTGTGTTTTCGGCTCTTAAGTGTTTTCGGCCACATAAAGGGATTTCGGCCAACATATGGATTTCGGCCACTTAAGGGATTTCGGACATAAGGGGTTTTCGGCCATAGGGTGTTTTCGGCAATTATGTGTTTTTGGCAACTTGTTAACTGTTATTATTAATGTCATTGAATATGTTATTCAAATAAACTAACCACTTGTATAACTCAGTTAGTTTACTTAACTTTGTTAAGCTAGTAAGTTGTTAACTTTTATGGTTTGTTAACCTTGTTAAGTTATTAACTCTATTTATTTAATTTACACAGTAAGTTATTAAACTTGTCTGTATGTAACTCTGTTTGTTCTTAACTACATTAGGTTGTTAATCCAGTTACATATGTTAACTCTGTTAGTTCTGATTCAACTATGTTATGGTTCATTAACTATGCCAAGTCAGTAACTGTATTAAGTATGTTATTGGATAATATGCTATAATGAACTGTGATTAACTGTTTATGTGTTGCATGATATGAACTGTCAAACACACCATATGATATTACTGTGACACTAGTTCCATGTGAAACTTTACAAACAATGTGAACTGATTGAGTATACGTGCACTATAGGACTTGACTGATTTATTGTGAGCATTTAACTTAGCATACCGAGCAAACAAGGTGAGTTCACACTTCTACCAAGGCATGGGATTCCCGGGGTTGGGAATGGGTTGATTGATTATTTATGCTTAAGAGTTATCGGAATTTCATACCATTGGCCTCGGGAGAGGAAGGTCAATGGTAGATACTACTAGACTAGTGATACATATACTTCTCTTCGCACACATGCCGGGATCGGCCGCGATACTAGAACAATCTTCGCAAACATGCCTGGAATGGCCGCGAACTATACTTTAATCTTCGCAAACATGCCTGGAGGGCCGCGATACAAATGTAACTAGTCTAGACAACATGGGAAACCCCCCACTAAACTTCGCAAACATGCCTAGAGGGCCGCGATGCTATTACATACGATACATGATTACTAAACGAACATACAATATACGATACGAACATTATAACTAAATAACCAACTGTGAACTCGCTCAACTAGTTGTTGACTCTCTGTTACATGCCTTGCAGGACCTTAGGTACTTTTGGAGCTTGCACGGGAGGCACGGTCGTTGTGGACATGGATCGTGAATGTGTTGTTAAACATTATGACATTTTGTACTTAAACTTACGTTGGGTTTTACATTATTGCTTCCGCTACACACTTGTTTATATTTGGTTTTGGAAACACCTATCGTATTGATGAATGACTTTTACTATATACTTATGTTCAATATGATTGGTGGCTTGATCCTGGTCATGTCACGCCTCCAAGCGGTGGTACTCCGCGTGTGGATTTTGGGGGTGTGACAGATTGGTATCAGAGCCATTGGTTATAGAGAACTCGGTTTTAATAAGGGGAAAACGTTTTTATTAAAACCAGACTATAACCGAAACAGTGCTCAACGATCCACAACGACGCCTCGCTCCACGTGCAAGACTCAACATCCTAGGTAATATGGTACATGTTTTATTGCCTACTTGCTAGAATTGCATAGAACTTTGCTCAGGGCATGCTTAGATTAACGTAACACTATTGCATGAGAACACTTGTGTGCTTACTCTCTTCTGTCATTGCACTACTCGCGAACCTCTCTCACTTATGTTATCTTTGCTATGAAGATCATGTCTGGACGCATTAACATGACACAAGCCCAGTTGACGGCTCTCATTAACGAGCGAGTTGCTGAGGCACTTGCAGCCGCACAAGCAGGAGGTATACCCTGCAGTTGTAACTCACACTAGGATCTTTAGATCCTACACTCCTAAACCAACTCTTGTGTTTTAATCTTGTACTGGATTCTTATATACAACAGGTCAGCACGCTCAGCCACCTGTTTGCACCTTCAAAACTTTCATGGACTGTCGTCCTACTACTTTTAGTGGCACGGAAGGAGCGGTTGGACTCCTCCATTGGTTTGAAAAGCTCGAGTCCGTATTTGAAATGTGTGAATGCCCTGAGGCTCGCAGGGTGAAGTACGCCACTGGTACTCTAGAAGGCATTGCGCTGACTTGGTGGAATGCGCAAGTTCAGATGTTAGGGTTGGCTGTTGCTAACGCCACACCCTGGAATGATTTCAAGGAGTTGATCAAAGAGGAATACTGTAGCCGTGATGATATTCATAAGCTGGAGGTAGAGTTTTACCACTTGAAAATGACGGGGTCAGAAATTGAAGCGTACACCAGAAGATCGAATGAGTTGGCTATTCTGTGTCCTACTATGGTGGACCCTCCCATTAAGCGTATCGAACTGTATCTCAATGGACTGGTGCCGGAAATTCAAAGTCACGTAACCTCAGCGAATCTTGGCACCATTCAACAGATCGTCAAGCTAGCTCATCGCCTCACCGATCAGGCAGTGGAACAGAACAGGCTGCCTAAACGTATCAGCGCTACTACTACCGCTACCACTCCAGCTACTCCTGCTAATCCCAGTGACAACAAGCGGAAATGGGAAGGGGATTCCAGCAGGGGTTCAGCTACTGTACAGTCTCAAGCACAGCAGCAGCGCAAGACTAGTGATTTCCAGAGCCCGAGTCAGCAATCGTCTGGTGGTCAGGGGCAGAGTGGATATCGGGGAACTCATCCACTGTGTAACAGGTGCAACAAACACCACAGTGGTCAGTGTCGTAAAGGCCGCTGTCAGAGATGTCTAAGGGTAGGTCATGAGGCTAAAGATTGCAGGAGCTCAAGGCCTGCGAATCAGAACCAGCAACAACAGCCACCCGTTCCACGAAACCCGCCACAGCAACAACACCAAGGAAATAAGGCATGCTTTCAGTGTGGGGCTGAAGGTCACTTCAAGCGGAACTGCCCCCAGTTAAATCAGAATCAGAACAACAACAACAATAATTAAGGCAACGGGAACAACAATGGGGGAAACAACAACGACAATGGTGCTAGGGGTCGTGCATTTGTGATTGGTCGGGGTGATGCGAGGAACGATCCTAATGTGGTTACGGGTAAGTTTCTTCTCGACGACTTTTATGTTACCGTATTATTTGATTCGGGTGCGGATACCAGTTATATGTCTCTGAAAGTTAGTCAAATGCTTAAACGCGCACCAACACTTTTGAACACCAAACATGTCGTAGAGTTAGCTAACGGTAAAAGTCTAGAAGCCACACACATAGTTCAGGGTTGTAATCTTATCCTCGCTGGTCAGACTTTCTCTATCGATCTCATTCCTATAACTCTGGGTAGTTTCGACATTGTCATTGGTATGGATTGGTTATCCCAACAGCAAGCAGAGATCCTATGCAAGGAGAAGATCATTCGTATTCCCCGTACTGGCAAAGAACCTCTCGAAGTTCAAGGCGACAAGAGTGGTGTCGTGAGTGGCATCATCTCCTTCTTGAAGGCGCAGAAGTGTCTGCGAAAGGGCCACATAGCTATTTTAGCACTCGTTACTGATACATCGGCGACAGAGAAAAAGATTGGGGATATTCCTGTAGTACGCGATTTTCCTCAAGTGTTTCCTGAAGAGTTACCTGGGCTACCGCCTCATCGCCAGGTCGAATTTCAGATCGAGCTAGCTCCAGGAGCAGCACCTATAGCTCGAGCGCCTTATCGCTTAGCTCCAACTGAACTGGAAGAACTGTCTAAGCAATTGCAGGAACTCTTGGAAAAGGGTTTCATACGTCCTAGCTCTTCGCCCTGGGGAGCTCCAGTATTATTTGTGAAGAAGAAAGACGGTACCTTTCGTATGTGTATAGACTACCGCGAACTAAACAAGGTGACCGTGAAGAATCGCTATCCTCTTCCACGCATCGACGACTTATTCGACCAGTTGCAAGGGTCGAGCTATTACTCAAAGATTGACCTGAGGTCAGGTTACCATCAACTGAGAGTCCGGGATGAGGACGTCTCCAAAACAGCATTCAGAACTCGCTACGGCCATTACGAGTTTTTGGTTATGCCATTCGGACTAACGAACGCGCCTGCGGTTTTCATGGATCTTATGAACAGGGTGTGCAAACCTTATCTTGACAAGTTTGTTATTGTTTTCATCGACGACATCCTAATTTATTCGAAGAATCGGGAGGAACATGAGCAACATTTGCGACTTATTCTGGAACTCCTTCGAACGGAACAGCTGTACGCTAAGTTTTCAAAATGCGACTTCTGGCTTCGTGAAGTTCACTTTCTAGGCCACGTGGTAACCAAGGATGGGATTCATGTCGATCCATCCAAAGTAGATTCGATCAAGAACTGGCCTGCACCTCGTACACCAACCGAAATACGCCAATTCTTGGGTTTGGCGGGTTATTACAGACGGTTTATCAAAGACTTCTCAAAGATTGCACAACCGCTTACATTATTGACACAGAAAGGTGTTGTTTACCGTTGGAGTGATACACAGGAAACAGCGTTTCAGCACTTAAAGGATAGACTTTGTAGCGCACCTATCCTCTCATTGCCTGAAGGCACGGATGATTTTGTAGTCTACTGCGACGCATCCATCCAAGGTCTTGGATGTGTGTTGATGCAACGGGATAAAGTTATTGCTTATGCTTCACGCCAACTTAAGATTCACGAACGGAATTACACTACGCACGATTCAGAGCTTGGAGCAGTTGTCTTTGCGCTCAAGATATGGCGACATTATCTGTATGGCACCAAGTGCACCATCTACACCGATCACAGGAGTCTTGAGCATATCTTCAAGCAGAAAGAATTGAACATGCGACAACGTCGATGGGTCGAGTTACTGAACGATTACGAATGTGCTATAAAGTACCATCCGGGCAAAGCCAATGTGGTGGCCGACGCCCTCAGTCGAAAGGATACTACACCTAGGCGTGTACGAGCGTTGCAACTCACTATTCAGTCCAGTCTTCCTTCACAGATACGAGATGCTCAGGTAGAAGCATTGAAACCAGAAAACGTCAGGGCTGAAGCCCTACGCGGCTCAAGGCAACGGTTGGAACAAAAGGCAGACGGCGCCTACTATGTAACAGGACGCATCTGGGTCCCACTCTATGGCAACCTACGCGAGCTTGTAATGGATGAAGCTCATAAGTCTCGCTACTCAGTACATCCTGGTTCGGATAAAATGTACCACGACCTCAGAACTACATATTGGTGGCCTAGCATGAAGGCCCACATAGCAACTTACGTTAGCAAGTGTTTGACTTGTGCGAGAGTCAAAGCGGAATATCAGAAACCATCAGGCCCACTCCAACAACCTGAGATACCACAATGGAAATGGGAACAAATTTCCATGGATTTTGTTACTGGCCTACCTAGATCTCAGCGCGGAAATGATACTATTTGGGTGATCGTGGATCGACTCACAAAGTCTGCTCACTTCTTGGCTATCAAGGAAACGGATAAGTTCTCCACTCTAGCAGACGTATACCTTAAGGAAGTTGTCTCGAGGCACGGGGTGCCCACCTCTATTATCTCCGATCGTGATGCACGTTTTACTTCAGAACTGTGGCAAGCAATGTACAAATCTTTTGGCTCTCGATTAGACATGAGCACAGCTTATCATCCTCAGACAGATGGGCAGTCTGAGCGCACTATTCAAACTCTAGAAGACATGCTTCGGGCGTGCGTAATTGACTTTGGCAAGGGCTGGGAAAAACATCTGCCACTTGTGGAATTTTCATACAACAACAGTTACCACACCAGCATTAAAGCTGCTCCATTTGAGACATTGTACGGGCGTAAATGCCGATCACCTCTTTGTTGGGCAGAGGTGGGTGACAGTCAGATCACAGGTCCTGAAATGGTAGTTGATACTACTGAAAAGATTGCTCAAATACGACAACGCATGGCGGCAGCTCGTGACCGTCAGAAAGTTTACGCCGATAAAGACAGGAAACTACTCGAGTTCCAGGTTGGGGATCGAGCACTACTCAAAGTTTCACCCTGGAAGGGTGTTGTTCGTTTTGGCAAACGAGGCAAACTCAATCCACGATACGTTGGACCATTTGACGTCATTGAGAAGATAGGCAAAGTGGCCTACAGACTGAACTTACCAGCTGAACTCAGTGCAGTTCACAACGTCTTTCACGTGTCGAATCTGAAGAAGTGTCTGTCAGATGAGACCCACATAGTTCCTCTGAAGGAGCTCACTATCGACGAACGGTTGCATTTCGTCGAAGAACCAGTTGAAATCACGGACCGGGATGTTAAGGTCCTCAAGAACACCAGAATACCTCTTGTTCGAGTTCGTTGGAACTCCCGTCGTGGCCCAGAGTTCACCTGGGAACGCGAAGACCAAATGGAACTCAAATATCCCCAGTTGTTCGAAAACAATGCAACTACTACTGAGGCTGAAGCTACTACAGAATTTCGGGAAGAAATTCTAAATCAACGGGGGGATGATGTGACACCCCAGGAGAACCTGTAAACGATAACTTACCTAGCTTCCTCAGTAACCGCATGCTAAATTTCGGGACGAAATTTCCTTCAAGTTGGGGATAATGTGACAACTCGAGATTTCCAAGATTTCCATCTTCGCATTTAGTGCACGTTAATTTTTTTTTTGTTATGTTGTTTGTTACTCGACTCGTTGTTTCACAACGCTTACCTTTGTAATACGTTATATCGTATTTCGATTGATATTTTATAATTGGGATCCATAATATTTATTATATGTGAGTGTATCTTAACACGGTTTTGTATTAGTTAACATGTTAATTAAAGATGGAACTTACTGAGAACAAGCACCCATGAAAACACCCAAGTGGTGAAAACACTTTAAGTGTTTTCGTCCCCTGATGACCAACGAAATCACAGATGGGCTTGGCCCAGTGTCCAGTCTTGAGATATTTTATATATATAATCATTTTATAAACAAATCTTCTCCGAGACGTTACCCACTTACCAAACCTTATCACTTTGTTCTCTCTCTCTACATCTGAAACCCACAAAAGAGAATTCCTCATTTGAAGCAAAACCTCTGTTTAATCCTTGGTTAGTGATTTCATGATTCAAGTTGTTTCTTGTTGCATATCGTATGATTTTGGATGTTTATTCATGATGTATGTATACAATTTATATATGTGATTATGTGATTGATCATTGTGTGATTGTTAGATAATTATTATCTATGAACTGTCTGAATATTGGATGTTTGGATCAACAGTGGGTATATGTTATGAATGATAAACTGATGGATTTATGTTCTTGATCCCACAAAGTTTTGGTAGAGTATTTGTTTCATATCAATGATTTATGATATGACTAGTAAATGATTAATCATGTTACTGTAATGAGTTTTAGAGTTTCTGGGTTCTTCATAAGTTACAGTAAGTATTGTGGAAGATGATGATGTGTCAGACGAAAACACCCCACCATTTATAAGCTGGACGAAATCACATAAGTGATTTCGGCCCAAAACAGTTTTGGCCCAAGTGTTCTAGGCCCAGGGAGTGATTTCGGCTTGTGTATTGGCCCATAAAGGGTTTTCGGCCCACATGTGGTTTTCGGCATATATGTGATTTCGGCCCATGTGTGTTTTCGGCTCTTAAGTGTTTTCGGCCACATAAAGGGATTTCGGCCAACATATGGATTTCGGCCACTTAAGGGATTTCGGACATAAGGGGTTTTCGGCCATAGGGTGTTTTCGGCAATTATGTGTTTTTGGCAACTTGTTAACTGTTATTATTAATGTCATTGAATATGTTATTCAAATAAACTAACCACTTGTATAACTCAGTTAGTTTACTTAACTCTGTTAAGCTAGTAAGTTGTTAACTTTTATGGTTTGTTAACCTTGTTAAGTTATTAACTCTATTTATTTAATTTACACAGTAAGTTATTAAACTTGTCTGTATGTAACTCTGTTTGTTCTTAACTACATTAGGTTGTTAATCCAGTTACATATGTTAACTCTGTTAGTTCTGATTCAACTATGTTATGGTTCATTAACTATGCCAAGTCAGTAACTGTATTAAGTATGTTATTGGATAATATGCTATAATGAACTGTGATTAACTGTTTATGTGTTGCATGATATGAACTGTCAAACACACCATATGATATTACTGTGACACTAGTTCCATGTGAAACTTTACAAACAATGTGAACTGATTGAGTATACGTGCACTATAGGACTTGACTGATTTATTGTGAGCATTTAACTTAGCATACCGAGCAAACAAGGTGAGTTCACACTTCTACAAAGGCATGGGATTCCCGGGGTTGGGAATGGGTTGATTGATTATTTATGCTTAAGAGTTATCGGAATTTCATACCATTGGCCTCGGGAGAGGAAGGTCAATGGTAGATACTACTAGACTAGTGATACATATACTTCTCTTCGCACACATGCCGGGATCGGCCGCGATACTAGAACAATCTTCGCAAACATGCCTGGAATGGCCGCGAACTATACTTTAATCTTCGCAAACATGCCTGGAGGGCCGCGATACAAATGTAACTAGTCTAGACAACATGGGAAACCCCCACTAAACTTCGCAAACATGCCTAGAGGGCCGCGATGCTATTACATACGATACATGATTACTAAACGAACATACAATATACGATACGAACATTATAACTAAATAACCAACTGTGAACTCGCTCAACTAGTTGTTGACTCTCTGTTACATGCCTTGCAGGACCTTAGGTACTTTTGGAGCTTGCACGGGAGGCACGGTCGTTGTGGACATGGATCGTGAATGTGTTGTTAAACATTATGACATTTTGTACTTAAACTTACGTTGGGTTTTACATTATTGCTTCCGCTACACACTTGTTTATATTTGGTTTTGGAAACACCTATCGTATTGATGAATGACTTTTACTATATACTTATGTTCAATATGATTGGTGGCTTGATCCTGGTCATGTCACGCCTCCAAGCGGTGGTACTCCGCGTGTGGATTTTGGGGGTGTGACAAATCCGGCTATAATGAATTCTATTCTTAAGCGATGAATGGAAGTAAGCCGTGTTCATATCTCCTGCCTCTAACCAATCCACTTTGGACTTCTGCTTCAAAAAGCGCTCTTCATCTAATAAAGCAAGCTGATAATCACATCGAATAGTAGCTTCCTCACCCCGAAGTGTCTCACTAGACGGGTCTTTATCAATATCACACTGGATCCTATCAAGCTTATCTCTCAATTCTTGAACTTTTTTGTGCAAGTTACCTTGCTGGAAAAGTAAAACGCGTAAAGGAGATTTCAAATGTTGAAGTTTCTTAACAACCGAAAATTGATACACACCAGCAATGGTCATACCCCAAACCTTTTCCACAATCGGCAAGAATTCAGGTTTATGAACCAGAAAATTAGCAAATTTGAAAGACCGATGCTTTAATTTTTCAGCTTCCTGGAACTTGATAATACATGGGCAATGGTCCGATAAACGAGCTGGATAGAAGACCACTACAGCACTCGGAAACTTAGCATGAACTGAGAATTACCCATAACTCTATCTATTTTTTTCATCAACCCGATCCCCTTCTTGGGCTTCTGATTCCACGTGAAATGGATACCAGAGCGATTTAAGTCTACCATCTCAATGTCATCTACACACTCTTGAAATTCCTTCATACTCAGCGAAACCGAAGAGCACCCCATAGATTTATCTTCAAGGTTCAATGCAGAGTTAAAGTCACCTAAGATGACCTAAGGTTCATTACGAACGAAATTTTTATGCAAAGAAAGATGTTTCCACAACTCCCTCCGAGTAACATAATAGTTTGCTGCATAAATAATCGAACAAAAAATCATTTTTTGATCCTGTTTAAACATCAGTTGAAGGTGCATAACCTGATCAGACTCCGAAAGCACCATAACATCGAATATAGACGGATTCCAGCAAACAATAATTCGCGTTCCTTTGTCACATCGGGCTCCATTAGACGTCCATTGCCAAGACCGGAAAACTGACTTGCACACTTTAGGAAGATTACTCACCTCCACATGGGATTCAAGAATAGCACATAAACTTAAATTAAACTCCTTAATAACTTGGCGAACCTCCGTTTGTTTACTGGGGCGGTTCAAACCCCTAATGTTCCATGAAGCAATACTAACCATTGTGAACCGTTGAAGAAGGAGTGCTTGCCCCTTTTTTAGTATCAATCTTAATAGTTCCTTGTCTCAAAAAAACCATCCATCTCGTAACCATCCGACTTATCAAAATCGTCAACAACCTCTTCATCCTCTAAATCCTCTTGGGCCGAAGCTGGCGTATTACCATCCCCTTCCTCATTAGTGCTAGGATCATTTAGAACATCAAATGGATTGGAAGACTGAAAATTAGGCGAAACTCTAACCGGCTCATCCTTCTTATTAGAAACCACTGGCCGATATTCAAACTTTGGCTTAGGCTTATTAACCGGGAAGCCAGTTCTTCTAGCAATCTTTTTACTATGCACCCCTGTATACCCCTCCTCATCAACCACCTGATTGTTAATAGGTCGTCTAGGTTGATTTTGTTGCTTACCTCCCTTCTCCATAATCCGAGCATTACTCTGTTTCGACACCTGGTGAGGACAAGTATCATCAGAGTGACCAAAGACACAACAATGGGCACAACGAAGAGGGTACCATTCATATTCAACAGACATATATTCCTTAATAAATCCATCCCCCTCCAGAACAGGAATCGCCATTGTTATCTCTTCTCTAAGCTCCTTAACAGCCGAAACCTCTATAAGGGCTCTTGCATAACTACTACGACCCCACATATCCATGCACATTGACGTAGTATACGAGTCTAAAACTTGCGGTTCCCCAATAGTAGTCGCTAACATACTAAGACCATCCTCCGTATATTCAGCAATCGGAACATCATGAATTTTAACCCAAATTTGTACCTTCTTGACTTCCTTTTTCTCTAGTTTGGTCGACGGGGTCCAAATATTAAGAAAAAGAGGTTGAGACCGAATAATCCACGGACCGTCCTCCAACACACTCTTCATTCCCGCCTCATCCGCAAACTTGAAGAAAAAAATACCCGTTAGCGTTCATCATGGACTTTTGAATACCATATTTTTTCCAATTGTTCCGCACATAATAATCCACAACCGGGTACGCCACACGATCCCCTAGGAAGTAACCAAACAAAGTATTTGCCATTTTATCTTGAACCATGCGCACAAATTCCCTCGGAAGAACAACATCACAACCATCATGCACTGAATCACTAGCTAGAGTGTGAAACTTCAACTTTACGGATTTATTTGCAAGGAGCGAATCAGCATAAGACATGGGTTTTGAAGTGTTACCAATAACGTTAGCCTCCAGAACCCCTTCCAGATCGACCTTGTTGTTAATCGAAGTCTCACAATCTGATTGGCCCGCATCAAGATTTACCGGAGTAGTAACCTTAGTAAGTTCATCAATGATATTAAACTTTTTGGGATCCGAAACAGTACCATGACGAGGCAACAAAGGGTTGCCGTCAATATTAACCACACGGCTAGCTAAACCCTTAACTGATAATGGAGGTTTACCACGATCACCAGGAACAAATTCAGCCGACTTCTTATGATCATCCATTGCCGAAAATACAACTCTCTCCAACAGAACACTTAAGAAACAAGCATGCACAAGAAAACCTAGGACACCAGCAACACAAAGACGAAAGAAACTGAAAATAAAACCCTAAACTAGCAAACCCTATCCCATGAATAATCGAAAACGAAATCACAGAAATCAGGCGGCGATAAACACAAAAGAAGAAAACCCTAGATTAAAACGATCAAGAATGCTAACTAGTTCGTTATAGATGCTTGAAACAAGCCTCTAATCACAGACTGTTATACATACTTTTACGAAAAAATCATAGGATCCATGCAGAAGAAAATCGCCATTGCTAGGGAGAGAGAATTAGGGTTTTTCCTTCCTTTAAAAAAAAGGGTGTAAGCCTTACTTACCTTGCATCCGATTTTTCTCTTTTTCCGCGCATTTGATCCTTTTGACCCGCTTCTTTCCCAAGCCTCCACCTAGATCGTTAAGCGTAAACTATCATCATTATTCACAAGGTGGTTAGATTAGTCATTAAAAATCACGACTATTCCACCTTACGTATTTTCTATGTCAAAACTACTATTCGACTTCATCATTTGGTAGTTCAACTTATCAAAAGTTAACTACTTTTGATCACATGATTTACACAGTTAGTCTAAATCAACATGATGTTTAGAACCCCTATCGCTTCATATTACGCATAATTTGCCATATCATTCAAATGCGGGTTTCTCTTGAAATTTCAACATTTCAGTTTTCATTTAGGCATTTTAACAAACACCTAATGGGCATAATTTTACACATTTACAAACTAGTTCATAACTAGTTATTTTTACCATGATTAACATCAATATCAAACCTCTATGTCTAGTGTTCATGAACTACATCTAGAACTTGTATCATAACATCAAAATTCATAAATTTTACACTCTAATTCAAGTGTTCATAACCTAACTATAATACCCATTTAACACATATATGGGTAATCAACAATTTCCTAGTTTTCAACATTAATACATCAAGTTTTTCAACTAGGATTTGTTCCTAAACAATCATACTTCTCTAATCCGGCTATAGCCTCTATGATCTTACATAAATCGCATCTTGTAACGTTAATCAAAATTTCACAACTTCATGAACGTCAAAGATTCGACATACCTTACGATCCCCTTGACTTGGTGATCGTTTATTCATGTTCTTGCATTGACTTGGGCCTTGATTTGAGCTTTCAATTTGGTGCATATGTTGAAATTAGGGTTAGAGCTCCATGGGAGCTTCCCCTGGTCGATCTCCACGCACACTGTGTGTGTGTGTGTGTGTGTTTTTTTGTTTTATTAAATAACTTTTCAAGTTGTAAAAGCATCAACACCTAAAGCAGCAGCAAAAAGAACTCTAAAGAAGAAGACAACACCGACTACACCAGCAGATGACTTAAAACCCTAATTCTCTCTCTAGCATGGCGATTTTTGCTCCTCTTGCAACCTTCGATTTTTCTTCATGATCTTTGTATAACAGTCTGATTATTGGAGTGTTGATTCATCAATACATCTAATTCGAACTTGTTAGCAATAGTGATTGAGTTGAATCTAGGGTTTCTTCTTTCCGTTTCGTCGCCTACCTTTACTCTGTGTTTCAATTCTATTGGAATAGTGATTAGGGTTTATCGGTCCTACTGGTTAGGCAGTAACCTTGATTCACCTGAGTCCCTATTTCGATTTGAATAGATGCATTCGGTAAAGTGCTAGATTAGGGTTTGCTTTGTGTGTTCTTTGTTTGGCTGGTTTCTTTGGTTTCTCGTGGTTTTGCTTGCATGGAGGGAAAAAGTGATGGTATTAAACCTTTGGATCATAGTGCTACTCCGGGGAATGATGACAACACACCACCGGTACGTGGTATTGTTTTGTGAGTAACAAATATCGGGTAATCCTATTATGCCTAGACGTGGTACGTATTCAACTAATAATACGTCGGTCATAGATGGCTTGTTTGAGATTTTGAAACCTGTGGAACTGAATTCTGCGTGGGGTCTTGGAGGTGGGTATTGTCACACCCCCAAAATCCACTCGCGGAGTATCACCACTTGGAGGCGTGACTAACCAGGATCAAGCCACCAATCATATTGAACAATACCATTGTAACACCCGAAAATTTTAAAACAAAAATGGAAACAACCCTTATGATTTATAGTCCAATAGGAAACCCTAATTAAGACACCCAAGTAATTCTGTACAAACCCTAAGATTTTCAGAATTTTCAGAATCAGGATTAGGGCCCCTAAAACTCAGAGGGGGTATTCCCTACTTGACGATTATCCGAATTACGTGCTCTCCAAGTTGAAATTTCAGAAAATGTCGACTCATCTGAGCTAGTCCCACACGTGGCAACAATTTAAGCATGAAGTGTACCTTACGGACCGTAAGGTCACCAAGCTTACGGTCCGTAAGCAGCCTTACGGACCTCAACCTTCTTAAGCTTACGGTCCGTAAGCTTGTCAAATTTCGTGTATAAATAGCAGGCCTTGGCACTTGAATCTGGGCACAAAATCGACGAAGAAACTCAAAATACACGCTGAGATTTCGTCCGATTACTCTCCAAACACACACGAAACACTAATTAAGTATAGCAGGGTGCTGCAGAACAGGGTATTAACTCAATCGCTGCTACGATTCATTGTCCGATTGATTCAAATATCTAATGAATGTTTAAGTGCCGCCCACATTAGGGTTATACTTTATCGTTCGTCATTAATTTGACGGATTGTCGTTAATTCGATAGGTAAAGTATTATACTTTATCGTTCGTTGTTAATTCAACGGATCATCGTTAATTCGATGGGTAAAGTATTATACCTTGTCGTTCGTTGTTAATTCAACGGATCATCGTTAATTCGATGGGCAAAGTATTGCATTTTGTCATTCATTGTGAGAATTTGATCTCGTGAGTTATCGTAAATGCTGTATTAAGTTAAATACCTAGTTTGTGAGCAAATTAGGTTAAGAAGATAATCAGTAGGATAAACACTGCTCGTATAAACCTACAATTGAAAACAAGATAGCATCACCTGGAGATTTTAAGGTACGGATAGACTCCTTTCTTTCGATTTGCGTCATATTATTCTGATTTTAAAATCCGTATTAAGATCTAAGTTATAAGTTATAAGTTCAGTACGGATAGACTCATTTCTTTCGATTTGCGTCATATTATTCTGATTTTAAAGTCCGTATTAAGATCTAAGTCATAAGTTATAAGTTCCGTACGGATAGATTCCTTTCTTTCGATTTCTGTCAATTCTGATTTTAAATTCCGTATTAAGATTAAGTAAGTTATAAAATCCTTACGGGTGGATTCCTTTCTTTCGATTTCTGTCAATTCTGATATATCGTACGGGTAGATTCCTTTCTTTCGATTTCTGTCAATTCTGATATATCGTACGGGTAGATTCCTTTCTTTCGATTTCTGTCAATTCTGATATATCGTACGGGTTCCTTTCTTTCGATTTCTGTCAATTCTGATACATCGTACGGGTAGATTCCTTTCTTTCGATTTCTGTCAATTCTGATATGTCATACGGGTAGATTCCTTTCATTCTATTTCTGTCAATTCTGAATTCCGTATTAAGATTAAGTAAGTTATACATTCCTTACGCATAGAATCCTTTCTTTTGATTTATGTCAGTTAGGTACATATAGAATCCTTTCGATTTATGTCCGTTGGATAGAATCCTTTAGTTCGGTTTATGTCATTTTGATCCAAGTATATTATTCCTGATTTTAGATTTCCGTATTAAGATTAAGTTCTGAAATAAGTTATAAGTTTCATACGAATAGATCCGTATTAAGATTAAGTTTCGTACGAATAGATTCCGTATTAAGATTAAGTTATGAAATAAGGTATAAGTTCTGTACAGATAGACTCCTTTCTTTAGATTTATGTCCGTTGGGTACGGATAGAATTCCTTTCTTTAGATTTATGTTCGTTGGGTACGGATAGAATTCTTTCTCTTAGATTGTCAATTGAATACAAGTTCTGTATTAAGATTAAGTTAGGAAATACATGTTGGAAGTTCCAAACATTTTAAAAGATTTTGTTTTACATCAGTATTTTAGAAAGTAGTTTTCATTTTCTACTCTAGTGGTTCATTATTAATGAGTCAAGGTTTTATCTTGTTCGTTTAATAAACCACATTTTGGGGACGAAATTGTCAAGATAGGAGTGATATCCATACCTTGGTGACTGGTTCCACTCTTTACTCATTAAATTCATACACTCCTCACGTCTTTGATTATTGATTCATTTGACAGTCCGTTCGATTCCTATTCTAATCATTTGATTTAGTTTTCACGTCATGCGATAGTTTTTCTGTTAAGTTGTACTCATTATCGCATGTTCCAATATATGTTCCGTTCTGTTCTGAAGATAAGTTTTACAAGTTATGTGAATAAGACCATTTGTACTCTGTTACCCTGAGTATCGCTTCTCGTGGAGTGTCCCACGAGCATGTTGTTGTGGCATCAACCTCATGTGCTCCACCCGTGACGGAGAGATCAGTTCACGGCGTCTCTTAAAGTACAAGTGTGGTACATATATTAGGAGGCGTATGGATCGGATCCTAGGATTTAAGTTTTCAGGAAATGGATAACGGGTATGCCAACTCGCCATTTCGTGTGATAATTATGCAGGAGTAGCTACCTGTGTATTGTCACGTTTTCAGTTTGCTCATGGGTACATCCATAAGATATGATTATGAAATTAAGTTATTTACATCGTCAAGTTCCATCCGGTTATCAAAATAAAATAAGCTTTTGTTTTCCTCTATCCGCACACTGGGCAAAACTTTTCAAAATTTTGCTCAGACGTACGTTTTTTGTTGTTGTTGTTTTCTTCTTTACGTCAGGTTATCAAGACAAGCTGGGACGGAATATGGAAGAGTGCTCGAGTGTTTAGAAAAGACGATAGAAATAATTGTAATGGATTAGATATCCTTCATTAAGCTGTAAAGCCTTGTAATAGATTTAAGTATAAATGGAATTATGTTTTTGATCTGACTACTGTTATAGTGACACGCCGGCCCGTTCCGGGACGGGGTGTTACAGCTATGGTATCAGAGCAAAGGCTCTTTCCTGTAGAAAACTTAAACATAAGTTAAGACCTGTGAGGTAATGGGTAGACATTGGGTTAGGATTTCGACTTTTCTTTTCACTTCATGATAGTCTCGAACATAAGTATTTCGTCATCTTCATTGTTTTTACTCTAGCTTTATTTCAAGTATGACTATTGATCATAGTGGGTCGCGTTCAAGTATGATTATTAATATATATATATATATATATATATAGGTATGCAATAATTTCGAGGACGAAATTTTTTTTTAAGAGGGGTAGATTTGTAACACCCGAAAATTTTAAAACAAAAATGGAAACAACCCTTATGATTTATAGTCCAATAGGAAACCCTAATTAAGATACCCAAGTAATTCTGTACAAACCCTAAGATTTTCAGAATTTTCAGAATTAGGATTAGGGCCCCTAAAACTCAGAGGGGGTATTCCCTACTTGACGATTATCCGAATTACGTGCTCTCCAAGTTGAAATTTCAGAAAATGTCGACTCATCTGAGCTAGTCCCACACGTGGCAACAATTTAAGCATGAAGTGTACCTTACGGACCGTAAGGTCACCAAGCTTACGGTCCGTAAGCAGCCTTACGGACCTCAACCTTCTTAAGCTTACGGTCCGTAAGCTTGTCAAATTTCGTGTATAAATAGCAGGCCTTGGCACTTGAATCTGGGCACAAAATCGACGAAGAAACTCAAAATACACGCTGAGATTTCGTCCGATTACTCTCCAAACACACACGAAACACTAATTAAGTATAGCAGGGTGCTGCAGAACAGGGTATTAACTCAATCGCTGCTACGATTCATTGTCCGATTGATTCAAATATCTAATGAATGTTTAAGTGCCGCCCACATTAGGGTTATACTTTATCGTTCGTCATTAATTTGACGGATTGTCGTTAATTCGATAGGTAAAGTATTATACTTTATCGTTCGTTGTTAATTCAACGGATCATCGTTAATTCGATGGGTAAAGTATTATACCTTGTCGTTCGTTGTTAATTCAACGGATCATCGTTAATTCGATGGGCAAAGTATTGCATTTTGTCATTCATTGTGAGAATTTGATCTCGTGAGTTATCGTAAATGCTGTATTAAGTTAAATACCTAGTTTGTGAGCAAATTAGGTTAAGAAGATAATCAGTAGGATAAACACTGCTCGTATAAACCTACAATTGAAAACAAGATAGCATCACCTGGAGATTTTAAGGTACGGATAGACTCCTTTCTTTCGATTTGCGTCATATTATTCTGATTTTAAAATCCGTATTAAGATCTAAGTTATAAGTTATAAGTTCAGTACGGATAGACTCATTTCTTTCGATTTGCGTCATATTATTCTGATTTTAAAGTCCGTATTAAGATCTAAGTCATAAGTTATAAGTTCCGTACGGATAGATTCCTTTCTTTCGATTTCTGTCAATTCTGATTTTAAATTCCGTATTAAGATTAAGTAAGTTATAAAATCCTTACGGGTGGATTCCTTTCTTTCGATTTCTGTCAATTCTGATATATCGTACGGGTAGATTCCTTTCTTTCGATTTCTGTCAATTCTGATATATCGTACGGGTAGATTCCTTTCTTTCGATTTCTGTCAATTCTGATATATCGTACGGGTTCCTTTCTTTCGATTTCTGTCAATTCTGATACATCGTACGGGTAGATTCCTTTCTTTCGATTTCTGTCAATTCTGATATGTCATACGGGTAGATTCCTTTCATTCTATTTCTGTCAATTCTGAATTCCGTATTAAGATTAAGTAAGTTATACATTCCTTACGCATAGAATCCTTTCTTTTGATTTATGTCAGTTAGGTACATATAGAATCCTTTCGATTTATGTCCGTTGGATAGAATCCTTTAGTTCGGTTTATGTCATTTTGATCCAAGTATATTATTCCTGATTTTAGATTTCCGTATTAAGATTAAGTTCTGAAATAAGTTATAAGTTTCATACGAATAGATCCGTATTAAGATTAAGTTTCGTACGAATAGATTCCGTATTAAGATTAAGTTATGAAATAAGGTATAAGTTCTGTACAGATAGACTCCTTTCTTTAGATTTATGTCCGTTGGGTACGGATAGAATTCCTTTCTTTAGATTTATGTTCGTTGGGTACGGATAGAATTCTTTCTCTTAGATTGTCAATTGAATACAAGTTCTGTATTAAGATTAAGTTAGGAAATACATGTTGGAAGTTCCAAACATTTTAAAAGATTTTGTTTTACATCAGTATTTTAGAAAGTAGTTTTCATTTTCTACTCTAGTGGTTCATTATTAATGAGTCAAGGTTTTATCTTGTTCGTTTAATAAACCACATTTTGGGGACGAAATTGTCAAGATAGGAGTGATATCCATACCTTGGTGACTGGTTCCACTCTTTACTCATTAAATTCATACACTCCTCACGTCTTTGATTATTGATTCATTTGACAGTCCGTTCGATTCCTATTCTAATCATTTGATTTAGTTTTCACGTCATGCGATAGTTTTTCTATTAAGTTGTACTCATTATCGCATGTTCCAATATATGTTCCGTTCTGTTCTGAAGATAAGTTTTACAAGTTATTTGAATAAGACCATTTGTACTCTGTTACCCTGAGTATCGCTTCTCGTGGAGTGTCCCACGAGCATGTTGTTGTGGCATCAACCTCATGTGCTCCACCCGTGACGGAGAGATCAGTTCACGGCGTCTCTTAAAGTACAAGTGTGGTACATATATTAGGAGGCGTATGGATCGGATCCTAGGATTTAAGTTTTCAGGAAATGGATAACGGGTATGCCAACTCGCCATTTCGTGTGATAATTATGCAGGAGTAGCTACCTGTGTATTGTCACGTTTTCAGTTTGCTCATGGGTACATCCATAAGATATGATTATGAAATTAAGTTATTTACATCGTCAAGTTCCATCCGGTTATCAAAATAAAATAAGCTTTTGTTTTCCTCTATCCGCACACTGGGCAAAACTTTTCAAAATTTTGCTCAGACGTACGTTTTTTGTTGTTGTTGTTTTCTTCTTTACGTCAGGTTATCAAGACAAGCTGGGACGGAATATGGAAGAGTGCTCGAGTGTTTAGAAAAGACGATAGAAATAATTGTAATGGATTAGATATCCTTCATTAAGCTGTAAAGCCTTGTAATAGATTTAAGTATAAATGGAATTATGTTTTTGATCTGACTACTGTTATAGTGACACGCCGGCCCGTTCCGGGACGGGGTGTTACAGCTATGGTATCAGAGCAAAGGCTCTTTCCTGTAGAAAACTTAAACATAAGTTAAGACCTGTGAGGTAATGGGTAGACATTGGGTTAGGATTTCGACTTTTCTTTTCACTTCATGATAGTCTCGAACATAAGTATTTCGTCATCTTCATTGTTTTTACTCTAGCTTTATTTCAAGTATGACTATTGATCATAGTGGGTCGCGTTCAAGTATGATTATTAATATATATATATATATATATATATATAGGTATGCAATAATTTCGAGGACGAAATTTTTTTTTAAGAGGGGTAGATTTGTAACACCCGAAAATTTTAAAACAAAAATGGAAACAACCCTTATGATTTATAGTCCAATAGGAAACCCTAATTAAGATACCCAAGTAATTCTGTACAAACCCTAAGATTTTCAGAATTTTCAGAATTAGGATTAGGGCCCCTAAAACTCAGAGGGGGTATTCCCTACTTGACGATTATCCGAATTACGTGCTCTCCAAGTTGAAATTTCAGAAAATGTCGACTCATCTGAGCTAGTCCCACACGTGGCAACAATTTAAGCATGAAGTGTACCTTACGGACCGTAAGGTCACCAAGCTTACGGTCCGTAAGCAGCCTTACGGACCTCAACCTTCTTAAGCTTACGGTCCGTAAGCTTGTCAAATTTCGTGTATAAATAGCAGGCCTTGGCACTTGAATCTGGGCACAAAATCGACGAAGAAACTCAAAATACACGCTGAGATTTCGTCCGATTACTCTCCAAACACACACGAAACACTAATTAAGTATAGCAGGGTGCTGCAGAACAGGGTATTAACTCAATCGCTGCTACGATTCATTGTCCGATTGATTCAAATATCTAATGAATGTTTAAGTGCCGCCCACATTAGGGTTATACTTTATCGTTCGTCATTAATTTGACGGATTGTCGTTAATTCGATAGGTAAAGTATTATACTTTATCGTTCGTTGTTAATTCAACGGATCATCGTTAATTCGATGGGTAAAGTATTATACCTTGTCGTTCGTTGTTAATTCAACGGATCATCGTTAATTCGATGGGCAAAGTATTGCATTTTGTCATTCATTGTGAGAATTTGATCTCGTGAGTTATCGTAAATGCTGTATTAAGTTAAATACCTAGTTTGTGAGCAAATTAGGTTAAGAAGATAATCAGTAGGATAAACACTGCTCGTATAAACCTACAATTGAAAACAAGATAGCATCACCTGGAGATTTTAAGGTACGGATAGACTCCTTTCTTTCGATTTGCGTCATATTATTCTGATTTTAAAATCCGTATTAAGATCTAAGTTATAAGTTATAAGTTCAGTACGGATAGACTCATTTCTTTCGATTTGCGTCATATTATTCTGATTTTAAAGTCCGTATTAAGATCTAAGTCATAAGTTATAAGTTCCGTACGGATAGATTCCTTTCTTTCGATTTCTGTCAATTCTGATTTTAAATTCCGTATTAAGATTAAGTAAGTTATAAAATCCTTACGGGTGGATTCCTTTCTTTCGATTTCTGTCAATTCTGATATATCGTACGGGTAGATTCCTTTCTTTCGATTTCTGTCAATTCTGATATATCGTACGGGTAGATTCCTTTCTTTCGATTTCTGTCAATTCTGATATATCGTACGGGTTCCTTTCTTTCGATTTCTGTCAATTCTGATACATCGTACGGGTAGATTCCTTTCTTTCGATTTCTGTCAATTCTGATATGTCATACGGGTAGATTCCTTTCATTCTATTTCTGTCAATTCTGAATTCCGTATTAAGATTAAGTAAGTTATACATTCCTTACGCATAGAATCCTTTCTTTTGATTTATGTCAGTTAGGTACATATAGAATCCTTTCGATTTATGTCCGTTGGATAGAATCCTTTAGTTCGGTTTATGTCATTTTGATCCAAGTATATTATTCCTGATTTTAGATTTCCGTATTAAGATTAAGTTCTGAAATAAGTTATAAGTTTCATACGAATAGATCCGTATTAAGATTAAGTTTCGTACGAATAGATTCCGTATTAAGATTAAGTTATGAAATAAGGTATAAGTTCTGTACAGATAGACTCCTTTCTTTAGATTTATGTCCGTTGGGTACGGATAGAATTCCTTTCTTTAGATTTATGTTCGTTGGGTACGGATAGAATTCTTTCTCTTAGATTGTCAATTGAATACAAGTTCTGTATTAAGATTAAGTTAGGAAATACATGTTGGAAGTTCCAAACATTTTAAAAGATTTTGTTTTACATCAGTATTTTAGAAAGTAGTTTTCATTTTCTACTCTAGTGGTTCATTATTAATGAGTCAAGGTTTTATCTTGTTCGTTTAATAAACCACATTTTGGGGACGAAATTGTCAAGATAGGAGTGATATCCATACCTTGGTGACTGGTTCCACTCTTTACTCATTAAATTCATACACTCCTCACGTCTTTGATTATTGATTCATTTGACAGTCCGTTCGATTCCTATTCTAATCATTTGATTTAGTTTTCACGTCATGCGATAGTTTTTCTGTTAAGTTGTACTCATTATCGCATGTTCCAATATATGTTCCGTTCTGTTCTGAAGATAAGTTTTACAAGTTATGTGAATAAGACCATTTGTACTCTGTTACCCTGAGTATCGCTTCTCGTGGAGTGTCCCACGAGCATGTTGTTGTGGCATCAACCTCATGTGCTCCACCCGTGACGGAGAGATCAGTTCACGGCGTCTCTTAAAGTACAAGTGTGGTACATATATTAGGAGGCGTATGGATCGGATCCTAGGATTTAAGTTTTCAGGAAATGGATAACGGGTATGCCAACTCGCCATTTCGTGTGATAATTATGCAGGAGTAGCTACCTGTGTATTGTCACGTTTTCAGTTTGCTCATGGGTACATCCATAAGATATGATTATGAAATTAAGTTATTTACATCGTCAAGTTCCATCCGGTTATCAAAATAAAATAAGCTTTTGTTTTCCTCTATCCGCACACTGGGCAAAACTTTTCAAAATTTTGCTCAGACGTACGTTTTTTGTTGTTGTTGTTTTCTTCTTTACGTCAGGTTATCAAGACAAGCTGGGACGGAATATGGAAGAGTGCTCGAGTGTTTAGAAAAGACGATAGAAATAATTGTAATGGATTAGATATCCTTCATTAAGCTGTAAAGCCTTGTAATACATTTAAGTATAAATGGAATTATGTTTTTGATCTGACTACTGTTATAGTGACACGCCGGCCCGTTCCGGGACGGGGTGTTACAGCTATGGTATCAGAGCAAAGGCTCTTTCCTGTAGAAAACTTAAACATAAGTTAAGACCTGTGAGGTAATGGGTAGACATTGGGTTAGGATTTCGACTTTTCTTTTCACTTCATGATAGTCTCGAACATAAGTATTTCGTCATCTTCATTGTTTTTACTCTAGCTTTATTTCAAGTATGACTATTGATCATAGTGGGTCGCGTTCAAGTATGATTATTAATATATATATATATATATATATATAGGTATGCAATAATTTCGAGGACGAAATTTTTTTTTAAGAGGGGTAGATTTGTAACACCCGAAAATTTTAAAACAAAAATGGAAACAACCCTTATGATTTATAGTCCAATAGGAAACCCTAATTAAGATACCCAAGTAATTCTGTACAAACCCTAAGATTTTCAGAATTTTCAGAATTAGGATTAGGGCCCCTAAAACTCAGAGGGGGTATTCCCTACTTGACGATTATCCGAATTACGTGCTCTCCAAGTTGAAATTTCAGAAAATGTCGACTCATCTGAGCTAGTCCCACACGTGGCAACAATTTAAGCATGAAGTGTACCTTACGGACCGTAAGGTCACCAAGCTTACGGTCCGTAAGCAGCCTTACGGACCTCAACCTTCTTAAGCTTACGGTCCGTAAGCTTGTCAAATTTCGTGTATAAATAGCAGGCCTTGGCACTTGAATCTGGGCACAAAATCGACGAAGAAACTCAAAATACACGCTGAGATTTCGTCCGATTACTCTCCAAACACACACGAAACACTAATTAAGTATAGCAGGGTGCTGCAGAACAGGGTATTAACTCAATCGCTGCTACGATTCATTGTCCGATTGATTCAAATATCTAATGAATGTTTAAGTGCCGCCCACATTAGGGTTATACTTTATCGTTCGTCATTAATTTGACGGATTGTCGTTAATTCGATAGGTAAAGTATTATACTTTATCGTTCGTTGTTAATTCAACGGATCATCGTTAATTCGATGGGTAAAGTATTATACCTTGTCGTTCGTTGTTAATTCAACGGATCATCGTTAATTCGATGGGCAAAGTATTGCATTTTGTCATTCATTGTGAGAATTTGATCTCGTGAGTTATCGTAAATGCTGTATTAAGTTAAATACCTAGTTTGTGAGCAAATTAGGTTAAGAAGATAATCAGTAGGATAAACACTGCTCGTATAAACCTACAATTGAAAACAAGATAGCATCACCTGGAGATTTTAAGGTACGGATAGACTCCTTTCTTTCGATTTGCGTCATATTATTCTGATTTTAAAATCCGTATTAAGATCTAAGTTATAAGTTATAAGTTCAGTACGGATAGACTCATTTCTTTCGATTTGCGTCATATTATTCTGATTTTAAAGTCCGTATTAAGATCTAAGTCATAAGTTATAAGTTCCGTACGGATAGATTCCTTTCTTTCGATTTCTGTCAATTCTGATTTTAAATTCCGTATTAAGATTAAGTAAGTTATAAAATCCTTACGGGTGGATTCCTTTCTTTCGATTTCTGTCAATTCTGATATATCGTACGGGTAGATTCCTTTCTTTCGATTTCTGTCAATTCTGATATATCGTACGGGTAGATTCCTTTCTTTCGATTTCTGTCAATTCTGATATATCGTACGGGTTCCTTTCTTTCGATTTCTGTCAATTCTGATACATCGTACGGGTAGATTCCTTTCTTTCGATTTCTGTCAATTCTGATATGTCATACGGGTAGATTCCTTTCATTCTATTTCTGTCAATTCTGAATTCCGTATTAAGATTAAGTAAGTTATACATTCCTTACGCATAGAATCCTTTCTTTTGATTTATGTCAGTTAGGTACATATAGAATCCTTTCGATTTATGTCCGTTGGATAGAATCCTTTAGTTCGGTTTATGTCATTTTGATCCAAGTATATTATTCCTGATTTTAGATTTCCGTATTAAGATTAAGTTCTGAAATAAGTTATAAGTTTCATACGAATAGATCCGTATTAAGATTAAGTTTCGTACGAATAGATTCCGTATTAAGATTAAGTTATGAAATAAGGTATAAGTTCTGTACAGATAGACTCCTTTCTTTAGATTTATGTCCGTTGGGTACGGATAGAATTCCTTTCTTTAGATTTATGTTCGTTGGGTACGGATAGAATTCTTTCTCTTAGATTGTCAATTGAATACAAGTTCTGTATTAAGATTAAGTTAGGAAATACATGTTGGAAGTTCCAAACATTTTAAAAGATTTTGTTTTACATCAGTATTTTAGAAAGTAGTTTTCATTTTCTACTCTAGTGGTTCATTATTAATGAGTCAAGGTTTTATCTTGTTCGTTTAATAAACCACATTTTGGGGACGAAATTGTCAAGATAGGAGTGATATCCATACCTTGGTGACTGGTTCCACTCTTTACTCATTAAATTCATACACTCCTCACGTCTTTGATTATTGATTCATTTGACAGTCCGTTCGATTCCTATTCTAATCATTTGATTTAGTTTTCACGTCATGCGATAGTTTTTCTGTTAAGTTGTACTCATTATCGCATGTTCCAATATATGTTCCGTTCTGTTCTGAAGATAAGTTTTACAAGTTATGTGAATAAGACCATTTGTACTCTGTTACCCTGAGTATCGCTTCTCGTGGAGTGTCCCACGAGCATGTTGTTGTGGCATCAACCTCATGTGCTCCACCCGTGACGGAGAGATCAGTTCACGGCGTCTCTTAAAGTACAAGTGTGGTACATATATTAGGAGGCGTATGGATCGGATCCTAGGATTTAAGTTTTCAGGAAATGGATAACGGGTATGCCAACTCGCCATTTCGTGTGATAATTATGCAGGAGTAGCTACCTGTGTATTGTCACGTTTTCAGTTTGCTCATGGGTACATCCATAAGATATGATTATGAAATTAAGTTATTTACATCGTCAAGTTCCATCCGGTTATCAAAATAAAATAAGCTTTTGTTTTCCTCTATCCGCACACTGGGCAAAACTTTTCAAAATTTTGCTCAGACGTACGTTTTTTGTTGTTGTTGTTTTCTTCTTTACGTCAGGTTATCAAGACAAGCTGGGACGGAATATGGAAGAGTGCTCGAGTGTTTAGAAAAGACGATAGAAATAATTGTAATGGATTAGATATCCTTCATTAAGCTGTAAAGCCTTGTAATACATTTAAGTATAAATGGAATTATGTTTTTGATCTGACTACTGTTATAGTGACACGCCGGCCCGTTCCGGGACGGGGTGTTACAGCTATGGTATCAGAGCAAAGGCTCTTTCCTGTAGAAAACTTAAACATAAGTTAAGACCTGTGAGGTAATGGGTAGACATTGGGTTAGGATTTCGACTTTTCTTTTCACTTCATGATAGTCTCGAACATAAGTATTTCGTCATCTTCATTGTTTTTACTCTAGCTTTATTTCAAGTATGACTATTGATCATAGTGGGTCGCGTTCAAGTATGATTATTAATATATATATATATATATATATATATAGGTATGCAATAATTTCGAGGACGAAATTTTTTTTTAAGAGGGGTAGATTTGTAACACCCGAAAATTTTAAAACAAAAATGGAAACAACCCTTATGATTTATAGTCCAATAGGAAACCCTAATTAAGATACCCAAGTAATTCTGTACAAACCCTAAGATTTTCAGAATTTTCAGAATTAGGATTAGGGCCCCTAAAACTCAGAGGGGGTATTCCCTACTTGACGATTATCCGAATTACGTGCTCTCCAAGTTGAAATTTCAGAAAATGTCGACTCATCTGAGCTAGTCCCACACGTGGCAACAATTTAAGCATGAAGTGTACCTTACGGACCGTAAGGTCACCAAGCTTACGGTCCGTAAGCAGCCTTACGGACCTCAACCTTCTTAAGCTTACGGTCCGTAAGCTTGTCAAATTTCGTGTATAAATAGCAGGCCTTGGCACTTGAATCTGGGCACAAAATCGACGAAGAAACTCAAAATACACGCTGAGATTTCGTCCGATTACTCTCCAAACACACACGAAACACTAATTAAGTATAGCAGGGTGCTGCAGAACAGGGTATTAACTCAATCGCTGCTACGATTCATTGTCCGATTGATTCAAATATCTAATGAATGTTTAAGTGCCGCCCACATTAGGGTTATACTTTATCGTTCGTCATTAATTTGACGGATTGTCGTTAATTCGATAGGTAAAGTATTATACTTTATCGTTCGTTGTTAATTCAACGGATCATCGTTAATTCGATGGGTAAAGTATTATACCTTGTCGTTCGTTGTTAATTCAACGGATCATCGTTAATTCGATGGGCAAAGTATTGCATTTTGTCATTCATTGTGAGAATTTGATCTCGTGAGTTATCGTAAATGCTGTATTAAGTTAAATACCTAGTTTGTGAGCAAATTAGGTTAAGAAGATAATCAGTAGGATAAACACTGCTCGTATAAACCTACAATTGAAAACAAGATAGCATCACCTGGAGATTTTAAGGTACGGATAGACTCCTTTCTTTCGATTTGCGTCATATTATTCTGATTTTAAAATCCGTATTAAGATCTAAGTTATAAGTTATAAGTTCAGTACGGATAGACTCATTTCTTTCGATTTGCGTCATATTATTCTGATTTTAAAGTCCGTATTAAGATCTAAGTCATAAGTTATAAGTTCCGTACGGATAGATTCCTTTCTTTCGATTTCTGTCAATTCTGATTTTAAATTCCGTATTAAGATTAAGTAAGTTATAAAATCCTTACGGGTGGATTCCTTTCTTTCGATTTCTGTCAATTCTGATATATCGTACGGGTAGATTCCTTTCTTTCGATTTCTGTCAATTCTGATATATCGTACGGGTAGATTCCTTTCTTTCGATTTCTGTCAATTCTGATATATCGTACGGGTTCCTTTCTTTCGATTTCTGTCAATTCTGATACATCGTACGGGTAGATTCCTTTCTTTCGATTTCTGTCAATTCTGATATGTCATACGGGTAGATTCCTTTCATTCTATTTCTGTCAATTCTGAATTCCGTATTAAGATTAAGTAAGTTATACATTCCTTACGCATAGAATCCTTTCTTTTGATTTATGTCAGTTAGGTACATATAGAATCCTTTCGATTTATGTCCGTTGGATAGAATCCTTTAGTTCGGTTTATGTCATTTTGATCCAAGTATATTATTCCTGATTTTAGATTTCCGTATTAAGATTAAGTTCTGAAATAAGTTATAAGTTTCATACGAATAGATCCGTATTAAGATTAAGTTTCGTACGAATAGATTCCGTATTAAGATTAAGTTATGAAATAAGGTATAAGTTCTGTACAGATAGACTCCTTTCTTTAGATTTATGTCCGTTGGGTACGGATAGAATTCCTTTCTTTAGATTTATGTTCGTTGGGTACGGATAGAATTCTTTCTCTTAGATTGTCAATTGAATACAAGTTCTGTATTAAGATTAAGTTAGGAAATACATGTTGGAAGTTCCAAACATTTTAAAAGATTTTGTTTTACATCAGTATTTTAGAAAGTAGTTTTCATTTTCTACTCTAGTGGTTCATTATTAATGAGTCAAGGTTTTATCTTGTTCGTTTAATAAACCACATTTTGGGGACGAAATTGTCAAGATAGGAGTGATATCCATACCTTGGTGACTGGTTCCACTCTTTACTCATTAAATTCATACACTCCTCACGTCTTTGATTATTGATTCATTTGACAGTCCGTTCGATTCCTATTCTAATCATTTGATTTAGTTTTCACGTCATGCGATAGTTTTTCTGTTAAGTTGTACTCATTATCGCATGTTCCAATATATGTTCCGTTCTGTTCTGAAGATAAGTTTTACAAGTTATGTGAATAAGACCATTTGTACTCTGTTACCCTGAGTATCGCTTCTCGTGGAGTGTCCCACGAGCATGTTGTTGTGGCATCAACCTCATGTGCTCCACCCGTGACGGAGAGATCAGTTCACGGCGTCTCTTAAAGTACAAGTGTGGTACATATATTAGGAGGCGTATGGATCGGATCCTAGGATTTAAGTTTTCAGGAAATGGATAACGGGTATGCCAACTCGCCATTTCGTGTGATAATTATGCAGGAGTAGCTACCTGTGTATTGTCACGTTTTCAGTTTGCTCATGGGTACATCCATAAGATATGATTATGAAATTAAGTTATTTACATCGTCAAGTTCCATCCGGTTATCAAAATAAAATAAGCTTTTGTTTTCCTCTATCCGCACACTGGGCAAAACTTTTCAAAATTTTGCTCAGACGTACGTTTTTTGTTGTTGTTGTTTTCTTCTTTACGTCAGGTTATCAAGACAAGCTGGGACGGAATATGGAAGAGTGCTCGAGTGTTTAGAAAAGACGATAGAAATAATTGTAATGGATTAGATATCCTTCATTAAGCTGTAAAGCTTGTAATACATTTAAGTATAAATGGAATTATGTTTTTGATCTGACTACTGTTATAGTGACACGCCGGCCCGTTCCGGGACGGGGTGTTACAGCTATGGTATCAGAGCAAAGGCTCTTTCCTGTAGAAAACTTAAACATAAGTTAAGACCTGTGAGGTAATGGGTAGACATTGGGTTAGGATTTCGACTTTTCTTTTCACTTCATGATAGTCTCGAACATAAGTATTTCGTCATCTTCATTGTTTTTACTCTAGCTTTATTTCAAGTATGACTATTGATCATAGTGGGTCGCGTTCAAGTATGATTATTAATATATATATATATATATATATATAGGTATGCAATAATTTCGAGGACGAAATTTTTTTTTAAGAGGGGTAGATTTGTAACACCCGAAAATTTTAAAACAAAAATGGAAACAACCCTTATGATTTATAGTCCAATAGGAAACCCTAATTAAGATACCCAAGTAATTCTGTACAAACCCTAAGATTTTCAGAATTTTCAGAATTAGGATTAGGGCCCCTAAAACTCAGAGGGGGTATTCCCTACTTGACGATTATCCGAATTACGTGCTCTCCAAGTTGAAATTTCAGAAAATGTCGGACTCATCTGAGCTAGTCCCACACGTGGCAACAATTTAAGCATGAAGTGTACCTTACGGACCGTAAGGTCACCAAGCTTACGGTCCCGTAAGCAGCCTTACGGACCTCAACCTTCTTAAGCTTACGGTCCGTAAGCTTGTCAAATTTTGTGTATAAATAGCAGGCCTTGGCACTTGAATCTGGGCACAAAATCGACGAAGAAACTCAAAATACACGCTGAGATTTCGTCCGATTACTCTCCAAACACACACGAAAACACTAATTAAGTATAGCAGGGTGCTGCAGAACAGGGTATTAACTCAATCGCTGCTACGATTCATTGTCCGATTGATTCAAATATCTAATGAATGTTTAAGTGCCGCCCACATTAGGGTTATACTTTATCGTTCGTCATTAATTTGACGGATTGTCGTTAATTCGATAGGTAAAGTATTATACTTTATCGTTCGTTGTTAATTCAACGGATCATCGTTAATTCGATGGGTAAAGTATTATACCTTGTCGTTCGTTGTTAATTCAACGGATCATCGTTAATTCGATGGGCAAAGTATTGCATTTTGTCATTCATTGTGAGAATTTGATCTCGTGAGTTATCGTAAATGCTGTATTAAGTTAAATACCTAGTTTGTGAGCAAATTAGGTAAGAAGATAATCAGTAGGATAAACACTGCTCGATAAACCTACAATTGAAAACAAGATAGCATCACCTGGAGATTT